>CM061747.1:1252689-1636964 GCA_030979885.1 Lolium multiflorum | reverse complement strand
TTGTTATTGCTGTTTGTTGCTATTGGTGTATCCAATTCGAATGAGTTTCATTTCCTCACTTTGCTATTGGTCAGCATGATGGCTGGTATTTGTCAGTAGTGTTGCAAGCTGACAGGCTTTGGGTTGCTGCCATTTGTTGCAAATGGGCGTGATTCTCGGTGTTTGTTCTTTCTGATGATGTGCACCATTTTGAAAAGATGCAGGGTTTGTTGTATTTCTAGTATGTATGTTGCTTAATTAGGACTGGTTGGTGTCCGCCGTGTGCTATTGCCTCCCTCCGCTGCAGCGATCAGTCACTATTTGCGCCAGCTGGTGTCCGCCGTGTGCTATTGCCACTCCTGCGGCGTCTTCCTCCGCGACATCAAGCCCGAGAACCTCCTCCTCGATGCTGCCGGCGACCTAAAAGTTGCCGACTTCGGGCTCGGCACCCTCTCCGCGGACGTCGGGGTCTCCGTCCGCCACAGCATGTGCGGCACGCCCGCCTATGTCTCCCCGGAGGTCCTCTCCAAGCAGGGGTACCACTCGGCCAAAGTGGACATCTGGTCCTGCGGGGTGGTCCTCTTCGTGCTCGCCGCGGGGTACTTGCCATTCAACGACGGCAGCCTCATCAACATGTACCGCAAGATCTACGCCGGCTGGTTTCTCCCCGGACCTGCGCCGCATCCTCGACCCCAACCCCGCCACGCGCATTGGCACCTTAGGCATCATGGACCACCCTGGTTCCGCCACGGCGCCGACGATGCCGACGCCGAGCTGGCGCGTGCACAACGAGGAGGCGTGGTTCAAGAAGACGGAGTTCAAGGAGGACGTTGGACGCGAGATGTCCGCCTTCGACGTCCTCGCCTTCTCTCCCGGCTCCGACCTGTGGATGCCTCTTGGGCACGGAGCGGGTGTACAGCCTGCAGGTTTGTTCAGCCTGGGCATATCAAATACCGAACCAGAATAATTTGAAGGACATGGGCCTATCAAATTTCAGCGTCCATCTCTGAACTCCCAAGCACGGGTTGAGATCGATCTGTTTGTTTCAGTAGTAGACTGATTTGTTGTTCCGGGCATGCATGTGTGCCAAAAGAACTGTGAAAGAAAAAGAAAAGAAAAAGAGTAATAAACAAGCTATTTTTGTTTTTGAAAGTGACATGAATCTGAACAGTTCTTGAGAGCTCCACCCACATATCCGGGCCAAACCGAGGCCGTTCTTGGCGGCGATGCCGCTCGGGAATGGTTGAGGCGCGGCGCCGGCCTAGTCCTGTACATAGTAGTTCTAGGTTTGTTGGTTAGTTTGTCCTTTATGGCGTTTGGGAGTAGGTCGCTGGAGCTCGTCGGTTGGCTCCGGTGCGGCCTGGGTCTCGCCTTCCTCGCGGTATGGCTCTGGTGGCAGGAGTCGTTGCCGGTGAGGGAGCGCCGCCCAGGGATCTCCGACAACAAAGCCGTCTTTCTGAGCTCATCCCCTCTGGTGGCCTTGCACGCTGCTGGCGGGTCGTCCAAGCCCTGCTCCTTCAAGTTTCCATGGAGGAAGATGAACGAGGAGGTTGCAAGTACGGGCTCACTCAATAAGTGCGCCCATCGACGGATCTCTGGTACTGTTGCTGCCATCTTCCTCTTGGCCGGCCATGGAGGCGAGGGAGAGGAGGATTCCAGCTTGGAGCGACCCGGATTTCGTCGGTGGTTGGGAAGTTCTCAAGCTGCAATTCAGAGATTTCTTCCGATGGTCCTGTGCAGATCATCGATCTTTGCCGCGGGGCATCAATTGACGCTGTCGAAGTGGCGTCTTCCTCGAGGAGTTCAACAGCAGGGGACTTATGCCGGCGTCGACTGCCTCGCCTCTGCTACTTTTGGTCGAAGGGCGACTCTTCTCGACTCTGGAACGCCATGGAGGCGTCTGTTCAACCTCCGTTTGTGGAGGCCCTTCTTCAACTCCTCGACGGCCTCTGGTGTCGACCACATCCCAAGTGGCATGTTCCCCGGCGGTGTGGAAGACGGCCGTTTCTGGAGCTTGCGCGTCGGTGGTGACCAAGGACTTGATTGCTTTGTTCTTTTTCTTCTTAAGGTCCTTTGTGCTTATGTCCAGGGCTTGCTTATATTTTTTCCTATCTTCCTGGGTCCTTTTGTAAAAAGGTCTGTAACCGCCCTAATTTAATGCAGCTTCTCGGCCCTACGGGGCCATTACTGTAAAAAAAAAAAAAAAAAAAAAGTGCAGCTCCTCCACTCCCAATTAGTTGGAGGATGCGAGGCGCGAGCTGAGCTAGCTGAATTAACCAGCAGAATAATAGTGTAGTGTAGTAATTATAGTACTCCCTCCGATTCATATTAATTGACTTCAATATAAATATATCTAGAACTAAAATATGTCTAGATACATTCATATTAGAGTCAATTAATATGAATCGGAGGGAGTACTGTAATTGTGAGCACACGCAGGTAGTACTTGACAGTACAGTAGTAGAAAAAGAAAGAAAGAGCAGGCAGGCGCGAGGAGGCGCGTTAGAAGAAGGAAAGAAAAATGAAATTCGTCGTTTCTGATTAATACTACTCGTACTATTAACGGAACCAGGTGTAACACATCTATATTAACCCACGAAGCTCACGTTTCCGGCGCGCGAATCCACCCTCCAGCCGGAGCAGATCACAGCGACTACCGTGGCACGTTCAAGGCGGAGCAGATCACCACGTCGGGCGACCAGAGCGACTACCTCTGGTACAGGACAAGGTAATCAAAGATATATGTTTTAAATCACAGCAAAAATTCAATCATGTACGAACTATATTTATGTTGAAGCATGCATGCATGCATGAATTGAAATGTAAATTGGCTTAATGCATGCAGCTTTGAGCACGAGGGAGAAGGGAGCTACAAGCTGCACGTGAACACCACGGGCCATGAGCTCTACGCTTTCGTCAATGGCAAGCTCGTGGGGAGGCACCACTCTCCCAACGGAGGCTTCGTGTTCCAGATGGAGACGCCAGTGCAGCTCCACTCCGGCAAGAACTACGTCTCCCTCCTCAGCGCCACCATCGGGCTCAAGAACTACGGCGCCCTGTTCGAGATGATGCCCGCCGGCATCGTGGGCGGCCCGGTGAAGCTCGTCGACGCAGCCACCAACACCACAACGTACGACCTCTCCAACAGCTCCTGGGCATACAAGTCGGGGCTCGTCGGCGAGCACCGGGAGGCGCACCTCGACAAGGCCGGCCAGCAGTGGCGCAGCCTCAACGGCACCATCCCGGTGAACCGCCCCTTCACCTGGTACAAGGCCACCTTCGACGCCCCCGCAGGGTCGGAGCCCGTGGTGGCGGACCTGCTCGGGCTGGGCAAGGGAGTGGCGTGGATCAACGGCAACAACCTCGGGCGCTACTGGCCGTCCTACACGGCCGCCGACATGGGCGGCTGCCGGCAGTGCGACTACCGTGGCACGTTCAAGGCGGAGGGCGACGGGCTCAAGTGCCTCACGGGGTGCAACGAGCCGTCCCAGCGGTTCTACCACATCCCCAGGTCGTTCCTCAATGCCGGGGTGGAGAACACGGTGGTGCTCTTCGAGGAGGCCGGCGGCGACCCCACGAGGGTCGACTTCCACACCGTCGCCGTCGGCGCCGCCTGCGCGGAGGCCGCCGAGGTCGGCGACCAGGTGGCGCTGGCGTGCAGCCACGGCAGGACCATCTCCAGCGTCGACGTGGCCAGCCTCGGCGTGGCAAGGGGCAAGTGCGGCGCCTACGAGGGCGGCTGCGAGTCCAAGGCCGCGCTGGCGGCGTTCCAGGCCGCCTGCGTCGGCAAGGAGTCCTGCACGGTGCGGCACGCCGACGACTTCCGCGCCGCCGCCGGGTGCGACTCCCGCGTGCTCACCGTGCAGGCCACCTGCTGATCGATCATGTGTACGTACGTCGATCGGCCTTAGGCTGCAGAGTGTGTTAGCTAGGTAGCATCAGGAGGATCGTCATATCGGTGATGAACGTGTTAGCCTTGGAGGATAATTGTTAGCTCATACTACATGGTTAGGTTAATTACGTGTTTCTCCCTTGGGATGCACGACATGATAATAAGATGATATACACACGCAAATTTCTCCAACTTGCTCCTGGTGCCTTGTTGTTTCAGATGTTGCATCCTATATCCTCATGGGCAGAGATGGACTTCCACACCGTCGCCGTCGGCGCCGCCTGCGCGGAGGCCGCCGAGGTCGGTGACCAGGTCGACGAGGAAGGGCCCCTGCCGCCGCCACGCCCCGTCAATTTGAATTGTTCTAAATGTCTAATTTGCTGAACTCAAATGGTAGTGTAAGATATCTACTTACAAAACGATAGTGCCATAATTTTGCAACTATTGTTTCAGGACATTGCTCGCTTTCGGAATGGCATGAGTGTAGAAGGTCTACTATGAGGAGGACTGTGGTCTTGCCTTTTTTAAGGCTATAGCGGATCAACTAGCTTAGTTGTCATTTTTTGCACCAGAAATGCATCGGGGTTACAAGTTTTTCTGACTTCCAAACTTGGAAGAGATGAAAATGTGGGATAAGGATAACCCATGGCACGGTGGAGCATTGAAATATATCATCGCATGAATTTTTCCGAGCAGGATACTAGCTATTATGTATGAAGTGCAACTTAATTGTCTTTGCTACTATTAATTTATAATAAATGATATTTGTCAACACGATTATGTTGTAGTGTAATGACGATGGAGGGTTCCATCCTAGACTTGGTGGAAAGGTCATGTGATTGGTTAGCAATGAATTTAAAAGGAACTCTAAGCAACAAGATAAACAAAGGCCCGAAGGTCCAACATAATCTTATGATGGGATGCTGACATGTAGTTCCCATTTCAACAACACGGCAACTCAACGGAAGGTAACATAGAGTGGTATGTCATGAACCATACATGAATCAACTACTCTCGATGGATAACTAGCTCAAAACTATGCCTATCAGGTGAGCTCTCCGATCTCTCCTCAGGGTCTAGGCTGCAAGCTGAATGGTGATGATGTTGTTGTCTTGATCCTCTTACTCGGGCACCGGCTCCTCAGGTTCCTCCTCCTCCTCCTCCTCCTCCTCATCCTCCTCCTCCTCATCCTCATCCTCCTCAAACTCGTCGGGGGCGTGCTCGAGTGTTGTTGCCGAGGACGGAGCTGGATCAACCCCCGGGCTTTGTTCCGAAGGCTGCACCTCATCTCTCGGGGCCGTTCTCCTAAATTGGCGAAGGTACCGTCGACTCGTCATCCGGGCTTGTCTCCTCGGTTGCTCACCCTCCACGTAGATGTCTCGAAAAATAGGAACTCCCCCACGGGAAACTCGAATGCGCGGACGCTCGGAGGCATCTCGCTCCTCCAGAATGCGTAGTCGATCTTGGGTTCGGTGAAGGTCTCGGCGAGCCTCGGTGAGCTCTTCAATGATGTCATCCAACACTCGGTCTTCAGCAATGGTGAAGAAGGTCTGATAGGTAAGTGCTAGATCGTCTTCGTCGATGGCATCTTTTATGGTACTCTGAGCTTGTGGTCCTTCCTTGAAAGGGAGGTAGCGGCATGCTCGCTGCCGCATCTCAGGAAGTGCATCCCGCAAGAGCCGGATCGCCTCTCGTGCGACAAGCTGAACAGCCAGGCTCTCTGACGGCATCCTCGGCCCAGTGAAACGATATGGGAATTGATCTAGAGTTGGTCGTGCCAGCACCACTATCTTGGCCACATACTCCATCGTAGTCTCACCAACTTCATGCTCCTCCATGGTGTACACAGGTTTCCTGTCGAAACCGCATAGCTGAAGACAATCCCACAAGATCCTGGGGAACCCGATGTTGAGGAGATCGGCTTGAACATCGGCCATCTACAAAAATTGAGGACGATAATATTAGTAAGAATGAAGTCTTTTTGTTACCATAACATTTTTTCACGCAGAAAGTGATGCAGTAGAGTGTAGTCATTTTACTGATTTCGGAATAGTATTTGCCTAGCTACGTCAATGCTAACAAATGTTTTGTACAGTACTCTGGTACAAAAAAACGCAAGTAAAATTCAATCAACAGTCATTACCGTACATAGAATTAGATCATCAGTCCGGCCAAGAAAACACTCTCCGACAGTCATTACAGTCATGTATACAATTTAATACAAGATATATGTAATCACCACTCTCCGCCAGTACCGTGTGCACCAAAACACTCGGAGTGTTAGACAATGCTACAAAAGGAGGACGTGACAGATAGAAGTAGCTTACGCGCGGATAGATTAAATTACAAGTCATATGTACAAAACTATATCTTTTGGAAGCATGACCCATCCCACTACCATGCACCAAAACACCTGATGTATAGTTATCGAAAATGATGTCAGAAAAACAATGATGTATAAATGAAGTTTCCCACGCTCGCAGTTTCTATTAAGTCCATGCATATGAAGCTCACAAAACTAACAAACTATAGTACGAATAGAGGTTCAATGCATAAACGAGCCAATCTCACCTGCTGGTATGCAAATGAAGTTGGCGAGGAGCGCGAGGACGTACTGCCGTGCCGAGTACAGCAGTTGAGAGATTGTGGCTGCGATTTTGGCACGAAAAACAGTGTATTAGTAGGTTAGTACAGTGCTTAATGTAATTACAAGGGAGAAAAGAAACGTCGGCCGGGTTAAACCGGTGACCTAGGTGGCTGTGCTGACAAGATCTGTAAATACCACCAGAAATTAATTTAATTGACGGTGAAATACCTAGAAGATCGATACGGACGAACCCTGATGGAGAATTCAACCTGTTGCTGACATCGATCAGGATGTTAGAACAGCACGCCAAATCCAACGTCATTCGTGGCATAAAATCACTGCGAAGGATGGCGGTACTCACCGGAGACTTGTGCCGATGAAATAGCACTGGCCGAACAACCGTGGTCAGAACTCCGATCTGCCGCCGCCGCGCACAGGGGAAGGGTTGAATGGAGTGGGAGAGGAAATACGGAATCGCGAGTGAGAGCGTGGGGCGCTTATGTAGTGATCCGCGATTCTGGATGGGGTTTGAAACGCGTCATGTTTTTGCCGCGCGCGCTAGCTGGACGCAACGTTCAAATGGATAGAATTTCGCGCGACTTCACACGATGGACAAATATGGTAGGAAACACACACCAGTGCTGATTGCTGATACTAAACCGTGTCTCACTTCCAGAATAAGAAGGAAACACCACAGGAAAACCACATAGCCGTTGCACGTGAGGAAATTAAACAAACGAGCCTAGCTAGATGATTTCAGCATACGAGAGAGATCGAGTCTAGCTTTTGCATCTCTACGATCTGTTGGTTCCTACTTATTCTTTATCTACATCCAAATTGGCCGGGTTATTCCAACCTCCATATACGAGATAATTAAGTAAGGAGACTGCTGTTCCCTCAATAAACTCACGAGCTGGGTAATTCTAGCTAGGTATGCCTCGACATAGCATATGAATAACAAAGTAACAGCATAGTAACCGCGCGCGTGCACGTCAAATGTATCGCCGTGGGTACAAATTATTACCATGTTTCACAAATAGGCTAGTTGAAGAACAGTAAAAAGACTTGTTGGTTTCCTCTGGCACATCGATCGACCCTGTTGTTGTCCCTTCGAACTGAATTGCAAACACATGCGTCCGGTGCTAATTTTACTCCTCGAGCATATCGAGTTGGGCCCGGCCAAAGAAAGTTGGTTTCTGCCCGTTGTTAATACTGGCTTGTATCCGCATTACTACCAGAAGCTCCTTCTTTGACTGTGCTAATACTGGCTGCGCGCAGGATAATAAGAAAAAAAGATCAAAATGGTTAGTAAAACAATGTCAGAACGAGATCAGGTTGGTGCTGCATGCGCGCGAAAAGTTTCTTTTTAAACTAGTAACCTGTTTCCCAATAGGATTGCATACCGTTGTACCATTGAACCACCTTGCGTAATTAAGTGCGCATATAGACGAGCCCTCACTGCATGCATTTTAACACGATGCGTGAGATCGAGTGATTTTTTTCTGTTCGCAACAAATAATGAAAATTGATTAGAGAGCCAATGCGCGCATGAAAATACATGTTGCACTGCGGTTCTTCGTCAGCTCCAGTTAGCAAGATCTTTTCCCAGGACCCGTTGCCAATTGAACTGTTCCCAGTGTGTTTATGCATGCAGTGTATAGCTTGGCTTAAGATCCTGGGGGCGTTGAACGAGTGCATTTGTACCATCGATGTGTCATTAGGGGACGAGATAAGCGGATCCATCAATGTTATTGCCCGGATTGCAAAGTCAATGGCGTAGCAAGCCCATGTAGCGCCAATCTGCACCATACACATCACCTGTCGTCCATGGGGAAAAAATTTAATAAGTGCTTTTGAAATGGCTTGAAAACCAAACTTGTGCATCGCTTACCAATGTGGTATCGTCAAGCTTAGCCACTGTGGGGGGAGGGTTGAATGCCTCAACAGCCTCCGTGGTTGCCCCGGACATAGCTAGATTCTGCATACATGATATTGTAATATTACTTATCTAGTAGTAGTACTTTGCACATCTTTTGTTTTTCTAGTGCTGTGTGCAACCAATACAAATCTACTAACCGCCCAACGGACAGGTGTGAAGTGTCTTGGTGCAGCTCCTGGGACACCATCAACCTCCATTTGTCTGAAGACTCTCTGGTAATCCCCGTACATAAATTGGCATCGAATGGGCGCCCCCTGGTCAGTGAATTCTTAATGGTGTAGCCACTTATCTCAATAACCGGCTCATCCGATAAAACTACCCAGTTCCTGTGCCGAGGATAACAAAAATAATTACGGGATTGAACTTGCCATATACATGTCTTATTGCTGAACAAAAATAATACTAGAATATTATTAGTTAGCAAACCTGCCAAGCTCTGAACTGCTGTCTTGCTCTACCCATTTGCTGAACTTAGCTGCACCTCTCAGTGGGGCTCGTACGTACCTATTCGCAGCACATGGGCCTCTGTGACCGCCCACACCTTGTAGCAAATCACGCAAATTGAGCGTCTTCCTCTGCGGACATTTCTGTTTTAGCCCACCTAATATGTATCGGAACTCTGAAGCCATGATGTGCTTCTGCAAAAATGTGTAAAGGTGCTCCGGCCGGCCTCTGTAATCACTTCTTGTGTTCACTCGTGGTCGGTTAAAATGTCCAGTGCTTCCTTATTGTGCAAACGTTGGTTCACCTGGAGCATCTTCAACAGGACGACGCAAACGGTCAAAAAATGTGTATGCACCCTGTTCCAGCGGGACAACGTATAGTGACTAGGGCGTTCGCGGAGACACAAGCACGAACCAAATATGCGGCACGCTTGCGTCTCTGTGGACGCTGTGCGATAGCAACAAGTGACTATTGGGATTCGCCCACGGATCTATCATATCAAATTTAGACGAACACACGCACGCGAAAAACTCGAAGCCAGCCACCGCCATCTCCACCCGTGCCTCTGCGAGCTCTGCCCTGGCCTCGGTAAGCTCCGCCTGGACAACGGACCACTCTGGTCGCCAGACAACGACCAAGCCTGGACGATGTTCTTCGAGCGCGAGTGCGCTGACCGCCTCGCTGCCTACGATGGCAGCGGCGATCCACCGGCGAACAACAACGACAGTGGACGGCGGCGGCGGAGGAGCGCACCCAGGACGACCCTCGCGTGAGTCCTCGGCTACATCGCCGATGGGAACGACCCGCCGCTGCAAATGCCGCCACGGCAGTTGCAGCTGGCGCCCCACGCGGCAATAGCTAGTGTGCGGTGTGGCGCCAGGCCTCCTCTTCCTCGCGTGGGTCCACGGTGAGGTACTCTCCCTACAACACTCCGTCGCCGCGCCTCTTGGCGACGGTAAAGGACGAGCGAGAGGAGGCTCCTCTCGCATGCGCCGGCGTCATCATTCGCAAGCGGCGCCACCAATTCCGTCGCGCCAGCGCGAGTGGACGCCGCTGGAGTACAAGGCGGCGGCCTCCATCGTTAAGGAGGATGATGGCCCGGAGGAGTTCCCGGGGCTGCGCCAAGCCCAGCTCGAGTCCTTCGCCGCGACGGACGAGTTTGCCGAGGCATGGAGCGTGGCCAATCACCGCCGCGTGGAGGAGGAGTGCGACCTCATCATTAACCAGCAGGCCGCGTAGGAGGCACGGGGACGCCGGCCAGGGCTGCAGCTACCTCCCGCAGCCGAAGGAGGAGCCCAACGACAAGGAGAAGGACTACGCGGCAGCGATGTACCGCCGCCTAGGGTTAGAGTGTGGCGGCAATGGCGGCGGTTGCTAGATTTTATGGGTTTTTTATGTCTATGTTTTTAAATTTGTATAAATATTGGCCAAGTATGGCCGAACTATCTACGAATTACGTTATATTTGAAAATAAATAAATAAATAGTATAGAGGCCGCAACTTGAAGCCGCCCGGCCCCTGTTTCTGTTTTACCGCCGGCACCCTCCATATTGATCCTAAAACGGATGCGCCGGAGGGTGGAGATGCTCTAAAGATTTGGTGGGTTCTGTTGGTGCTGCATCTTGCAGCCCCTCTTCTTCCACCTTTAAACTCTGATTCTCTGCTCTCCGCTTCTCTCAATCTCGTTTTTGTTTACTCACACAAGAACACACACGGACACCTCACGAAGGAGAAGGCTTGCTTTGCATTTTTCCCCTCGTGAGAACACAGAGGCTACATTGTTTCTGCCTCCACTCTTACTTCTTTCATTACTGAATGCAACATATATATACACGAGCTAGGCACTTCTCCATGCCACTCACGCCACTCTTTGGCCCACTACTCCACTAACATGCACTAACTAACAGCACTACACCGGCCACAACCTTAGACCTGACCAACACATGACTCGTTCAATACATGGGCACACGCACCAAGCTAGCTAACAGACTATGACCATGTCTTCCTCCTAGAATCACTCCAAAATAACCACACGGTTATCCGGCCAGGCCATCAGCTCGACACCTTCGCGCATCAAGTCGCTTCGCACGACCTCGCCGTATCGCACGGCACCATTGCATCACACCTTGCCGACCGCATCGCACGGCAGCTCGGCATCTCGCTATATTCGCGCTCAGCTGAAGCTTCACCCGCCGCCGGTCGCTCACTAGCTAGATGAGTTACATGCAAAATAATCTACAAACTAAATGCATATACATGAATCAAGATTAAAGCTAACAATCACCCCCTAATCTTGATTCTCTTTTCTTGCCGCAACTTCAAAGAGATGTTAGTTCATCGTCGTCGTCGTCGTCTCCTCGTGACGGCATCACACCGTCCTCCTCCTTGTGGCATCGTCCGCTCCCCCGCCGTCGTAGTTCAGCCGGAAACACCAGACCCCATGGGCCAGGTGGAATCAATATCCGCGACAACGTGGTACCCCAAAAGAACAGGAGCAGGGAGCGCACGCCGGAACCCCGCCGTAGCCGGAACAACGATCATGAGCCCGAGCCAAGGAGGAGCCGCAACGACGAACGCGAGCCGGAGCCCCGCCGAACCCGGAACGACGAGGGCAGCCAACACCACGGTGAAGGCAGCCATCGACGCCGGAGTCAGCACCGCGAAGGGCGCGGAGAATCAGAAGGCGGAAGCAAAAGGTCAAACCGACCCCCCGCAGGTCTCCCTCCCCACCACCTAGCGGTGGAGGCGGAGGTGGAGGCGGAGGCGGTGGCCGGAGATCTCGCTCACGCTCAAAATCTCCCCGCAACGGCCCGCGTGACGCACGGTAACGTCTCAACGAATACAGATCTGACTACATCGGCCCAAAATGCTTTGGCAGGATGATTCGAGAGGAATCAAAGCCAAGGATGAACCTCAAGTTACCCGGAAATCTAAAGCATTATGATGGCATCGAAAGGCCGGATACCTGGATCGAGGATTACTACAATGTTGTGACCTTCGCCGGAGGAACCCCTAATATCGCCTGCCGCATGCTCCAGTTGTACCTTGTAGGTCCATCCCGGATCTGGCTCAGCGATCTCGAGAAGAACTCCAATCTTTTGCTGGTTCGACCTGAAGAACGCCTTTGAAAAGCACTTCAGGGGCACTTACAAAAGATCTGCCACAACAAGCGACCTCCAGGCCTGTATACAGAAGAAGGGTGAAACATCAAGAAACTTCCTCACCCGATGGCTAGCAACCAGGAACGAGTGTGAGAATGTCGATCACACCACAGCTATGCACGCCTTTATAGGTGGATTGCAGCGAGGAGGATTGCTGCGGCACAAGCTCACATGCTTGGCTAACGCAAATAAACTGATTTTGGATGACATGATCTCCATTGCCAGCGATCATACGCCGCCGATGATGACGGTGCAAGCTACAGCCACAATTCCCCTGCATCAACAGAAGAAGAACCGTGACAACAGTAACAGCAGCGGCAGCAAGCGGAAAAATCCCCCTGAGGACCAGAAGAGTGGCGGATCTGAGATGATCGCCATGGTGTTCCAACGCGGAGGTCAAGGAGGCGGAAGAGGACGCGGCCGCGGAGGCGGAGCTGGCAGGGCCAGCAGCGCGACGAAGTCACTGCTGCCGGAACCCGCGCCCCCAAACCTATGAAGAGTACATGGACATGCCCTGCCTAGCCCACTTGGATCCGGCTACGGGGAAGTCCACTCACACCAATCGCAACTGCAAGTGGGTCAACGATCTCAAATCTGACCCGGAAGCGGGCCCGGAAGCACCGCCCACGCGGCAAAGGAGGCAAGGGCAAGAACAAGGACAAGGAAGAAGACAGTTCCGAGGCAATGGACGAGGATGATGCTTCGCCGGATCCCAAGGAGGGAACCACAGCTAAATCTAACCCCTTTGGCAAAAAGAGTGTAGGCGCGTACGACACCTTCCTCGGAACCCCAATAGTCCGTCACAGCAAATCAGCTCTCCGGATCCTGAACGCCACAGTTCCGGCTGTGCCGCAGTATGTCAGGTGGTCGGAAACTCCATGTACGTTTGACAGAAAGGATCACCCTACCGTCGTTCCGAAGGAGTGCTATGCATTGGTTGTAAGTCCTCGCATCGACGGCTATGACTTCTCCAAATGCCTCATGGACGGCGGGGCCAGCTTGAACATCATGTACCTGGAGACTCTGGAGCGGATGAACCTTACCAAGGAACAGCTCAAACACAGCACCACTGAATTCCATGGTGTGGTTCCGGGTAAAAGGCAAACTCCTTAGGCAGCATCAGACTTCCCGTGGCCTTCGGCGATGTTGAAAATTTCCGCGAAGAAATGATCACGTTTGAGGTCGTGCCCTTCAAGAGCTCCTACCACGTCATCTTCGGCAGGCCCACCTACCACAAGTTCCACGCAAGAGCGTGCTACATCTACAACAAGCTCAAGATTCCGGGTCCCAATGGTATGATTACCGTATCCGGAGACTACAAGAAAGCTCACGAGTGCGAGTTGGGCGAAGCCGCCTTCGCAGAATATGTGATATCAGGAGAAGAGCTGGAAGGCTACAGAGCCGCGGTGGATCCGACTGAGATGCAAACCACCAAAAGGCAAATCTCCGAACAGAAAAACTCGTTCAGGGCCGCGATAGAGACCAAAAACATCGACCTCAAAAAGGGAGATGCATCTAAGCAGGTCTCGGTCGGAGCCAACATGGACCCCAAATAGGAAGACGCGCTCGTCGAGTTCCTTCGCGCTAACATGGACATCTTCGCATGGCAGCCTTCTGACATGTCCGGAGTACCTAGGGAACTTGCCGAGCACTACCTCAACATAAACCCGGGGGCTAAACCGGTGAAGCAAGCTATGTGACGCTTTGGCGATAAGAAGCGCCGCGCCATAGGAATGGAACTAGCTAAGTTACTAGAGGCAGGTTTTGTAATAGAAGTTATCCATACTGATTGGGTCGCAAACCCCGTCCTTGTACCCCAAAAGAATTCTGAAATACTAAGAATGTGCATTGATTACTCCGGCTTGAACAAGCATTGTCCGAAGGATCCGTTTCCCCTGCCGCGCATTGACCAAGTCATTGATTCGACGGCAGGGGCGGAACTTCTGTGTTTCTTGACGCATATTCCGGGTATCATTAGATCCGGATGAAGAAGTCCGACCAAAAGGCGACCTCGTTCATCACCCCATTTGGCACTTACTGCTACGTTACCATGCCTTTTGGTTTGAAAAACGCAGGTGCCACCTACCAACGTACGATGCAACGGTGCTTGAAGGACCAAATTGGCCGGAACATACATGCATACGTCGACGACATCGCGGTCATGACCAGGAAAGGATCCCACTTGATCGGCGATCTCACAGAAACCTTTGAGAATATCCGTCGGTACAAGATGATGTTGAATCCGCTGAAATGCGTCTTTGGCGTTCCAGCTGGAAAACTCCTTGGCTTCATTGTCTCTAATAGGGGCATTGAGGTGAACCCGGAGAAAATCAAGGCAATCCTATGCATCAAAAGGCCAACTTGTCTCAAAGACATGCAGCGACTACCTGGTTGTGTTGCAGCAATCAGCAGGTTTGTCAGCCGTCTTGGCGAGAAGGCGCTACCCCTGTACAAGCTATTGAAGAAGACAGATAAATTTATCTGGGACGACGCAGCGGATGCAGCACTCCAAGGGTTGAAGGAAATACTCACTTCCCCACCTATCCTAGCAGCTCCAGGAGAGTAGAGCCTATGCTCCTTTACCTGGCAGCCACTAACAGAGTCATCAGCCTCGTCGTCGTGGTGGAGCGACAGGAAGAAGGACACGAGTATGGAGTCCAAAGGCCAGTCTACTACATTAGCGAAGTGCTTACGGAATCCAAACAGAGATATCCTCACTTTCAAAAGCTAGCCTATGGAGTATTCCTAGGTAGCAGGAAGTTGAGGCACTACTTCCAGGAGCATCCAGTAACAGTCGTGAGCAAAGCTCCGCTATCAACAATTCTCAATAACGCTGACGCAACAGGACGCACAGCAAAATGGGGCATGGAATTATCCGCCTTCGACATCAACTACAAAGCCAGGACTGCGATCAAGTCCCAGATCTTGGCAGATTTTGTCGTAGATTGGACAGAAGCTCCGGACATAAGCCTGGAGCCGGAACCAGAGACATGGGTTATGCACTTCGATGGATCCAAGCAACATCAAGGCTCGGGAGACGGAGTCACCCTGAAGTCCCCTACCGGAGAAGAACTGCAGTACGTTATGCAGATCCACTTCCAAGCTACAAACAATATGGCGGAATACGAGGCTCAACTACACGGACTGCGCATCGCTAAGGAGATAGGGATCAAGCACATCATTTGCTGCGGAGATTCCGACTTGGTGGCACAGCAAGTAGCCGGAACCTGGAACGCCAGAAACTCCATCATGGCGGCTTACAGAGACGAAGTTGACGAGATCGCCAAATGTTTCCTCGGATACGAAGTGAAGTACGTCAGGAGAGACGACAACGCAGCGGCAGATATGCTATCCAAGCTCGGATCCGGCAGGAAACCAATTCCGCCTGGCATTTTCCTGGAGCATCTACGGATACCCTCGGTGAAGGGCGCTAACCCGGAAAACCCAGAGGTGGCAGTATCTCCGGCTTGAGAAGTGATGGCTATCATTCCGGCCTGGACACAACCTTTCCTGGACTACCTCACTGATCAAAAGTTGCCAGAGGACGAGGTCCTCGCACGACAGATCATCAGACGAGCAAGATCCTACACAGTTGTTGCTGGGCAGCTCTATAAACGAAGTGCAACAGGGGTATTTCTTAAATGCGTCTCAAATCAAGATGGCATTGAAATCCTCAGAGAGATCTGTAGGGATTCGAAGCATAGAAAACAAAAAATTTCCTACCGCGAGAACGCAATCCAAGCCAAGATGCAATCTAGAAGATGGGAGCAACGAGGGGATGAACGAGACTAACCCTTGAAGATTTCCAAAGCCTACAAGAGGAGGCTCTTGTTGCTGCGGTAGACGATCACTTGCCGCTTTCAAACGCGTAGAAGATCTTGACGGTGCCACAATCGGGCAGCACCTCCGTACTCGGTCACACGTTCGGTGTTGATGAAGACGACGTCCTTCTCCCTGTTCCAGCGGGCAGTGGAAGTAGTAGATCCTCCTCGGAATCCTGGCAGCACGACGGCGTGGTGGCGGTGTTGATGGAGAACTCCGGCAGGGCTTCGCCTAAGCGTATGCGGGAGTTGTATGTGGAGGAGAGGTAGCTAGGGTTTGGGGAGAAGGGGGTTTGGGCGCCGGCCAACTAGGGCTACGGCCAAGGGTGGCAAGGTGTGGCCGGCCCCTCCCCTATGCTCCTCATTATATAGGTGGAAATCCCCAAGAATTGTAGTCCAAGTCTTCGAATAAGACCCCAACAACAAAACCTCCCATAGGTGGGAAACCTACTCAAGGAGGGAGTCCTACCCAAGGTGGGACTCCCACCTTTCCCTTAGGTGGGGTGGCCGGCCACCTATGGTGGAGTCCACCTGGGACTCCACCCCTTAGGGTTTGGCCGGCCATGCAAGGTGGAGTCCCTCCGGGACTCCACTTTCCATGGTGATTTCTTCCGGACTTTTCTAGAACCTTCTAGAGCCCGCCATAAATGAAGGAGATATGCCCTAGAGGCAATAATAAAGTGGTTATTATTTATATCTTTATGTTTATGATAAATGTTTATATATCATGCTAGAATTGTATTAACCGAAACATTAGTACATGTGTGATATGTAGACAAACAAGAAGTCCCTAGTATGCCTCTTAAACTAGCTTGTTGATTAATGGATGATTAGTTTCATAATCATGAACATTGGATGTTATTAATAACAAGGTTATGTCATTGTGTGAATGATATAATGGACACACCCAATTAAGCGTAGCATAAGATCTCGTCATTAAGTTATTTGCTATAAGCTTTCGATACATAGTTACCTAGTCCTTATGACCATGAGATCATGTAAATCACTTATACCGGAAAGGTACTTTGATTACACCAAACACCACTGCGTAAATGGGTGGCTATAAAGGTGGGATTAAGTATCCGGAAAGTATGAGTTGAGGCATATGGATCAACTGTGGGATTTGTCCATCCCGATGACGGATAGATATACTCTGGGCCCTCTCGGTGGAATGTCGTCTAATGTCTTGCAAGCATATGAATGAGTTCATAAGAGACCACATACCACGGTACGAGTAAAGAGTACTTGTCAGGAGACGAGGTTGAACAAGGTATAGAGTGATACCGAAGATCAAACCTCGGACAAGTAAAATATCGCGAGACAAAGGGAATTGGTAATGTATGTGAATGGTTCATTCGATCACTAAAGTCATCGTTGAATATGTGGGAGCCATTATGGATCTCCAGATCCCGCTATTGGTTATTGGTCGGAGTGAGTACTCAACCATGTCCGCATAGTTCTCGAACCGTAGGGTGACACACTTAAAGTTGGATGTTGAAATGGTAGCACTTGAATTATGGAATGGAGTTCGAATATTTGTTCGGAGTCCCGGATGAGATCCCGGACATCACGAGGAGTTCCGGAATGGTCCGGAGAATAAGATTCATATATAGGATGTCATTTTATGTGAAATAAAATGTCGCGGAAGGTTCTATGGAAGGTTCTAGAAGGTTCTAGAAAAGTCCGGAAGAAACCACCAAGGAAGGTGGAGTCCACAAGGGACTCCACCTCCATGGCCGGCCAGCCCTAGATGGGGTGGAGTCCCAAGTGGACTCCACCATAGGGGGCCGGCCACCCCCACATGGGAGGTGGGAATCCCACCTTTGGGTGGGAGTCCTAGTTGGGCTAGGTTTCCCCCTCCTATGGAAGGTTTTGGTT
This sequence comes from Lolium multiflorum, assembly GCA_030979885.1. Taxonomy (NCBI): domain Eukaryota; kingdom Viridiplantae; phylum Streptophyta; class Magnoliopsida; order Poales; family Poaceae; genus Lolium; species Lolium multiflorum. The sequence continues at coordinate 1,619,263 of CM061747.1, read as the reverse complement.
CGGGTCTTATTCGAAGACTTGGACACCAACACTTGGGATCCACCTATATAATGAGGGGCCAAGGGAGGGGGCCGGCCACCCCAAGACCACAAGCTGGCCGCCCCCATAGAGTGGCCGGCCACCCCCCCCCAAACCCTAGCCAAGCTCCTCCACTCCATATTGCCCGCATTGCTTAGCGAAGCTCCGCCGGACTTCTACACCGCCACCGACACCACGTCGTGCTTCGGATTCAAGAGGAGCTACTACTTCCGCTGCCCGCTGGAACGGGGAGGTGGACGTCGTCTTCATCAACAACCGAACGTGTGACCGAGTACGGAGGTGCTGCCCGTTCGTGGCGCCGGAACCGATCGTGATCAAGATCTTCTACGCGCTTTTGCAAGCGGCAAGTGATCGTCTACCGCAGCAACAAGAGCCTCCTCTTGTAGGCTTTGGAATCTCTTCAAGGGTGAGACTCGATACCCCCTCGTTGCTACCGTCTTCTAGATTGCATCTTGGCTTGGATTGCGTGTTCGCGGTAGGAAAATTTTTGTTTTCTATGCAACGTTATCCTACAGTGGTATCAGAGCCGTGTCTATGCATAGATGGTTGCACGAGTAGAACACAATGGTTTGTGGGCGTTGATGCTCTTGTTATCTTTAGTTTGAGTACTTTGCATCTTTATGGCATAGTGGGATGAAGCGGCTCGGACTAACTTTACATGACCGCGTTCATGAGACTTGTTCCTCGTTCGACATGCAACTTGTATTGCATAAGAGGCTTTGCGGGTGTCTGTCTCTCCTACTATAGTAAAGATTCAATTTACTCTTCTATTGAAAACATTAGTATCAACGTTGTGGTTCATGTTCGTAGGTAGATTAGATCTCTATCGAAAACCCTAAACCACGTAAAATATGCAAACCAAATTAGAAACGTCTAACTTGTTTTTGCAGGGTTTGGTGATGTGATATGGCCATAATGTGATGATGAATATGTATGAGATGATCATTATTGTATTGTGGCAACCGGCAGGAGCCTTATGGTTGTCTTTAAATTTCATGTTGAGTAGTATTTCAAAGTAGTTGTAATAGTTGCTACATGGAGGACAATCTTGAAGACGGCGCCATTGACCTTGGTGCTACGCCGACGATGATGGAGATCATGCCCGAAGATGATGGAGATCATGTCCGTGCTTTGGAGATGAAGATCAAAGGCGCAAAGACAAAAGGGCCATATCATATCACATATGAACTGCATGTGATGTTAATCCTTTTTATGCATCTTATTTTGCTTAGATCGCGACGGTAGCATTATAAGATGATCCCTCACTAAAATCTCAAGATAATAAAGTGTTCATCCTTAGTAGCACCGTTGCCAAGACTTGTCGTTTGAAGCATCTCATGATGATCGGGTGTGATAGAATCAACAAGTGCATACAACGGGTGCAAGACAGTTTTGCACATGCGGATACTAAGGTGGCCTTGACGAGCCTAGCATGTACAGACATGGTCTCGGAACACGTGATACCGAAAGGTAGAGCATGAATCATATGGTTGATATGATGAACACTTTGAGTGTTCGCCATTGAAATCACACCTTGTCTCGTGATGATCGGACATAGGTGCGGTGGATTTGGTTCGTGTGATCACTAAGACAATGGGAGGGATATTGTTTTGAGTGGGAGTTCACCTAGGGTTTTAATTATGTTGAATTAAAATTTGAACTCAATTTGTCATAAACTTAGTCTAAACTATTGCAAATATATGTTGTAGAGATGGCGTCCCAATCAATTTTAATCAGTTCCTAGAGAAAGAGAAACTTAAGAGCAACGGTAGCAACTTCACCGACTGGTTCCGTCATGTGAGGATCTTCCTCTCTGGCAGAAATCTGCAATTTGTGCTTGATGCACCGCTAGGTGACCCTCCTGCAGAAGATGAATCCGATGAAGTAAAAGCTGTTTACGCAACTCGGAAAACTCGGTACTCTCAAGTTCAGTGTGCCATCCTGTGCAGTCTGGAATCCGATCTTCAAAAACGTTTTGAGCACCATGATCCTCATGAGTTGATGAATGAGCTGAAAGCTATATTCGAGACTCATGCGGCGTGGAATGCTATGAAGCATCGAAACATTTCTTCAGCTGTATGATGGAAGAAGGCAGCTCCGTTAGTGAGCACATGCTCGCCATGACCGGGCATGCGAAGAAACTCAGTGACTTGGGAATAGTGATTCCTAACAGACTGGGGATTAATCGTGTCCTTCAATCACGCCACCAAGTTACAAGAACTTTGTGATGAACTACAATATGCAGAACATGAACAAGGAGTTACCTGAACTCTTTGGCATGCTAAAAGCTGCTGAGATTGAGATCAAGAAAGAGCACCAAGTGTTGATGGTCAACAAGACCACCGTTTCAAGAAACAGGGCAAGTCTAAGGGAAAATTCAAGAAGGGTGGCAAGAAAGCTGCCACGCCTCCTATGAAACCTAAGAACGGCCCTAAGCCGATGCTGAGTGCTATTCTGCAAGGAGAAGGGACGGAAGCGTAATTGCTCCAAGTATCGGCTGATCTGAAGAGCGGCCTTGTCAAGAAAAAGAAAGAAGGTATATCGATATACATGTTATAGATGTTTATCTCACTGGTTCTCGTTCTAGTACACTGGGTATTTGATACTGGTTCGGTTGCTCATATCTGTAACTCGAAACAGGAACTAAAGAATAAACGAAGACTACTGAAAGATGAAGTGACGATGCGCGTTGGAAATGGATCCAAAGTCGATGTGATCGCTGTCGGCACACTTCCTCTACATCTACCTTCGGGATTAGTTTCAAGCCTAAATAATTGTTATTTTGTACCGCGTTGAGCATGAACATTATATCTGGATCTTGTTTAATGCAAGACGGTTATTCATTTAAATCTGAGAATAATGGTTGTTCTATTTTTATGAATAATATCTTTTATGGTCGAGCACCACAAAAGAATGGCTTATTTCTGTTAGATCTCGATAGTAGTGATACGCATATACATAACATTGATGCTAAGCGAATTAAACTTAATGATAATTCTACTTATATGTGGCACTGTCGTCTTGGTCATATTGGAGTGAAACGCATGAAGAAACTCCATACGATGGATTACTTGAATCACTTGACTTTGAGTCACTTGATAGATGCGAAGCATGTCTAATGGGAAAAATGACAAAGACTCCATTTTCTGGTATGATGGAGCGAGCTACTGACTTATTGGAAATCATACATACCGATGTATGTGGACCAATGAGCGTAGCATCGCGGTGGTTATCGTTATGTTCTAACCTTCACGATGATCTGAGTAGATATGGGTATATCTATTTCATGAAACATAAATCCGAAACTTTCGAGAAGTTTAAGGAATTTCAAAGTGAAGTAGAAAATCAACGTAACAAGAAGATCAAATTTCTACGATCTGATCGTGGAGGTGAATATCTGAGTTATGAGTTTGGCATGCATTTAAAGAAATGCGGAATACTTTCACAATTGACACCGCCGGGAACACCACAACGAAACGGTGTGTCCGAACGTCGTAATCGAACTCTCTTAGATATGGTTCGTAGTATGATGTCTCTTACTGATTTGCCGTTATCATTTTTGAGTTATGCATTAGAGACAACCGCATTCACTTTAAATAGAGCACCATCAAAATCCGTAGAAACGACACCGTATGAATTATGGTTTAATAAGAAACCTAAGCTGTCGTTCCTGAAAGTTTGGGGTTGCGAAGCCTATGTAAGAAGTTACAACCGGACAAGCTAGAACCCAAAGCGGAGAAATGCGTCTTCATAGGTTACCCTAAGGAAACAATAGGGTACACTTTCTATCACAGATCCGAAGGCAAAATCTTTGTTGCTAAGAACGGAACCTTTCTTGAGAAAGAATTTCTCACTAAAGAAGTGGAAGAAAAGTAGAACTCGATGAGATTGATGAATCTATACTCGTTGATCAGAGTAGCGCAGTACCGGAAGTTGTACCTGTACCGCCTACACCGGCAACAGAGGAAGCTAATGATAATGATCATGAAACTTCGAGGAAACTACTGAACCTCGCAGATCGACAAGGGAACGTGCCACTCCTGATTGGTATGATCCTTGTCTAAATGTCATGATTGTAGATAACAATGATGAGGACCCTGCGACGTATGAAGAAGCGATGATGAGCCCAGATTCCAACAAATGGCAAGAAGCCATGAAATCCGAAATGGGATCCATGTATGATAACAAAGTATGGACTTTGGTAGACTTACCTGATAGCCGAAAGGCTGTCGAGAATAAATGGATCTTCAAGAGAAAAACAGATGCTGATGGTAATATTACTGTCTATAAAGCTCGACTTGTCGCAAAGGGTTTCCGACAAATTCAAGGAGTTGACTACGATGAGACTTTCTCACCTGTAGCGAAGCTAAAAAGGATTTTGTTAGCAATAGCTGCATTTTTCGATTATGAGATTTGGCAGATGGATGTCAAAACGGCGTTCCTTAATGGAGACATTGAGGAAGAGTTGTATATGGTACAACCCAAAGGTTTTGTCGATCCTAAAAATGCTGACAAAGTATGCAAACTTCAGCGTTCAATCTATGGACTGAAGCAAGCATCAAGAAGTTGGAACCGACGCTTTGATAAGGTGATCAAAGACTTCGGGTTTATACAGTGTCATGGAGAGGCCTGTATTTACAAGAAAGTGAGTGGGAGCTCTGTAGCATTCCTGATATTATATGTAGATGACATATTATTGATCGGGAATGATATAGAACTATTAAGCAGTGTTAAGGGTTATTTGAATAATAGTTTTTCAATGAAAGACCTTGGTGAAGCATCGTATATATTAGGCATCAAGATTTATAGAGATAGATCAAGACGCCTAATAGGGCTATCACAGAGTACATATCTGGACAAGATTCTAAAGAAGTTTAGAATGGACGAAAGTAAGAAAGGGTTCTTACCTATGTTACCAGGCAAGGTATTGAGTAAAACTCAAGGACCGGCTACGGCAGAAGAGAGAAAGGATGAGTAACATCCCCTATGCCTCGGCAGTAGGATCTATCATGTATGCCATGCTATGTACTAGACCGGATATAGCACATGCTGTTAGTTTGACTAGCAGATATCAAAGTGATCCAGGAATGGAACACTGGACAGCGGTCAAGAATATCTGAAGTACTTGAAAAGAACTAAGGATATGTTTCTTTGTTATGGAGGTGACCAAGAGCTCGTTGTAAACGGTTACACCGATGCAAGTTGGAACACGATCTGATGACTCTAAGTCACAATCTGGGTACGTGTTTATATTGAATGGTGCTGCAGTAAGCTGGGCAAGCTCGAAGCAGTGCACGGTGGCGAAGTCTTCAACAGAATCGGAGTACATAGCGGCTTCAGAGGCTTCATCGAAGCGGTATGGATGAAGAGGTTCATTGTAGAGCTCGGTGTGGTTCCTAGTGCATTGGACCCATTAATCATTTACTGTGATAACATGGGTGCCATCGCCAATGCACAAGAGCCAAGGTCACACAAGAGGCTGAAGCATATCAAGCTGCGTTACCACTCGATTCGCGAGTACATCGAAGATGGAGAAGTAAAGATTTGCAAAGTACACACTGATCTGAATGTAGCAGATCCGTTGACTAAAGCTCTCCCTAGGGCAAAGCATGACCAACACCAGAATGCCATGGGTGTTAGGTATATTGCAATGTAATCTAGATTATTGACTCTAGTGCAAGTGGGAGACTGAAGGAGATATGCCCTAGAGGCAATAATAAAGTGGTTATTATTTATATCTTTATGTTTATGATAAATGTTTATATATCATGCTAGAATTGTATTAACCGAAACATTAGTACATGTGTGATATGTAGACAAACAAGAAGTCCCTAGTATGCCTCTTAAACTAGCTTGTTGATTAATGGATGATTAGTTTCATAATCATGAACATTGGATGTTATTAATAACAAGGTTATGTCATTGTGTGAATGATATAATGGACACACCCAATTAAGCGTAGCATAAGATCTCGTCATTAAGTTATTTGCTATAAGCTTTCGATACATAGTTACCTAGTCCTTATGACCATGAGATCATGTAAATCACTTATACCGGAAAGGTACTTTGATTACACCAAACACCACTGCGTAAATGGGTGGCTATAAAGGTGGGATTAAGTATCCGGAAAGTATGAGTTGAGGCATATGGATCAACAGTGGGATTTGTCCATCCCGATGACGGATAGATATACTCTGGGCCCTCTCGGTGGAATGTCGTCTAATGTCTTGCAAGCATATGAATGAGTTCATAAGAGACCACATACCACGGTACGAGTAAAGAGTACTTGTCAGGAGACGAGGTTGAACAAGGTATAGAGTGATACCGAAGATCAAACCTCGGACAAGTAAAATATCGCGAGACAAAGGGAATTGGTAATGTATGTGAATGGTTCATTCGATCACTAAAGTCATCGTTGAATATGTGGGAGCCATTATGGATCTCCAGATCCCGCTATTGGTTATTGGTCGGAGTGAGTACTCAACCATGTCCGCATAGTTCTCGAACCGTAGGGTGACACACTTAAAGTTGGATGTTGAAATGGTAGCACTTGAATTATGGAATGGAGTTCGAATATTTGTTCGGAGTCCCGGATGAGATCCCGGACATCACGAGGAGTTCCGGAATGGTCCGGAGAATAAGATTCATATATAGGATGTCATTTTATGTGAAATAAAATGTCGCGGAAGGTTCTATGGAAGGTTCTAGAAGGTTCTAGAAAAGTCCGGAAGAAACCACCAAGGAAGGTGGAGTCCACAAGGGACTCCACCTCCATGGCCGGCCAGCCCTAGATGGGGTGGAGTCCCAAGTGGACTCCACCATAGGGGGCCGGCCACCCCCCACATGGGAGGTGGGAATCCCACCTTTGGGTGGGAGTCCTAGTTGGGCTAGGTTTCCCCCTCCTATGGAAGGTTTTGGTTTCGGGTCTTATTCGAAGACTTGGACACCAACACTTGGGATCCACCTATATAATGAGGGGCCAAGGGAGGGGGCCGGCCACCCCAAGACCACAAGCTGGCCGCCCCCCATAGAGTGGCCGCCACCCCCTCCCAAACCCTAGCCAAGCTCCTCCACTCCATATTGCCCGCATTGCTTAGCGAAGCTCCGCCGGACTTCTACACCGCCACCGACACCACGCCGTCGTGCTGTCGGATTCAAGAGGAGCTACTACTTCCGCTGCCTGGAACGGGGAGGTGGACGTCGTCTTCATCAACAACCGAACGTGTGACCGAGTACGGAGGTGCTGCCCGTTCGTGGCGCCGGAACCGATCGTGATCAAGATCTTCTACGCGCTTTTGCAAGCGGCAAGTGATCGTCTACCGCAGCAACAAGAGCCTCCTCTTGTAGGCTTTGGAATCTCTTCAAGGGTGAGACTCGATACCCCCTCATTGCTACCGTCTTCTAGATTGCATCTTGGCTTGGATTGCGTGTTCGCGGTAGGAAAATTTTTGTTTTCTATGCAACGTTATCCTTCAATAAATGCACCGGATCATTTCCAAACTTGGAATATGACTTCCTATATATGAACCTTATTCTCCGGACCATTCCGGATCTCCTCGTGATGTTCTGGATCCCATCCGAGACTCCGAACAAAACTTCGAACTCCATTCCATATTCCATATCTACTTAAACGACATCAAACCTTAAGTGTGTCACCCTACGGTTCGCGAACTATGAGACATGGTTGAGACTTCTCTCGACCAATAACCAATAGCGGGATCTGGAGATCCATAATGGCTCCCACATATTCAACGATGACTTTAGTGATCGAATGAACCATTTACATATGATACCGATTTCCTTTGTCACGCGATATTTTACTTGTCTGAGGTTTGATCATCGGTATCTCTATACCTTGTTCAACCTCGTCTCTGACAAGTACTCTTTACTTGTACCGTGGTATGTGGTCTCTTATGAACCATTCATATGCTTGCAAGCTAATTAGACGACATTCCATCGAGAGGGCCCAGAGTATATCTATCTGTCATCGGGATGGACAAATCCTGTTGATCCATATGCCTCAACTCATACTTTCGGATACTTTATTCCCACTACCACCCATTTACGTGGCGTTTTATGTAATCAAAGTACCCTTCTGGTATAAGTGATTTACATGATTCATGGTCGAAAGGACTAGGTAACTATGTATCAAAGCATAGCAAAATAATGATCTTATCTACGCAATTGGGTGTGTCCATTACATCATTCACATAATGACATAATGTTATTAATAACATCCAATGTTCATGATCATGAAACTATGATCATCTATTAATCAACAAGCTAGTTATACAAGAGGCTTACTAGGAACTCCTTTTGTTGACATAACACACATGTATCAATGTTTCGGTTAATACAATTATAGCATGGTATGTAAACATTATCATAAACACAAAGATTATAATAACCATTTATTATTGCCTCTTGGGCATATCTCCAACAGTCTCCCACTTGCACTAGAGTCAATAATCTAGTTTACATTTGTAAAGATATAACACCTTGGCCTTCTGGTGCTTTATCATGTTTTGCTCACGGGAGAGGTTTTAGTCAACGGATCTGACACGCTCAAAACGTATGTATTTTGCAATTCATTTGCATCCTAACGCATCACTCATTTTCCTAAATGTCGGCATTAAATATGTTTGGTCTTCTGGTGGAACCTTAATTCCGCAGTCTGAAATATGTCACTAATATTGTCACACACAATATAGCTTCAAAGTTCTGACACTATCGGAACTACACCAAGTTCTCAAAGAACTTCTTGACTTAACATCCTCATTCATTGTCAAAACAATGACATACTCTGCCTTCGTTTGTAGAATTCGTCACAACATTTAGAACTCATCTAAATCTAGCATAGATAACTTCTAGCTCATTGTGCTACCTTTTAAACAACACTTAGCCTAATTTGATATTGAAATTTATTTTTATATGTGACCAAACTAATATCGGTGCAACACATTACATCGATTTGTTTGTCATTACCCCATACAAATATATATCCTTGGTTTTTCTAAAGTACTCAAGGATATTCTTTACTGTCGTCCAATGATCATCACATGAATCATTCTGGTACATGCTCATAACACTTTAGAGCACAGGACATATGATTGTGTACATATTATTCGTGATCTATAATCACTCATGTGTTTTTACTCATTGAGTGTTAGACACACTCAAATCTGTTAAACCTTCACATGACAAGAACATCTTCTTAATATTTGTATATTGAACTACTTCAATATTCTCTATGTACTTTGACTTAACCTTATTATGTGTTTCAATCTATCTTCATAGATCTTGACACTAAATATGTTTCAGTCGATATCTTTTAATTGAAGTTAATTCTCAATGAAACCTTTTAATCAATTATATAATTACATCATTTATAACCAATTATATGTCATCTCCATAAAGTATTATAAATATGTCTCAGTGCTCCCACTTAATTTCTTGCAAATGCAAGCATCTTCATCGTTTCTGATGAAATCAAAAACCCTTTGACTATTTCATCCGGTGAAGATTCCAACTCCGTTTTACTTACTTCATCCAATTGAAGTTCGTATATCTATCTAGTATTCCATGGACTAGCAAAACTCTTGGTTTGTATCTTGTATACACCTTTAATACACACTTCTGTTAAGTAATGTATTTTTCCATCCTACTAACATATCTCATAAAAGAAATATGTAGTGATTACTAGAATAATCCACATAGACTATAAGCATTGCTACGGAAGATCTAATCTTATCGTAGTCAACTCTTTGAACTTTCGTAAACAACTTTTCGACAAGTCAAGCTTCATCAAGGATATTGCATCCAAGTCCATCAATTTTATAGATCCATTTACTTTCAATAAGTATTCATCTATGTTGGATTTCATGGCGCATGGCCATTTTAACGGAGTCAGGGCCCATCACAACTTCTTTGTTTGTGGTTGGTTTATCATTGTTCAAAATCAATCCTTTGTCCAAAAATCATTTATTTGATCACAAAGTAAACCATACCTACAAGGTTCAATAAGTACTTCGATCTTCATGGCTAAAACACTTTGTAGTCATGGAAGCCATGATCATCGTGGCCGCTTCCGGAACCAATTTCCGATGCTGCGCTACTCTGTTCATTATGCTCAAGTTCATAAACCTTATCAAGTTCTATTGTCCTCCCACTAAAATACTTCGCTAGAAAACAATTTCTTGGAAATAAACAAGTAACATTAACAAACATTTTTGTCTTTTACTTCATAGTGGAAAGAATTCCCAATCAATTCTTTGGGATAACCAACAAAGACATTCATCCGTTTTTGGTTGTAAACTTTTAGACCAAAATTTAAAGAAAGGACTATTAGGGTTTATACCCATGCCATATCTTGTATGGTGTCATTTCAACGGATCATGATGATGCTCTATTTAGTGTAAAAGCGGTAGTCTCTAAAGCATAATCCACAAATATTATAATGGCATTAATATTTTATCTCATCATTAACCCAACAAGGTTTGGATACATCTCTCGGATACTTCATCATCACTATGATACTCCAAGAAATGTGAGTTGTAGAACAATTTCATAACTCTCTTAGATGTTCGCTAAAATAGTAATTCAAATATTTCCACTATGATCCAATCATAGATATTTGACTTTTCTATTACGATGATTTCCACTTCATGCTGAAATTTATTTGAATCCATTCAAATGTTTCAAACTTCTTCCTTATCGAATATATCCACATATATATACTCAATTCATTGTTGGAAGTTTTCATGAAGTAGAAGAATCTCCCGCACACAACTATGCCCAGTGAACCATATACATCATCATGTATGTTTCCACTAAGTTAGTTGCTCGTTCAAATCTTGGCCTATGAACGGTATTTCAGTCATTCTTTTTAGAAGAGATTTGCAAGTGCCAAATGATTCAAAAATCAAATGACTCCAATAATCCATTTGCATGGAGTTTCTTCATGCGTTCCTCTCTAACATGACCTAAATGGCGGTTCCACAAATAAGTGGAATTCAAATCATTTGCCTTATGGCATTTTAGCGTCAGTGTTTATGTATGTGTGTTTCACCATTAAGATTTATAATAACTTATCCATCGTACATGGAGTAATGTCATAATTTGAACAACTCATTGTTTTCATTTGACCAGAGCAAAATAACAATTATTAAGTTCTTTATTATAAATTCTAAGGGCTAGGTAGAATGCCAATGATAAACATAACAACACTTTATTATGTTCCAGACGTGCATTATTACCATATTCCTTATCAGTCACTTAGGCCATTGTATTCTTGTATTGCGTTGTTTTGTATGACACTTCATACCAACCAATATGGTACTAATACCCAAGAATTTCATTGTGTGACCTAACTAGGAATACAACCATAACATGTATATCATTTATATACACCTGAGCTAGACTTTCTAGTCTTTTCTTTCTTTCTGCCAATAATCTTTTGTAGTTTCTCTTTTAGCTTTCCTCATTATTCAGAAAAACACTTCATCTTTAATAACTTCTAAGTTTGTTGGTCAAATACCAATAACCTTGAGGTTCTTACTTTGAAGTTTGATCATCATATGACAAGTGTTCTAGATTTCACTATTAGTAACTTTGTAATACGATGAACAATTTCACTCATAATTTTATCCATCAATTCATGATGACTTTCTGAGACCATGTCTGTACATGCTAGGCTCATAAAGTTTAACCTTAGTATTCGCATGTGCAAATCTGGCTTGCACCCGTTGTAAGCACACGTAGAATCTATAACACCCGATCATCACGTGATGCTTCGAAACAACGAGTCTTAGCAATGGTGCATACTAAGGACAATCACTTCATGGATATGCGAATATCGTTAGTGCCCCAATAGTTGGAGGATTGGGACGCCTTGCGTCTTCAACCTTCGTACATTCCCATAAAACTTATGAGTTTATGTAGTCTCACCAAATTATATTCTATCATCTTGCAATAAGGTCTTAGATATCACATATATCTCATACCTTGATTATTTCTGAAAACTAAATTTTCAGCTCCTTACTTTTCAAACAGATTTGAACTTCAAGTTTCACGGAGACAAGATAACTTTAGGTACTAATTGAAACCACAACTCTTTGAATCAATAATGTGAGGTTTACTAAAATTTTGCAATAAGACTTAATCATTTCTTGATAGAAAACAGATGCCAATACTACAAAATTAATTCAAAATACTACTCAGACTATGTTTATGATAATTAGTTCATGTTTTAATCTAATTACTAATGAACTCCCACTTAATATAACATCCCTCATAGTTGTTAAGTGGTACACGATCCAAATCCACTACACCAAAACCGATCATCACGTGAGATGATGTAGCTTCAATGGTGAACATCAACATGTTGATCATATCATCCATATGACTCGTGTTCAACCTTTCGGTTTCCGTTGTCCCGAGGCCATGTCTATACATGCTAGGCTCGTCAAGCAAACCCTAGTATTCCGCGTGTGCAACATGGCTTACACCCGTTGTATGTTGAGTTTATCACACCCGATCATCACGAGATGCTTCAAAACGACGAACTGTGCAACGGTGCATACGAGGGGAGAACACTTTATTATCTTGATATTAATGTGAGGGATCATCTTATAATGCTACCGTCGCGTTCTAAGCAAAATAAGATGCATAAAGGATTAACATCACATGCAATTCATATGTGATATGTGCTTGCGCACAGTTGATGTGGGCGTAGTAGCTTCCTTGTGATGTTGGGAACCCCAAGAGGAAGGTATGATGTGTACAGCAGCAAGTTTTCCCTCAGTAAGAAACCAAGGTTTATCGAACCAGTAGGAGCCAAGAAGCACGTTGAAGGTTGAAGGCGGCGAGATGTAGTGCGGCGCAACACCAGGGATTCGGCGCCAACGTGGAACCTGCACAACACAACCAAAGTACTTTGCCCAACGAAGCAGTGAGGTTGTCAATCTCACCGGCTTGCTGTAACAAAGGATTAGATGTATAGTGTGGATGATGATTGTTTGCGAGAACAGTAAAACAAGTATTGCAGTAGATTGTATTCGATGTAAAAGAATGGACCGGGGTCCACAGTTCACTAGAGGTGTCTCTCCCATAAGATAAATAGCATGTTGGGTGAACAAATTACAGTTGGGCAATTCACAAATAGAGAGGGCATGACAATGCACATACATGACATGATGAGTATTGTGAGATTTAATTGGGCATTACGACAAAGTACATAGACCGCTATCCAGCATGCATCTATGCCTAAAAAGTCCACTTTCAGGTTATCATCCGAACCCCTTCCAGTATTAAGTTGCAAACAACAGACAATTGCATTAAGTATGGTGCGTAATGTAATCAATAACTACATCCTCGGACATAGCATCAATGTTTTATCCCTAGTGGCAACAGCACATCCACAACCTTAGAACTTTCTGTCACTGTCCCAGATTTAATGGAGGCATGAACCCACTATCGAGCATAAATACTCCCTCTTGGAGTTAAGAGTAAAAACTTGGCCAGAGCCTCTACTAATAACGGAGAGCATGCAAGATCATAAACAACACATAGGTAATAGATTGATAATCAACATAACATAGTATTCTCTATCCATCGGATCCCAACAAACGCACATGTAGCTTTACAGATAGATGATCTTGATCATGTTAGGCAGCTCACAAGATCAGACAATGATAGCACAATGGGGAGAAGATGACCATCTAGCTACTGCTATGGACCCATAGTCCAGGGGTGAACTACTCACACATCAATCCGGAGGTGACCATGGCGATGTAGAGTCCTCCGGGAGATGATTCCCTCTCGGCAGGGTGCGGAGGCGATCTCCTGAATCCCCGAGATGGGATCGGCGGCGGCGTCTCTGGAAGGTTTTCCGTATCGTGGCTCTCGGTACTGGGGGTTTCGCGACGAAGACTATATGTAGGCGGAAGGGCAGGTCAGGGGGCCACACGGGGGGCCCACACACTAGGTTGGCGCGGCCAAGGGCCAGGCCGCGCCGCCCTAGTGTTTGGCCGCCTCGTGGCCCCACTTCGTCTCCTCTTCGGTCTTCGGAAGCTTCGTAGAAAAATGCCCCTGGGCGTTGATTTCGTCCAATTCCGAGAATATTTCCTTACTAGGATTTTGAAACCAAAAACAACAGCAAGCGGCTCTTCGGCATCTCGTTAATAGGTTAGTGCCGGAAAATGCATAAATATGACATATATTGTGTATAAAACATGTGAGTATCATCATAAAAGTAGCATGGAACATAAGAAATTATAGATACGTTTGAGACGTATCAAGTATCCCCAAGCTTAGTTCCTACTCGTCCCGAGTAGGTAAACGATAACAAAGATAATTTCTTAGTGACAATGCTACCAACATAATCTTGATCAATACTATTGTAAGCACATGTAATGAATGCAGCGATTTGAAACAATGGTAAATGACATGAGTAAACAATTGAATCATAAAGCAAAGACTTTTCATGAATAGTACTTCAAGACAAGCATCAATAAGTCTTGCATAAGAGTTAACTCATAAAGCAATAATTCAAAGTAAGGTATTGAAGCAACACAAAGGAAGATTAAGTTTCAGCGGTTGCTTTCAACTTGTAACATGTATATCTCATGGATAGTTGTCAATGCAAAGTAATATAATAAGTGCAATATGCAAGTATGTAGGAATCAATGCACAGTTCACACAAGTGTTTGCTTCTTGATGATGAGGAATTGGTTTCCCAATCTTTCATGATGCACCTTGTTGATCCATAGGACCGATAGATCTTGAACTTCCTCGACAGATTCAAGGATACTCAAGCGCATATGATTACTCTTGACAACTCAAGAACTCACACATCTTTATTGGATAACTAGACGAACGTCCGAGACGCCGTCATAGGGCCAACCCCGCAGGGATGGTGATACTGGAGGAACCAAAGGTTCTACAAGACTTGAATCAAAACTAGACTACTCTAAACCCTAACCGTGCCATCTCCTTATATGAGAGGGAGAGGTGGCCGGCCGGCCCCCCTATTGGGCCTAACCTAGTTCGACTTGGACAGGCCCAAGTCAAACAGACTCTATTAAAACCCTAGATGGCCCACAGCATGACCTGGCTACATTATTATCTCCTAATAACAAGATTATAATAAACTACTGGTACAACCTTAGACCCAAATATCATATCAATGGCTGTCCTAGTGTACCAGGCCTGGATATCCATATCATCCTCCCCTTCTTCAAGAAGCGTTGTCCCCAACGCGTGAGGGTCTGCTAGAAAAAGGGTAGCGTCAGATAAGAACATCGCCGAACTTCATCCTCAAGCCTCGCCAGTCTTCCACACCACATCCTCCCTCTCGACTAGCTTGACTTGTCCTTGGCGCCCCTTTGGTCTTCGACGCCATCAACCTGATTGATACACAGGCATCCTCCAAATACAACTGAAAGTGCAACATGCATATCACCCAAGACACAAAGAACAAATTCCTGCACGCCATAGATCCAAATAAGCTGAACACAACCGAGTATGTACCCTTCTGAACACCAATGTCGTCCTTCTTGAAGAGCAAACTTCCTTCCCTTCCGCGACGAACAAACAACAGCAGCATAGCAGCGCTGCAGGTCTGGACGCCGGTAGTGCCGCAGGACTGCACGCCAAAACAGTCGGCCTGGGGCCTGGTCTGACCATCCCGGACGCCAGCCAAACCGGCCCAGAGCCCGGTCTGCGGCCGGAGCCAGCCCGGCCTGGGGCCCGGTTGACCGGCCTGAGCGACCGGACCGCCGGTTCAGTGGCCGGTTGGCCGGCCTGTGACCGGACCCGCCGGTTGTGGATCCGGTCGGCCGGGCGGCGCGCCGGCGCACCGGATCGGACGGATCTATCTTCTTCTTCGCGAATTTCCTGCCGCGGCACAGAATTTTGACGAAACTCTGCCATGGCAGAACTTTTAGCAGCGTTCCTCCTTCTTCTCCCTTGCAGCCACCACCTCCGCATGCACGAAGGCCGTGAGAACTTGACTCTGCTGCTCACTTCCTCCTCCTTGATCTTCACCAACACCATGGCGGCGACGTACCCAATGGTAGCCACAGCAATCGAGCAAGAACAATTGAGCAACGAACCAATCTGCACCGTGATCAACCTAGCAATCTGATACCACATGATGAGGAATTGGCTTCCCGATCTTTCACGATGCACCTTGTTGATCCAAAGGACCGATAGATCTTGAACTTCCTCGACAGATTCAAGGATACTCAAGCGCATATGATTACTCTTGACATGTTCTTCTCTAACAATATGCATACTCAAACCATTTGATCATGATAAATCACTCTTACTTCAGACAAGACGAACATGCATAGCAACTCACATGATATTCAACAAAGAAATAGTTGATGGCGTCCCCAGGAACATGGTTATCGCACAACAAGCAACTTAATAAGAGATAAAGTGCATAAGTACATATTCAATACCACGATAGTTTTTAAGCTATTTATCCCATGAGCTATATATTGCAAAGATAAAGAATGGAAATTTTAAAGGTAGCACTCAAGCAATTTACTTTGGAATGGCGGAGAAATACCATGTAGTAGGTAGGTATGGTGGACACAAATGGCATAGTGGTTGGCTCAAAGATTTTGGATGCATGAGAAGTATTCCCTCTCGATACAAGGTTTAGGCTAGCAAGGTTTATTTGAAACAAACACAAGGATGAAGTGGTGCAGCAAAACTCACATAAAAGACATATTGTAAACATTATAAGACTCTATACCGTCTTCCTTGTTGTTCAAACTCAATACTAGAAATTATCTAGACCTTAGAGAAACCAAACATGCAAATCAGATTTTAGCAGCTCTATGTATTTCTTCATTAATAGGTGCAAAGTATATGATGCAAGAGCTTAAATATGAGCACAACAATTGCCAAGTATCACATTATTCAAGATATTATACCAATTACCACATATATCATTTTACAATTCCAACCATATAACAATTTAACGAAGAAGAAACTTTCGCCATGAATACTATGAGTAAAGCCTAAGGACATATTTGTCCATATGCAACAGCGGAGCGTGTCTCTCTCCACACAATGAATGCTAGGATCCATTTTATTCAAACAAAACAAAAACAAAAACAAACAGACGCTCCAAGCAAAGTACATAAGATGTGACGGAATAAAAATATAGTTTCGGGGGAGGAACCTGATAATGTTGTCGATGAAGAAGGGGATGCCTTGGGCATCCCCAAGCTTAGACGCTTGAGTCTTCTTGATATATGCAGGGCGAACCACCGCATCCCCAAGCTTAGAGCTTTCACTCTCCTTGATCATGTTGTATCATCCTCCTCTCTTGATCCTTGAAAACTTCCTCCACACCAAACTCGAAACAAACTCATTAGAGGGTTAGTGTATAATCAAAATTCACATATTCAGAGGTGACACAATCATTATTTATACTTCTGTACAATGCACAAAGCTACTGAAAGTCAATGGAATCGAAAAATCCATCAAGCATGGCAAAACAGGCAATGCGAAATAAAGGCAGAATCTGTCAAAACAGAACAGTTCGTAAATATGTATTTTTAACAGGCACCAGACTTGCTCAGATGAGAAAACTTAAAACTAATGAAAGTTGCGTACATATCTGAGGATCACTCACGTAAATTGGCATAATTTTCTGAGTTACCTACAGAGAATTATACCCAAATTTGTGACAGCAAAGAAATCTGTTTCTGCACAGTAATCCAAATCTAGTATCATACTTCTATTGGAGACTTTACTTGGCACAACAATGCAATAAAACTAAGATAAGGAGAGGTTGCTACAGTAGTAACAACTTCCAAGACTCAAAAATAAAAATATTGTAGTAAAATCATGGGTTGTCTCCCATAAGCGCTTTTCTTTAACGCCTTTCAGCTAGGCGCAGAAAGTGTGTATCAAGTATTATCAAGAGATGAAGCATCAACATCATAATTTGTTCTAATAATAGAATCAAAAGTAACTTCATTCTCTTTCTAGGGAAGTGTTCCATACCTTTCTTGAGAGGAAATTGATATTTAATATTACCTTCCTTCATATCAATGATAGCACCAACAGTTCGAAGAAAAGGTCTTCCCAATATAATGGGACAAGATACATTGCATTCAATATCCAAGACAACAAAATCAACGGGGACAAGGTTATTGTTAACCATAATACGAACATTATCAACTCTCCCCAAAGGTTTCTTTGTAGAGTTATCAACAAGATTAACATCCAAATAACAATTTTTCAATGGTGGCAAGTCAAGCATATCATAGATTTTCTTAGGCATAACGGAAATACTTGCACCAAGATCACATAAAGCATTACAATCAAAATCATTGACCTTCATCTTAATGATGGGCTCCCAACCATCCTCTAGCTTCCTAGGAATAGAAGTTTCGCGTTCTAATTTCTCTTCTCTAGCTTTTATGAGAGCATTTGTAATATGTTTCGTGAAAGCCAAATTTATAGCACTAGCATTAGGACTCTTAGCAAGTTTTTGTAAGAACTTTATAACTTCAGAGATATGGCAATCATCAAAATCCAAACCATTATAATCTAAAGCAATGGGATCATTATCCCCAATGTTGGAAAAAATTTCAGCAGTTTTATCAAAGGCAGTTTCAGCAGTTTTAGCAGTTTCAGGCAGTTTTTCGCGCTTTGCATTAGAAGTGGAAACATTGCCAACACCAATTATTTTACCATTGATAGTAGGAGGTGCAGCAACATGTGTAGCATTAGCATTGCTAGTGGTGGTAATAGTCCAAACTTTAGCTACATTATTCTCTTTAGCTAGTTTTTCATTTTCTTCTCTTTCCCACCTAGCATGCAATTCAGCCATTAATCTTATATTCTCATTAATTCTAACTTGGATGGCATTTGCCGTAGTAAAAATTTTATTTTCATTATCCCTATTAGGTATAACTTTCAATTTCAAAAGATCAACATCAGCAGCAAGACTATCAACTTTAGAAGCAAGTATATCAATTTTTCCAAGCTTTTCTTCAACAGATTTGTTAAAAGCAGTTTGTGTACTAATAAATTCTTTAAGCATGGCTTCAAGTCCAGGGGGTGTATTCCTATTATTGTTGTAAGAATTCCCATAAGAATTACCATAACCGTTACCATTATTATAAGGATATGGCCTATAGTTGTTACTAGAATTGTTCCGATAAGCATTATTGTTGAAATTATTATTTTTAATGTAGTTTACATCAACATGTTCTTCTTGAGCAACCAATGAAGCTAACGGAACATTATTAGGATCAACATTAGTCCTACCACTCACAAGCATAGACATAATATCATCAATCTTATCACTCAAGGAAGAGGTTTCTTCAGAATTTACCTTCTTACCTTGTGGAGCTCTTTCCGTGTGCCATTCAGAGTAATTAATCATCATATTATCAAGAAGCTTTGTTGCTTCACCAAGAGTGATGGACATAAAGGTACCTCCAGCAGCTGAATCCAATAGGTTCCGCGAAGAAAAATTCAGTCCTGCATAAAAGGTTTGGATGATCATCCAAGTAGTCAGTCCATGGGTTGGGCAATTTTTAACCAAAGATTTCATTCTTTCCCATGCTTGTGCAACATGCTCAGTATCCAATTGTTTAAAATTCATTATGCTACTCCTCAAAGATATAATTTTAGCAGGGGGATAATATCTACCAATAAAAGCATCCTTGAATTTAGTCCATGAATCAATGCTATTCTTAGGCAGAGAT
This sequence comes from Lolium multiflorum, assembly GCA_030979885.1. NCBI lineage: Eukaryota > Viridiplantae > Streptophyta > Magnoliopsida > Poales > Poaceae > Lolium > Lolium multiflorum. Next base: position 1,599,485 of record CM061747.1, on the reverse strand, counting down.
AGCAACCAATCTTTAGCTCTTCCTCTTAGTGAGAAAGGGAACAATTTTAATTTTATTATGTCACCATCTACATCTTTATACTTTTGCATTTCACAAAGTTCAACAAAATTATTGAGATGGGCAGCAGCATCATCAGAACTAACACCAGAAAATTGCTCTCGCATAACAAGATTCAGTAAAGCAGGTTTAATTTCAAAGAATTCCGCTGTAGTAGCGGGTGGAACAATAGGTGTGCATAAGAAATCATTATTATTTGTGGTTGTGAAGTCACACAACTTAGTATTTCAGGAGTACCCATTTTAACAACAGTAAATAAAGTAAACTAGATAAAATAAATGCAAGTAACTAATTTTTTTATGTTTTTGATATAAAGTGCAAGATAGTAAATAAAGTAAAGCTAGCAACTAATTTTTTTGTGTGTTTTGTTTTAGTGCAACAAACAAAGTAGTAAATAAAATAAATCAAGACAAAAACAAAGTAAAGAGATTGGATTGTGAAGACTCCCCTTGCAGCGTGTCTTGATCTCCCCTGCAACGGCGCCAGAAAAGAGCTACTTGCGCACACTTGATGTGGGCGTAGTAGCTTCCTTGTGATGTTGGGAACCCCAAGAGGAAGGTATGATGTGTACACAGCAAGGTTTTCCTCAGTAAGAAACCAAGGTTTATCGAACCAGGGAGCCAAGAAGCACGTTGAAGGTTGATGGCGGCGAGATGTAGTGCGGCGCAACACCAGGGATCCGCCAACGTGGAACTTGCACAACACAACCAAAGTACTTTGCCCCAATGAAATAGTGAGGTTGTCAATCTCACGGCTTGCTGTAACAAAGGATTCGATGTATAGTGTGGATGATGATTGTTTGCAGAGAACAGTAAAACAAATATTGCAGTAGATTGTATTCGATGTAAAAGAATGGACCGGGGTCCACAGTTCACTAGAGGTGTCTATCCCATAAGATAAATAGCATGTTGGGTGAACAAATTACAGTTGGGCAATTGACAAATAGAGAGGGCATGACAATGCACATACATGACATGATGAGTATTGTGAGATTTAATTGGGCATTACGACAAAGTACATAGACCGCTATCCGGCATGCATCTATGCCTAAAAAGTCCACTTTCAGGTTATCATCCGAACCCCTTCCAGTATTAAGTTGCAAACAACAGACAATTGCATTAAGTATGGTGCGTAATGTAATCAATAACTACATCATCGGACATAGCATCAATGTTTTATCCCTAGTGGCAACAGCACATCCACAACCTTAGAACTTTCTGTCACTGTCCCAGATTTAATGGAGGCATGAACCCACTATCGAGCATAAATACTCCCTCTTGGAGTTAAGAGTAAAAACTTGGCCAGAGCCTCGACTAATAACGGAGAGCATGCAAGATCATAAACAACACATAGGTAATAGATTGATACTCGACATAACATAGTATTCTCTATCCATCGGATCCCAACAAACGCACATGTAGCTTTACAGATAGATGATCTTGATCATGTTAGGCAGCTCACAAGATCAGACAATGATAGCACAATGGGAAGACGACCATCTAGCTACTGCTATGGACCCATAGTCCAGGGGTGAACTACTCACACATCAATCCGGAGGCGACCATGGCGATGTAGAGTCCTCCGGGAGATGATTCCCCTCTCCGGCAGGGTGCCGGAGGCGATCTCCTGAATCCCCCGAGATGGGATTGGCGGCGGCGGCGTCTGGAGCTTTCCGTATCGTGGCTCTCGTGCGGGGTTTCGCGACGAAGACTATATGTAGGCGGAAGGGCAGGTCAGGGGGCCACACGGGGCCCACACACTAGGTCGGCGCGGCCAAGGGCCAGGCCGCGCCGCCCTAGTGTTTGGCCGCCTCGTGGCCCCACTTGGTCTCCTCTTCGGTCTTCTCGAAGCTTCGTGGAAAAATAGGCCCCTGGGCGTTGATTTCGTCCAATTCCGAGAATATTTCCTTACTAGGATTTCTGAAACCAAAAACAGCAGAAAACAGCTGGCTCTTCGGCATCTCGTTAATAGGTTAGTAGGAAAATGCATAAATATGACATATAATGTGTATAAAACATGTGAGTATCATCATAAAAGTAGCATGGAACATAAGAAATTATAGATACGTTTGAGACATATCAATATGATATGGCCCTTTAGTCTTTGCGCCTTCGATCTTCATCTCCAAAGCACAGACATGATATCCATCATCAACGGGCATGATCTCCATCATCGTCGGCGTAGCGTCAAGGTCCATGGCGCCGTCTTGATGGTTGTTCACCTCATGTAGCAACTATTACAACTACTTTGAAAAACTACTCAACATGAAATTTAAAGACAACCATAAGGCTCCTGCCGGTTGCCACAATACAATAATGATCATCTCATACATATTCATCATCATATTATGGCCATATCACATCACCAAACCCTGCAAAAACAAGTTAGACGTCTCTAATTTGGTTTGCATATTTTACGTGGTTTAGGGTTTTCGAGTGAGATCTAATCTACCTACGAACATGAACCACAACGGTGATACTAGTGTTGTCAATAGAAAGAGTAAATTGAATCTTCACTATGGTGGGAGAGACAGACACCCGCAAAGCCACTTATGCAATACAAGTTGCATGTCGAACGTGGAGCAAGTCTCATGAATGCGGTCATGTAAAGTTAGCCCGAGCCGCTTCATCCCACCATGCCACAAAGATACAAAGTACTCGAACTAAAAACAACAAAGCATCAACGCCCACAAAACAATTGTGTTCTACTCGTGCAACCATCTATGCATAGACACGGCTCTGATACCACTGTAGGGATTCGAAGCATAGAAAACAAAAAATTTCCTACCGCGAGAACGCAATCCAAGCCAAGATGCAATCTAGAAGATGGGAGCAACGAGGGGATGAACGAGACTAACCCTTGAAGATTTCCAAAGCCTACAAGAGGAGGCTCTCGTTGCTGCGGTAGACGATCACTTGCCGCTTTCAAAGCGCGTAGAAGATCTTGACGGTGCCACAATCGGGCAGCACCTCCGTACTCGGTCACGCGTTCGGTGTTGATGAAGACGACGTCCTTCTCCCCGTTCCAGCGGGCAGCGGAAGTAGTAGATCCTCCTCGGAATCCCGGCAGCACGACGGTGTGGTGGCGGTGTTGATGGAGAACTCCGGCAGGGCTTCGCCTAAGCGTATGCGGGAGTTGTATGTGGAGGAGAGGTAGCTAGGGTTTGGGGAGAGGGGGCTTGGGCGCCGGCCAACTAGGGCTGCGGCCAAGGGTGGCAAGGTGTGGCCGGCCTCCCCTATGCTCCTCATTATATAGGTGGAAATCCCCAAGAGTTGTAGTCCAAGTCTTCGAATAAGACCCCAACAACAAAACCTCCCATAGGTGGGAAACCTACTCAAGGAGGAGTCCTACCCAAGGTGGGACTCCCACCTTTCCTTAGTGGGGTGGCCGGCCACCCTATGGTGGAGTCCACACAGGACTCCACCCCTTAAGGTTTGGCCGGCCATGCAAGGTGGAGTCCCTCCAGGACTCCACTTTCCATGGTGATTTCTTCCGGACTTTTCTAGAACCTTCTAGAACCCGCCATAAATGCACCGGATCATTTCCAAACTTGGAATATGACTTCTTATATATGAATCTTATTCTCGGACCATTCCGGACCTCCTCGTGATGTTCTGGATCCCATCCGAGACTCCAAACAAAACTTCGAACTCCATTCCATATTCCATATCTACTTAAACGACATCAAACCTTAAGTGTGTCACCCTATGCTGCGCGTGGTTGACGTATGTCTTTCCGTTCAACACGCGACCGTTGGGAACCCCAAGAGGAAGGTGTGATGCGTACAGACGACAAGTTTTCCCTCATTAGAAACCAAGGTTTATCGAACCGGTAGGAGCAGGAAGCACGTTGAAGGTTGATGGCGGCGGGTGTAGTGCGGCGCAACACCAGGGATTCAGGCGCCAACGTGGAACCTGCACAACAAAATTACTTTGCCCCAACGTGACGGTGAGGTTGTCAATCTCACCGGCTTGCTGTAACAAAGGATTAGATGTATAGTGTGGAAGATTATGTTTGCAGAAAACGGTAGAACAAGTATTGCAGTAGATTGTATTGATGTAAAAGAATGGACCGGGGTCCACGGTTCACTAAGAGGTGTCTCTCCCATAAGAAATAGCATATTGGGTAAAAAAATTACAGTTGGGCAATTGACAAATAAAGAAGCATAACAATGCACATACATGATATGATGAGTAGTGTGAGATTTAATTGGGCATTACGACAAAGTACATAGACCGCTATCCAGCATGCATCTATGCCTAAAGTCCACCTTCAGGTTATCATCCGAACCCCTCAGTATTAAGTTGCAAACAACAGACAATTGCATTAAGTATGGTGCGTAATGTAATCAACAAATACATCCTTAGATATAGAATTGATGTTTTATCCCTAGTGGCAGCAGCACATCCACAACCTTAGAGGTTGCTGTCACTCCCCCATATTTAATGGAGACATGAACCCACTATCGAGCATAAGTACCCCCTCTTGGAGTTACAAGCAATGACTTGGCCAGAGCCTCTACTAGCAACGGAGAGCATGCAAGATCATAAACAACACATAGATAGATTGATAATAAACATAGCATAGTATTCATTATTCATCGGATCCCAACAAACGCACATGTAGCTTTACAGATAGATGATCTTGATCATGATAGGCAGCTCACAAGATGAGACAATGATAGCACAATGAGGAGAAGACAACCATCTAGCTATGGACCCATAGTCCGGGGGTGAACTACTCACACATCAATCCGGAGGACCATGGCGGTGTAGAGTCCTCCGGGAGATGATTCCCCTCTCCGGCAGGGTGCGGAGGCGATCTCCTGAATCCCCGAGATGGGATTGGCGGCGGCGGCGGCGTCTCTGGAAGGTTTTCCGTATCGTGGCTCTCGTGCGGGGTTTCGCGATGAAGACTATATGTAGGCGGAAGGGTAGGTCAGGGGGCCTCACGGGGGCCCCACACAACAGGGCCGCGCGGCACCCCTGTAGGCCGCGCCGCCCTAGTGTGGCGGCGCCCCGTGGCCCCACTTCGTGACTCCTTCGGTCTTCTGGAAGCTTCGTGGAAAAATAGGCCCCTGGGCGTTGATTTCACATTCAGAATATTTCCTTACTAGGATTTCTGAAACCAAAAACAGCAGAACAGCAACTGGCTCTTCGGCATCTCGTTAATAGGTTAGTGCGGAAAATGCATAATAATGACATATAATGTGTATAAAACATGTGAGTATCATCATAAAAGTAGCATGGAACATAAGAAATTATAGATACGTTTGAGACGTATCAAGCATCCCCAAGCTTAGTTCTACTCCTCGAGTAGGTAAACGATAACAAAGATAATTTCTTAGTGACAATGCTACCAACATAATCTTGATCAATACTATTGTAAGCACATGTAATGAATGCAGCGATTTGAAACAATGTTAAATGTAATGAGTAAACAATTGAATCATATAGCAAAGAATTTTCATGAATAGTACTTTCAAGACAAGCATCAATAGGTTTTGCATAAGAGTTAACTCATAAAGCAATAAATTCATTGTAAAAGCATTGAAGCAAGACAAAGGAAGATTAAGTTTCAGCGGTTGCTTTCAACTTATAACATGTATATCTCATGGATATTGTCAACATAAAGTAATATAACAAGTGCAATATGCAAGTATGTAGGAATCAATGCACAGTTCACACAAGTGTTTGCTTCTTGAGGTGGAGAGAAATAGGTGAACTGACTCAACATAAAAGTAAAAGAAAGGTCCTTCAAAGAGGAAAGCATCGATTGCTATATTTGTGCTAGAGCTTTTATTTTGAAAACAAGAAACAATTTTGTCAACGGTAGTAATAAAGCATATGAGTTATGTAAATTATATCCTACAAGTTGCAAGCCTCATGCATAGTATACTAATAGTGCCCGCACCTTGTCCTAATTAGCTTGGATTTACATGGATTATCATAGCATACATGTTTCAACCAAGTGTCACAAAGGGGTACCTCTATGCCGCCTGTACAAAGGTCTAAGGAGAAAGCTCGCATTGGATTTCTCGCTTTTGGTTATTCTCAACTTAGACATCCATACGGACAACATAGACAACAGATAATGGACTCCTCTTTAATGCATAAGCATTCAACAACAGATAATATTCTCATAAGAGAGTGAGGTTTGTTGTCCAAACTGAAATTTCCACCATGGATCATGGCTTTAGTTAAGCGGCCCAATGTTCTTCTCTAACAATATGCATACTCAAACCATTTGATCATGATAAATCACTCTTACTTCAGACAAGACGAACATGCATAGCAACTCACATGATATTCAACAAAGAAATAGTTGATGGCGTCCCCAGGAACATGGTTATCGCTCAACAAGCAACTTAATAAGAGATAAAGTGCATAAGTACATATTCAATACCACAATAGTTTTTAAGCTATTTGTCCCATGAGCTATATATTGCAAAGATAAAGGATAGAATTTTAAAGGTAGCACTCAAGCAATTTACTTTGGAATGGCGGAAAAATACCATGTGGTAGGTAGGTATGGTGGACACAAATGGCATAGTGGTTGGCTCACGGATTTTGGATGCATGAGAAGTATTCCCTCTCGATACAAGGCTTGGGCTAGCAAGGTTTATTTGAAAGCAAACACAAGGATGAACCGGTGCACCAAAACTCACATAAAAAGACATATTGTAATCATTATAAGACTCTACACCGTCTTCCTTGTTGTTCAAACTCAATACTAGAAATTATCTAGACCTTAGAGAGACCAAACATGCAAATCAGATTTAGCATGCTCTATGTATTTCTTCATTAATGGGTGCAAAGTATATGATGCAAGAGCTTAAACATGAGCACAACAATTGCCAAGTATCACATTATCCAAGATATTATACCAATTACCACATATAGCATTTTAAGTTTCCAACCATATAACAATTTAACGAAGAAGAAACTTTCGCCATGAATACTATGAGTAAAGCTAAGGACATATTTGTCCATATGCAACAGCGGAGCGTGTCTCTCCCATACAATGAATGCTAGGATCCATTTTATTCAAACAAAACAAAAACAAAAACAAGCAGACGCTCAAGCAAAGTACATAGATGTGACGGAATAAGAAATATAGTTTCAGGGGACGATGTTGTCGATGAAGGGGATGCCTTGGGCATCCCCAAACATAGACGCTTAGTCTTCTTGATATATGCAAGGGTGAACCACGGAAACCCCAAGCTTAGAGCTTTCACTCTCCTTGATCATAGTGTATATCATCCTCCTCTCTTGATCATGAAAACTTCCTCCACCAAAACTGCAACTCATTAGAGGGTTGGTGGTTTTCCAAAGTTTGTTTCGAGTTTGGTGGAGGAAGTTTTCGGGTCAAGAGAGGAGGATGATACAATATGATCAAGAGTGAAAGCTCTAAGCTTGGGGATACCCGATGGTTCACCCTGCATATTTCAAGAAGACTCAAGCGTCTAAGCTTCGGATGCCCAAGGCATCCCTTCTTCATCGACAACATTATCGGGTTCTCAGTGAAACTATATTTTTATTCCATCATCTTATGTACTTTACTTGGGAGTCGTTTTCATTTTTGTTTGTTTGAATAAAGTTGGATCCTAGCATTCATTGTGGGAGAGAGACACGAAAATGATATATATGTGGTAATTGGTATAATATCTTGAATAATGTGATACTTGGCAATTTTGTGCTCATGTTTAAGCTCTTGCATCATATACTTGCACCCATTAATGAGGAAATACATAGAGCTCGCTAAAATCTGGTTTGCATGTTTGGTTTCTCTAAGTCTAGATATTTTTGAGTGAGAGTTTGAACAACAGGAAAACGATATATAGAAATCTTATAATCTTTCAATATATGCATGTGAGTTTTGCTGTGCTAAGGTTGATACTTGAGTTTGCTTCAAACAACCTTACTAGCCCAAACCTTGTATCGAGAGGAATACTTCTCATGCATCCAAAATCGAGCCAAATGCTATGCCCTTGTGTCACCGCCCTACCTACCCATGGTATTTGCCATTCAAAGTAAATTTCGAGTGCTATTCCAAATTCCCTATCTTTTCAATATATAGCTCATGGGACAAATATAAAAAAGTATTGAATATGTACTTATGCGTCTTATCTCTTATAAGTTGCTTGTTGAGCGATAAAGCATACAGAGGGGCATAAATCTTTCTTTTGTTAATATCATGTGGTTGCTATGCATGTTAGGTCTTGTAAGAGTGATTTATCATGATCAAATGGTTTGAATATCATATTGTTAGGAAAGAACATTGGCCACTAACTAAAGCCATGATCCCATAATTGTTCGGACAACAATCCTCAATCTCTATGAGAATATTATCTGTATTGAATCTTATGCATTAAAGAAGAGTCCATTATCTGTTATTGTCCGTATAAATGTCTAAGTTGAGAATAATCAGCGAGAAATCCAATGCGATCTTTCTCCTTAGACTTGCATGAGCATTATGACACTTGAGTTGAAACATATGCTATGCTATGATATCCAAATGTAAATCAAGCTAATTAGAGACAGAGGTGCGAGCATGTGGTAACTATGCATGAGGCTTGCTGGTAAAATATAATTTTCATAATTTATTTAATTGACAAAGTATTCTTGTTTTCAAAATAAAAAGCTCTAGCACCATAACTCCTCTTCCCTTTCCTGCGAAACCTTTCTTCTACTTTATTGTTTGAGTCAGTTTACATTTCCTATCTTAATAAATAAACCTTGTATTAAGCTGGCATTGATTCTACATACTGCATATTACACTTGTATTTACTTTATGTTGACAATATCCATGAATATACATGTTATAAGTTGAAAGCAACGCTGAAACTATCTTCTTTGTCTTGCTTCAATGCTTTTTACTATAATTTATTGCTTTATGAGGTGCTCTTATGCAAAACCTATTGATGCTTGTCTTTGAGACTATTCATGAAAATTTTGCTATATGATTCAATTGTTTACTCATTACATTACCATTGTTTCAAATCGTTGCATTCATTACATGTGCTTACAATAGTATTGATCAAGATTATTTTTGTAGCATTGTCATAAATTATCTTTGTTATCGTTTACCTACTCGACTAGGAACTGGGGGATGCTTACGTCTCAAAGTATCTATAATTCTTATGTTCCATACTTTTATGATGATCTCACATGTTTTATACACATTATATGTCATCATTATGCATTTTTAGCACTAACTATTAGCGAGATGCGAAAAATTGATTGTTTTTTACTGTTTTTGGTTTCAGAAAATCCTAGTAAAAAATATTCTCGGAATCGAGAGAATGCGCCCTATCTGGCTGCAAAGAGCTCGAAGACCGAGAAAAGGAGTGGGCCACAGGTGCGACACCACAGGCGGCGGCAGCCTTGGCCGCGGCCCTGTTGTGGGCCCCTCGTGACGCCCGCGACCTACCTTCCTTCAAAATAGCCTTCGTCGAGAAACCCCGATCTGGAAAGCATCTGAAGAAGCATTTGAGGCGCCGCCGCCTCCAATCAGTCTCGAGACAGATGCCCGCCCTCGACACCCTGCAGGGAGGGGGGGCTCTCGAAGGACTCTAACCGCCATGGTGCCTCAGTGGATGTGGTGCCTGTATGGGTCCCTTAGCATTAGCTAGATGTTATCTCTCCTCATTATTACATCATTGTCTGATCTTATGAGCTCTAATGCATCAGATCATCTATCGTAAAAAGCTACATGTGTTTGTAGGATCGATGAATAGAGAATACTATGTTGTGTTGATTATCAATCTATTATCTATGTGTTGTTTATGATCTGCATGCTCTCCGTTGCTGTAGAGCTCGGCCAGATCTGCTAACTCCAAGAGGAGTATTTATGCTCGATGGTGAGGTTCATGCCTCCATTAAATCTGAGACGAGAAGGTTCTAAGGTTGTGGATGTCTTATTGCCACTAAATATTGATGCTATGTCTAAGGTGTAGTTATTGATTACATTACGCACCATACTTAATGCAATTATAATTGTTTGCAACTTAATGGAAAATTCGGATGATAACCTGAAAGTGGACTTTTTAGGCATAGATGCATGTGGATAGCGGTCTATGTACTTTGTCGTAATGCCCAATTGATCTCACAATACTCATCATGTCATGTATGTGCATTAGTCATGCCTCTCTATTTGTCAATTGCCCAAGCTATATTTGTTTACCCAATATGTATAATATGGGAGGGGGCACACTCTGAGTGAGCTGGACCCGGTCCATTCTTTTATATCGAATCAATCTACTGCAATACTGTTTCTACTATTCTCTGCAAGCAATCATCATCCACACTAGTACGTCTAATCCTTTGTTTTTAGCAAGCGTGGGATTGACATGGCCTCCACGCTGATTTCGTTGGGAGCAAAGCCCTGGTTGTGTTGTGCAGGATTCCACGTTGGCGCCCCGTCTACACAGTGATTCTTATACTATCTCGCCGCCATCAGCCTCAACGCGTGCTCTTGCCTCCCTCTGCCCAGTTCCGATAAACCATGGTTTCTTCTTGAGGAAACTCTTCTTGTACACATCATACACCCTTCCTCTTAGAATTTCTGCTATCTAAGAAGCTATACGCCCACATCAACTGTGCGCAAGCAGAGAGGGTTAGTGCATAATCAAAAATTTCACATGTTCAGAGGTGACACAATCATTCTTAACACTTCTGGACATTGCACAAAGCTACTGAAAGTTAATGGAACAAAGGAAATCCATCTAACATAGCAAAAGCTATGTGAAATAAAAGGCAGAATCTGTCAAAACAGAACAGTCCGTAAAAGACGTATTTTTAGAGGCACCAGACTTGCTTAGATGAGAAAACTTAAAACTAATGAAAGTTGCGTACATATCTGAGGATCACGCACGTAAATTGGCATAATTTTCTGAGTTACCTACAGAGAATTCATCCCAAATTCGTGACAGCAAGAAAATCTGTTTCTGTGCAGTAATCCAAATCTAGTATCATCCTTCGATTAGAGACTTTACTTGGCACAACAATGCAATAAAACTAAGATAAGGAGAGGTTGCTACAGTAGTAAACACTTCCAAGACTCAAATATAAAATAAAAATACTGTAGTAAAATGATGGGTTGTCTCCCATAAGCGCTTTTCTTTAACGCCTTTCAGCTGGCGCAGAGTGTGTATCAAGTGTTATCAAGAGATGAAGCATTGACATTCTTACCAGGGGTTTTGCGCTTACCCTTCTTACTCTTATTCTTACTCTTGGGTTTAGGGAATATATGGCCGGGTGTAGAGGCAAGGTTTAGAGTGCCTTTCCCCACATCTATAATTGCTCCCATGAGTTTCAGCAGGGATCTTCCAAGTGTGATTTGTCCTGTCCCTACACATTCAACAACGAGATAATCAGTGGATACTGTTCTTCCAAGAAAGGTTGTGAACACACCTTCAGCTATTCCTTTAGGAATTATAACGAGTTATGAGAGTTATTCCTTCTCCTCCTTCAGTAAGTTCCCCAAAGTGTTAAAGATTCATAAATTCTTTTAGGCATAAGGCAAAACTCAGACATAATATCACAACGGGCATGAAAAGTTTTACCACAAATAGAAACTTTAACGGTCGGCAACCACATTGAAGGTTCAGAGCTTAATGGAACATAATCATAATATTCGCGAATCTGGTTGAACCCTTCTTTTAAACAGGATATATTTGTTTCGAGAGTGTTTAATCTATTATGAATGCTAGCAAGAGATGAATTATTATCGAAGCTAGATGATGTAATCAATTTTCTTATGGAATTAAAAGCTTGATCCCCATCACATTGAAGGAAATCTCCTCCCACTACAGCATCTAAGGCATATCTATAGCGAAGAATAAGCCCAAAATAAAAGCTACGAAGAAGCAAACTTAGGGTCATTTTAGGTTCAGTTTTACTATAAGAATCAAAAATTCTAGACCAAGCTTCTTTAAAACTCTCTTCACCACCTTGTTTGAAAGTGAAGATTGATTCCTCAGGTGATAGAGTAACAACTATGGGACTAGTCATAATAACAAAAATAAGGTAAATGCAAGTAACTAATTTTTTTGTGTTTTGTAATATAACAAACAAGATAGTAAATAAAGTAAAACTAGCAACTAATTTTTTTGTGTTTTTTTTAGTGCAGCAAACAAAGTAGTAAATAAAAGTAAAGCAAGACAAAAACAAAGTAAAGAGATTGGAGGTGGAGACTCCCTTGCGTGTCTTGATCTCGACAACGAGCGCCAAAAATCTTCTTCGTGCGCATGGTTGACGTATGTCTTTCCGTTCAACAACGACCATTGGGAACCCCAAGAGGAAGGTGTGATGCGTACAACATAAGTTTTCCCTCGGTAAGAAACCAAGGTTTATCGAACCCGGTAGGAGCCAGAAGCACGTTGAAGGTTGATGGCGGCGGAGTGTAGTGCGGCGCAACACCGGGGGATTCGGCGCCAACGTGGAACCTGCACAACACAACCAAATTACTTTGCCCCAATGTGACAGTGAGGTTGTCAATCTCACCGACTGTGTAACAAAGGATTAGATGTATAGTGTGGAAGATTATGTTTCAAACAGTAGAACAAGTATTGCGATTTATCATTAAAGTAAATGGAACCGGGGTCCACAATTCACTAGAGGTGTTTCTCCCATAAGAAATAGCATATTGGGTAAACAAATTACACTTGGGCAATTGAAAAATAAAGAGAGCATAACAATGCACATACATGATATGATGAATAGTGTGAGATTTAATTGGGCATTACGACAAAGTACATAGACCGCTATCCAGCATGCATCTATGCCTAAAAGTCCACCTTCGGTTATCATCCGAACCTCGATGTTAAGTTGCAAACAACCAGACAATTGCATTAAGTATGGTGCGTAATGTAATCAACAAATACATCCTTAGATATAGAATTGATGTTTTATCCCTAGTGGCAACAGCACATCCACAACCTTAGAGGTTGCTGTCACTCCCCCATATTTAATGGAGACATGAACCCACTATCGAGCATAAGTACCCCCTCTTGGAGTTACAAGCAATGACTTGGCTAGAGCCTCTACTAGCAACGGAGAGCATGCAAGATCATAAACAACACATAGATAGATTGATAATCAACATAGCATAGTATTCATTATTCATCGGATCCCAACAAACGCACATGTAGCTTTACAGATAGATGATCTTGATCATGATAGGCAGCTCACAAGATGAGACAATGATAGCACAATGAGGAGAAGACAACCATCTAGCTACTGCTATGGACCCATAGTCCAGGGTGAACTACTCACACATCAATCGGGAGGCGACCATGGCGGTGTAGAGTCCTCAGGGAGATGATTCCCCTCTCGACGGTGCCGGACGATCTCCTGAATCCCAAGAGATGGGATTGGGTGGCGGCGTCAGGAAGGAGTTTCCGTGTCGTGGCTCTCGATACAGGGGTTTGACAGACTATATGTAGGCGGAAGGGTAGGTCGGGGGCTCACGGGGCCCACACAACGAGGCCACGCGGGCCCCACACAGGGCCGCCGCCGCCTAGTGTGGCGGCGCCCCGTGGCTCGACTCCTTCGGTCTTGGAAGCTTCGTGGAAAAATAGGCCCATGGGCGTTGATTTCGTCCAATTCCGAGAATATTTCCTTACTAGGATTCTGAAACCAAAAACAGCAACAGCAATGGCTCTTCGGCATCTCGTTAATAGGTTAGCATCATCCTACGGTTCGCGAACTACGTGACATGGTTGAGACTGACCAATAACCAATAGCGGGATACGGAGATCCATAATGGCTCCACATATTCAACGATGACTTTAGTGATCGATTGAACCAATTACATATGATACCGATTCCCTTTGTCACGCGATATTTTACTTGTGCGAGGTTCGATCATCGGTATCTCTATACCTTGTTCAACCCTCTCGACAAGTACTCTTTACTCGTACGTGGTATGTGGTCTCTTATGAACCATTCATATGCTTGCAAGCTAATTAGACGACATTCCATCGAGAGGGCCCGAGTATATCTATCCGTCATCGGGATGGACAAATCACTTGTTGATCCATATGCCTCAACTCATACTTTCCGGATACTTAATCCCACCTTTATAACCACCCATTTACGCAGTGGCGTTTGATGTAATCAAAGTACCTTCCAGTATAAGTGATTTAGATGATCTCAGGGTCAAAAGGACTAGGTAACTATGTATCAAAGCTTATAGCAAATAATAATGACGTGATCTTATGCTACGCTTAATTGGGTGTGTCCATTACATCATTCACATAATGACATAACCTTGTTATTAATAACATCCAATGTTCATGATCATGAAACTATGATCATCTATTAATCAACAAGCTAGTTATACAAGAGGCTTACTAGGGACACCTTGTTGTTTACATAACACACATGTATCAATGTTTCGGTTAATACAATTATAGCATGGTATGTAAACATTATCATAAACACAAAGATTATAATATCCATTTATTATTGCCTCTTGGGCATCATGCAGGGGACTGCGGGCATCATGCCGCCCCCATGTCACTTGTTGCAAGCTTTTCGGCTTGGATTTTACTGGCTGACAGCTAAAGAAGATGCTAACAAGCTAGTTAAGACCTGCCGAGGTTGTCAGTACTACGCTACTCAACCAAACGCTCCAGCCCAAGAGCTGAAGACCATCCCTATCACACGGCCGCTTTGCGGTCTGGGGCTCGATATGGTTGGTAAACTCAAGAAATCATCTCACAGCGGTTTGAGTACCTCCGGTCGCTGTGACAAGTTCGATAAGTGGATCGAAGGCAAAGCCGGTGAGAAAAACCGACGGTGCTATAGCACTAAAATTTGTCTGCAGCCTCGTGATGAGATTCGGCATCCCACACAGCATAATCACAGATAACGGTACTAACTTTGCATAGGGAGAACTGAAGGATTACTGTGAGGACGTAGGGATACGGCTGGACCTTGCATCTGTGGCAATCCAATGGTTGAAAGGCCAATGGTCTCATATTATCAGGAATTAAACCACGCCTTGAAGAACCGCTGACGCGCAGCTGGACTTGGGCTGATGAGTGAGATTCTGTCTTCTGGAGTTTACGAACTACCCCTAACAGGTCAACTGGATTTACTCCTTTCTTCCTGGTATACGGATCCGAGGCCATGCTCCCCTCCGACATCATTCACGACTCACCGCGAGTTTCCGCCTACAATGAAAAGCTGCACGAGCCAGACAGCTATCTGTGGACCTGATCGAAGAAGCTCGGAATTTAGCTGGCCAACGCTCCACCATATACCAGCAGAAGCTCCAACGCTACCATAGCCGTCGAGTCCGGAATCGCTCGTTCATGCCCGGAGACTTGGTCCTCCGCCTTCGTCAGGTGAAATACCATAAGCTACAACCTCCATGGGAAGGACCTTTTGTCGTTAGCAAAGTGCTTCACAATGGATCGTACTATCTCGTCGATTTACGGGAGTTAAAAGACAGACCTGCTAATTGGTACCAGAAACGCAAACGAGAGGATCCGGGTGACATATACGACGAAACAGATCGTCCCTGAAACATTTCACAGCTACGTCCTTTCCACACTTAGCAAAATCTTAGAATTACATACATTGTAATAGTTATGCATGATCAATGAAATAAAGCTTCTGGTTCACTCTTTGAGTCTTTTACCTCCTTTACTTGTTCATTCTAAGATCATGTAAATTTTCCGACTAAAACCGCAGAGCTGGATATTTCCGCCTAGGCGTGTATGAAAGTTGTGATTTCCAAAAATCGTCCTTTAGGACATAAGCTTAAGTTTTCTGATGGAAATGTTTTCTGTTGTGAACTCATGGATTCCTAGTAGCGATTTCCGGCACCTAAGCTGGGGGCTTGTTTCCGTGGTTATTGACAGACTGCCATTGTGCGAACATTTCCGGCTAAAGGTCTTCCGGCTCGCGGAAGGTCAAATGAGCAAGCCGGAAAACAACGAAATCAGCACTTGCTTTCCGACAAAACGAAACATGCAAATAATATTAAAGGATAGCAGGATAAGTTGTTTCCGCCCATGCATAATTGTTTCGTCCCTAGCTACTTAAGAATTTAAGTTATCTTACAAACCCACTCCGGGGCCAAAATGATACATCATTGTTTCATTGTTTCACAGGATTTCTACTCGAAGGAATGATCCTCCTCAAACTCCACATAGGCGGAGCCATCACCAGAGCCGTCGCCGGAACCAATGTCGGAGCCATCGTCAGAGCCTTCCTCGGACAGCTCAGCGCTCGACCCGGAGCCCTCCGCGTAGTACTCCTCCTCAGCACCTTCCTCCTCGATTTCCGCGTCCGAGAAGCCCTTGGGGAGATCGTACTTGTGGTACCAGAACGAGTGGTTAACTCGTCCAACAAAGAGTCAATCGAACCCTTGGGTGTCCGCGAGAATGGCTCTCATGTTGGCACCCTTCGGAGTGTTGCGCGCAATATCCGCGAACTTCATAGTGGGGAAGTGCGAATTGCAGGTGGCCAAGACGAGGGAGGCGACTCCGCGAGCAGAAGATTCTTGCCAGTCCTTGATGAGCTCCGGCACCTGCTTCATGAGCTTGGTCATGGTGTCGATCACCGTGGTTTTGGCCCTCTTCAGGGACAAAGATTTGGCGATTCCGCGACATGCCTCGACGAGGCCGTCTATCGAACTCCGTGCTTCATCATATGCTTCCATCCTTTTGAGGGTTGACTCTTTGGTCCATTCAAAGCCAAGACTCGCTGCGAAAACGATGATCAGATCTTCCGCGGACATGGCAAAACATGAGGAAGTCGGAATTAAAACAGGAAAAACGCTTACGGAAGATCATTTTTTCGATATCCTCCGCCTCTGCCTCTTGGCTCTTGACTTTAGCCGCTAAGGTTGATACACTTTGCTGGCTCTTCTTGAGTTTGTCCGACAGTTCCGCCATGTCGCGGGCGTGCTTCTCCGAGAGCTCCTTCTTCGCTGAAGTCTCCTTCTCGGAGGTTTCTTTAAGGAAGTTCTTGAGGGACTCGTTCTCCGCCTCGAGCACTTAGACTTTGGCGGATAAATCATCAATGGCAGGGCGCATGGCAATCTCTTCTGTAGGCGGAAAATCACACAAGTTATGCATCAGGATTATTCATGCAAAGATTCGAATCCAACACAGAATTCTTACCATTCAGGCGGGTCTCCAAGAGCCTTATAGCACTTTGGCTATTTTCAGCATTCTGGCGCAGCCCTTCTATCTCCGTCAGTTGCTCCAGCACATGGACGCGCAGATCTTCATGCAGCTTCCGCGTGCTCTGAGAAGCAGACAGGAGTTAGACGGAAATTCAAAATTCTGGGGGCTGGCGAGGAGTTCAAAGTCTTGGATTGAGAAAATTTTAAATTTCCGCCTAAGGTGCATATCAAAAAAAACAGCATCGGCTAACACATGTTACACGGAAAAAATGTCTAAACCAATGCTTTGGGGCTAGTGTTACCTGGCGCACTTCCTTGTGCTTAGCAAAGAAGGCATTGAGATCACTCTCGAGGTCGGAGAGCTCCTTCATTTCCGTGTTCGCAGGTCCCCACACTTTCTCCATCATGGCGGAGACTTCCGCATGGCGTTGTGAGAGGGGGAGCTTTTGCAGAGACGAAGAAGGATGAGGGTGAGTTTGGAGCGTGCCAGTGGCATGAATAAGCTGCACCTTTTGCTCGTATTGCTCAGCTGTAGCTTCAGCTGAGGTGGCGGTTGGCTGTTCAGGCGGAGGAGCAGATGAGGATGCGCCCTTGCCGGAGTCGCCATGGCCGGTTTTGGTAGTTGGGTCTTCAGGGAGGTCATCAACGTTGATGACATCCTTGGGATCCGGCTTGGCGGTAGAGGAGGCTTTGGGCGGAACCTCGACTTCCGGTGTGACTGGTATAGAAGCCGGAGATGGCTTGGTTCTCTTCTTGGCGACCTTAGAGGCCTTGGGGGGCTGGCTTCCGGAACCTCTGTTGCGCAAAGGAAAAAGTATAACGATTAAGTATGTACTGATTCATGATGACAGAGGGATTTTAATTCAGAAATTGATCACTTACCCGGAAGACTTGAAGAAATGGTGCATGTCTGGTTGGGCTCTGTTGCTGGTATCGATGAGCTTGAGGCGCTTCTTTTCCGCCTCCGCCTTGCGGGTAGCCGCGGTGCTAAGCACTTCGCGGGCATGTTTGGCTGCAGGACTGGAGGGAGCGACCTTCTTTCTCTTGGAGGGGCACGGAACCTCGGGAACCTCCGCCTCAGATGCGGCTTCCGGATCGGTGTTTCCCGTGTGAGGGACCCGGACGAGAGTTCCGAGATCACCTTCCTCGAGGGCTTCGAGCTAAGTTACCGAGCCAATACTTAGACAAAATTCAGCTAGCAAAGCAATCAACGGTTGAGTCAAGATAACATACCGCGGTCCCGGAGCCGCTGGTGTGGATGTCCTTATTACACACGTGAATATGAAGATCACGCGGAATCTTGATGAGGAGCCGGATCCGCTTGTCGATGGCGTCGGCGGAGAGGTTTTCCTTAGAGGCACGCATAGGATCGTCGCGCCCCGTGTATTGGAACATCAGGCGGTCCCGATGTTGAAGTGGTTGGATCTGCTTGGTAAACCAGGACATGTTGAGGTCCTTCCCCGTCAGGCCTTCCACCGTTAGCTTGCAGATCCGCCTAACAGCGCGGGTCAGTTGGGGCGACTCGGAGAGGTGAGGACATTGAGTCCAAGCCGGAGTTTCGCTGGCGGGGCCGTTCTTGAAAGGCGGCAGCGTCCTTTCGCTCGCCGGATCGGAGACGTCCTTCAGGTAGAAGAAGCCTCCGGACCAGTGCCGCGCGGATTCGTGGCGGTCGGTGGGAGGATAGACGCGACCGGGGCGGAGCATGAAAGTGATGGACCCGCAAGTGGCCAACTCGGAGGTCTGAGGAACCTTCTCCTTTTTAACGGAGAAGTAGTACTGAAATAAAGGGAGTTCTGGAGATACCCGGAGATGGCCCTCGCAAAGAGTGACATGGTTGCTGATCGCCAAGACGCTGTTTGGGGAAATGTTGTGGGGCTGGAGCCCACACGCCTTCAGGATTTCCGAGAAAAAATCTGATGGCGGAAATGAAAAGCCGCGCTCCACAAGCGCCTTGGTTACCACCATCTCTCCGGCTTCGGGAGCTGGAGACAGAGATTCCGGAAGCGTCCGCCAGGATCCGGGTCTCAAGAAGCTCTCCGCCTCGAGGTTGTTGAGTTCTGTCTCGGTGGTGGTGCAAGGCCACCATTTCCCCTTGGCTTCGCTATCTCGCTGGCGAGCTTTGGACTTTTTGGCGGCTACCTCTTCCGCCTTCTTCTCAGATTGTTCTGCTTCGATGGATTTCTCCGGGTGGGCGGATGATCCCTCGACGTTCTTGCCGGAATCCTTGGAAGGATCCAGCTGAACTAGGACGAAGGGAGGAGGGCGGAGGAGATAGGGGTTGCCATGATCGGCTCGGAAGTTGGAGGCGGAGTCGTAGAAGACATCTGAAGAAGAAACAATGGCGGAAAAATTACCTTAGTCGGATCCAATGTTCAAATCCTACCTCATCCCTACCAACTACGGTGCGAAGACGAAGCTCGAGATCTTACCAGAATGGCTTCCGCGGTGGTCGGAGTCGCCGGCGGCGAGGTTTTGGCACGGTGGCTCACTGAGGTTAAGAACACGAAGAACACGGCACGGCGGCGAAGCGACTCCGGCGAGACTCCGGCGAGATTCCGGCAGACTCCGGTACGGCGGAGGGAAAGCTCGGAGGCGGCGCTGGCTGAGAGATGGATGGGGGGTGAATGAGGAGATTAGGGTAGACGATGGATATTTATAGGCCGTGGGAGGAGATTCGTGCTCCAAATCCTGTGGTCGGAACGCAAGCGTCGCACCGTTGGATGCGTGATACGTCTCCAACGTATCCATAATTTCTGATGTTCCATGCTTGTTTTATGACAATACTTACATGTTTTGCTTGCACTTTATAATGTTTTTATGCATTTTCCGGAACTAACCTATTAACAAGATGCCACAGTTGCCTCCTGTTTTCTCATTGCTTTTGGTTCCGAAAGGCTGTTCGGCAATATTCTCGGAATTGGACGAAATCAACGCCAAACATCTTATTTTTCCCGAAGGATCCAGAGCACCAAGGGGGAGTCGGAGGAGAGCCAGGGGCCACCACCATTAGGTCGCGGGCCACACCCTGGCCGTGCCGGCCTGGTGTGGGGCCGCACCGTCGCCCCTCCCCGCGCCTCTTCGCATATTTAAGCCCTTCGACCAAAAACGCAGTACCAATTGACGAAACTCAGAAAGACTCCAGGCGCCGCCACATCGCAAAACTCCAATTCCGGGGACAGTCTCTGCCTGCACCTCGCCGGAGGGGAAGTGCCCCTGAAGCCATCTCCATCAACGCCACCGCCTCCATCATGCTCCGTGAGTAGTTCCCCCATGGACTACGGGTTCTAGCTGTAGCTAGTTGGTACTCTCTATCCCATGTACTTCAATACATTGATCTCATGAGCTGCCCTACATGATTGAGATTCATCTGATGTAATCGGTGTTGTGTTTGTCGGGATCCGATGGATTATTACATTATGAATAGTCTATCTATATAAGTTTGTGAAGTTATTGTTGCTGCAATCTTGTTATGTTTAATTCTTGTCACTAGGGCCCGAGTGGCATGATCTTAGATTTAAGCTCTATACTTATTGCTTAGATTGTATCTACAAGTTGTATGCACATGTCACTGTCCGGAACCAAAGGCCCCAGTGACAGAAATCGGGACAACCGGAGGGGATGGCGGTGATGTGAGGATCACATGTTTTCACGGAGTGTTAATGCTTTGCTCCGGTGCTCTATTAAAAGGAGTACCTTAATATCCAGTAGATTCCCTGGAGGCCCGGCTGCCACCGGCTGGTAGGACAAAAGATGTTGTGCAAGTTTCTCATTGCGAGCACGTACGACTATATATGGAAAACATGCCTATATGATTAATGAATTGATGTTCTTTCTTAATGCTTTATCAATCCTATCAATTGCCCAATTGTAATTTGTTCACCCAACACTTGTCACTTATTGAGAGTTACCACTAGTGTAGATAGCTGGGAAACCCCGGTCCATCTCTCATCATCATATACGTTCTGTCATTGGAAGTAGTATCAACTATTTTCTGGTGCCATCACCTCTGTGCTATTGCTACTGCTGTGTTACTGTTACTACTGCTCTCATATCACTGCTACTTTCACATCACCCCTGTTACTAGTGCTTTTCTAGGTGCAGCTGAATTGAAAACTCAGTTGTTAAGGCTTATAAGTATTCTTTACCACCCCTTGTGTCGAATCAATAAATTTGGGTTTTACTTCCTCGAAGACTGTACATCCCCTATACTTGTGGGTCATCAAGACTGCTCGCCGTTGCCGGGAGGCATAGCTCTACTCATAAGTTCACCTGGGGAGTACACTCTACCTCTCTCTCTGTTTTTTATTTTGTTTTATTTTGTTTTGCTTAGTTTACTTTTGTTTAGTTTATTTGTGCTTAGTTTATTTCTGTGTAGTATTATTTTCCTTAGTTTACTTTTGCTTAGTTTCTTTTTGTTTTGTTTTACTTTTCTCATATACCTAAAAATCCATAAAAATTTGAAAAACCGAAAAATTTAAAAATGCTATTATGGGAGAACCTACAACCTATTTGGAGCTTATTGAATTATATAATAATTATAGAGAATCAAGAACGGGTAAAGTTATGAGTGCTGTGATAGAAAAATTGAATACAATTGCTAAAATCTTGCTTAAACGCCATGATATAAACTGTTGCTCTCAACAGGATACTAAACATCTTAAATTTCAATGTGGCTTTAGTGAGGAATTTTTAATTAAGAACTATAATCGTAATAGCTATATTCATTTTGGGTTCGAAGAAGTAGAACAATTTGTCTTGTTTATGGGAGCTTCTGAGATCGAATCCTTCATTGCTAAAAATTATGAAACTTGTGTTGTTTGTAAGGACCTTAAAGATTATGTCTCTTCTATCCTTAATTTTTGCATAGAAAGCTACCGTGATAATCCTTATATCATTGATTATAAAGAGAGACTCATTAATGCACAAGAATGCACTCACAATTTGCAGGAACCAGTGGAAGAAGAAATTGATGAACCTGAAAGCTCATTGGATGAAAAAGAGGAGGAAATTGATGAACCTGGAAGCTCATTGGATGAAAAAGAAGAGGAGAGTAATGAATAAAAGGAGGAAGAATGGATTAGCTACCCATGCCAACCTTCTAATGAGAGTAACTCTTTATCTCTTACACTATTTGATTGTCCTCCATGCTTACCGAAGGAGGTTCAATGTTATGTTCCTGTGGATTCTCTTGAAATATTCCTATGAGTAAAACTTAGAGAATAATTATGCTACTGTTATCTATGATAATCCATGCTACTTTGATAAATCTTATGATAATGCTTTGTTTGTGCCTGATGTCGAAATGCATGGTACTAAAGAATTTTGCGTAGCAAATGTTTATGATAAAGCTCTTGATGATGGTCCTATGTTACTTGATAATATTAATTGTACTACTAATGAAAATGGGATTGGAGAGGTCTTGACTTTATCTATGAGTCCCATATCTCTTGAGAATGATCAGTCATCTTGTTATATTATTGATAAAAGTGGGTATGAAAATTTTAATCCCACTATTTTTGAGCTTGATAAAAATTATGTGTCTATGGATCATGAAAAGAATGCTTTATGTGATAGTTATATTGTTGAGTTTATTCATGAAGCTACTGAAAATTATTATGAGAGAGGAAAATATGGTTGTAGAAATTTGCATGGTACTAAAACACCTCTCTATATGCTTAAAATTTTGAAGTTACTCTTGTTTTATCTTCTTATGCTTGTCACTTTGTTCTTCATGAATTTATTTGTGTACAAGATTCCTATGCATATAGTGCGTTAGACTTAAATGTGTTTTGAACTTGCTTTTGGTGCTCTCTTTTTGCTTCAACTTCTTATTTCTTGCGAGTGCATCATTAAAATTGCTGAGCCCATCTTAATGGCTATAAAGAAAGAACTTTGGGAGATAACCCATGTGTTTATTTTGCTACTGTTTTGTTGTGTCTTGGAAGTTGTTACTACTGTAGCAACCTCTTATCTTTATTTTATTGCATTGTTGTTCCAAGTGAAGCCTCTAATCGAAGGTTGATACTAGATTTGGATTTCTGCGCAGAAACAGATTTCTATCTGTCACGAATCTGGGCTGTTTTCTCTGTAGAAAACTCAGAAAAATATGCCAATTTACGTGCGTGTTCCTCAGATATGTACGCAACTTTCATTAGTCTTGAGTTTTCTGATTTGAGCAACGGAAGTACCTCTTTAAAATTCGTATTTACTGGCTGTTCTGTTTTGGCAGATTCTGTCTCTGTTTTTTGCATTGTCTCTTGTGGACTTTAAGCAAGGCTTTCTAGACGTGGAGAGCTGTAGCTAATGTTTTATTGAGTTCTTGCAATGTGTCACTACAGGACCAAGGTGGATTCAAGTTTTGAGTACTAACCCTCTAATGAAGTTTATGAGAAGTTTGTGTGGAGGAAGTTTTCAAGGGTCAAGAGAGGAGGATGATATATGATCAAGAAGAGTGAAAGTCTAAGCTTGGGATGCCCCTTGGTTCATCCCTGCATATTTCAAGAAGACTCAAGCTTCTAAGCTTGGGGATGCCCAAGGCATCCCCTTCTTCATCAACTTATCAGGTTTCTTCTATTGAAACTATATTTTTATTCGGTCACATCTTATGTGCTTTACTTGAAGCGTCTGTGTGATTTTATTTTTGTTTTGTTTATGTTTGAATAAGATCGGATCCTAGCAATCCTTGTCTGGGAGAGAGACACGCTCCGCTTTTCATATGAACACCTGTTCTTCGTTTTACTTTTAATGTTCAATGATAAAAGTTGGAAGCTATTGCACTTATTGCTATTTGGTTGGAAACAGAAAATGCTTCATATTGTATTGAATAATTTGATACTTGGCAATTGTTTTGAGCTCTCAAGTAGATCATGATTAATCTCTTGCATCATGTAGTTTAAACCTATTAGTGGAGAACTACCGTAGAGCTTGTTAAAATTGGTTTGCATGGTTGGTCTCTCTTAAGGTCTAGATATTTTCTGGTAAAAGTGTTTGAGCAACAAGGAAGACAGCGTAGAGTATTATAATGCTTGCAATATGTTCTTATGTAAGTTTTGCTGTACCGGTTCATACTTGTGTTTGCTTCAAATAACCTTGCTAGCCAAAGCCTTGTACTGAGAGGGAATACTTCTCGTGCATCCAAAATCCATGAGCCAAAAACTATGCCATTTGTGTCCACCATAACTACCTACTACATGGTATTTTCTGCCATTCCAAGTAAATACTTCATGTGCTACCTTTAAACCTTCAAAATGCTTCTCAATTTGTGTTAATGTTTTATAGCTCATGAGGAAGTATGTGGTGTTTATCTTTCAACCTTGTCATTTACTCTTGACGGACTTTCATAAGGACTAGTGGCACATCCGCTTATCCAATAATTTTGCAAAAAGAGCTGGCAACGGGGTTCCCAGCCCCGATTAATCAAACTTCATTAATAATTCTCTTCACATGTTTTGCTCTGATTTGTCAGTAAGCAACTTAATTTTGCAAATAGACACTCCTCCATGGTATGAGATTGTTGGAAGGCACCCGAGGATTCGGTTAGCCATGGCTTGTGTAAGCAAAGGTTGGGAGGAGTGTCACCCATAAATAAAAACTAAAGTACATGTGTAAACAAAAGAGAAGAGGGATGATCTACCTTGCTGGTAGAGATAACGTCCTTCATGGGAGCCTGATGGCGTGTAACTCACACGTTCGTTGGGAACCCCAAGAGGAAGGTATGATGCGCACAGCAGCAAGTTTTCCCTCAGAAAGAAACCAAGGTTTATCGAACCAGGAGGAGCCAAGAAGCACGTTGAAGGTTGATGGCGGCGGGATGTAGTGCGGCGCAACACCGTAGATTCCGGCGCTAACGTGGAACCTGCACAACACAAACAAAGTACTTTGCCCCAACGAAACAAGTGAGGTTGTCAATCTCACCGGCTTGCTGTAACAAAGGATTAACCGTATTGTGTGGAAGATGATTGTTTGCAGAAAACAGTAGAACAAGTATTGCGTAGATTGTATTTCAGTAAAGAGAATTGGACCGGGGTCCACAGTTCACTAGAGGTGTCTCTCCCATAAGACGAACAGCATGTTGGGTGAACAAATTACAGTTGGGCAATTGACAAATAAAGAGAGCATGACCATGCACATACATATCATGATGAGTATAGTGAGATTTAATTGGGCATTACGACAAAGTACATAGACCGTCATCCAACTGCATCTATGCCTAAAAAGTCCACCTTCAGGTTATCATCCGAACCCCATATTAAGTTGCTAACAACAGACAATTGCATTAAGTATTGCGCGTAATGTAACTAGTGACTACATCCTTGAACATAGCACTAATGTTTTATCCCTAGTGGCAACAGCACATCCATAACCTTAGTGGTTCTTGTCACTCCTCCAGATTCACAGAGGCATGAACCCACTATCGAGCATAAATACTCCCTCTTGGAGTTACTAGCATCAACTTGGCCAGAGCATCTACTAATAACGAGAGCATGCAAGATCATAAACAACACATAAGCATAGCTTTGATAATCAACATAACAAGTATTCTCTATTCATCGGATCCCAACAAACGCAACATATAGAATTACAGATAGATGATCTTGATCATGTTAGGCAGCTCACAAGATCCGACAATGATAGCACAATGGGAGAAGACAACCATCTAGCTACTGCTATGGACCCATAGTCCAGGGGTAGACTACTCACACATCACACCGGAGGCGACCATGGCGGCGTAGAGTCCTCCGGATTCCCTCTCCGCAGGGTGCCGGAGGCGATCTCCCGGATCCCCCGAGATGGGATCGGCGGCGGCGGCGCTCCGGAAGGTCCGTATCGTGGTTCTCGTACTGGGGTTTTCGTCACGGAGACTTTTTATAGGCGAAAGGGCAGGTCAAGAGGCGGCACGGGGGCCCCACACCACAGGGCCGCGCGGCCATGGGGCCGCGCCGCCTATAGTGTGGCCCCTCCGTGGCCCTCTTCGTCTCTCCTTCGGACTTTTGGAAGCTTCGTGAGAAAATAGGCCCCTGGGCTTTGATTTCTCCAATTCGAGAATATTTCCTTACTAGGATTTCTGAAACCAAAAACAGCAGAAAATGGAACTGCACTTCGGCATCTTGTTAATAGGTTAGTTCCTAAAATGCACGAATATGACATAAAGTGTGCATAAAACATGTAGATAACATCAATAATGTGGCATGGAACATAAGAAATTATTGATACGTTTGAGACGTATCAGCATCCCCAAGCTTAGTTCTTCCTCGTCCAGTAAACGATAATAACAGATAATTTCTGAGTGACATGCCATCATAATCTTGATCATACTATTTGTAAAGCATATGTAGTGAATGCAGCGATCAAAACAATGTATATGACATGAGTAAACAAGTGAATCATAAAGCAAAGACTTTTCATGAATAGCACTTCAAGACAAGCATCAATAAGTCTTGCATAAGAGTTAACTCATAAAGCAATAATTCAAAGTAAAGGTATTGAAGCAACACAAAAGAAGATTAAGTTTCAGTTGCTTTCAACTTGTAACATGTATATCTCATGGATATTGTCAACATAGAGTAATATAATAAGTGCAATAAGCAAGTATGTAGGAATCAATGCATAGTTCACACAAGTGTTTGCTTCTTGAGGTGGAGAGAAATAGGTGAACTGACTCAACATTGAAAGTAAAAGAATGGTCCTCCATAGAGGAAAACATCGATTGCTATATTTGTGCTAGAGCTTTGATTTTGAAAACATGAAACAATTTTGTCAACGGTAGTAATAAAGCATATGTATCATGTAAATTATATCTTACAAGTTGCAAGCCTCATGCATAGTATACTAATAGTGCCCGCACCTTGTCCTAATTAGCTTGGACTACCGGATCATCACAATGCATTGTTTTTACCAAGTGTCACAAAGGGGTACCTCTATGCCGCCTGTACTAAGGAGAAAGCTCGCATTGGATTTCTCGCTATTGATTATTCTTCAACTTAGACATCCATACCGGGACAACATAGACAACAGATAATGGACTCCTCTTTTATGCATAAGCATATAACAACAATTAATAATTTTCTCATTTGAGATTTGAGGATTGTTGTCCAAAACTGAAACTTCCACCATGGAACATGGCTTTAGTTAGCGGCCCAATGTTCTTCTCTAACATATGCATGCTTAACCCTATGGTGGTAGATCTCTCTTACTTCGACAAGACGAACATGCATAGCAACTCACATGAAATTCAACAAAGAGTAGTTGATGGCGTCCCCAGGAACATGGTTATCGCACAACAAGCAACTTAATAAGAGATAAAGTGCATAATTACATATTCAATACCACAATAGTTTAAAGCTATTTGTCCCATGAGCTATATATTGCAAAGGTGAATGATGGAATTTTAAAGGTAGCACTCAAGCAATTTACTTTGGAATGGCGGAAATACCATGTAGTAGGTAGGTATGGTGGACACAAATGGCATAGTGGTTGGCTCAAGTATTTTGGATGCATGAGAAGTATTCCTCTCGATACAAGGTTTAGGCTAGCAAGGCTTATTTGAAACAAACACAAGGATGAACCGGCAGCAAAACTCACATAAAAGACATATTGAAAACATTATAACTCTCTACACCGTCTTCCTTGTTGTTCAAACTCAATACTAGAAATTATCTAGACCTTAGAGAAACCAAATATGCAAACCAAATTTTAGCATGCTCTATGTATTTCTTCATTAATGGGTGCAAAGCATATGATGCAAGAGCTTAATCATGAGCACAACAATTGCCAAGTATCACATTACCCAAGACATTTATAGCAATTACTACATGTATCATTTTCCAATTCCAACCATATAACAATTTAACGAAGAAACTTCGCCATGAATACTATGAGTAGAAACCAAGGACATACTTGTCCATATGCTACAGCGGAGCGTGTCTCTCTCCCATAAAGTGAATGCTAGGATCCATTTTATTCAAACAAAACAAAAACAAACACAAACCGATCCAAGAAAAAGCACATAAGATGTGATGGAATAAAAATATAGTTTCAGGGGAAGATAATGTTGTCGATGAAGAAGGGGATGCCTTGGGCATCCCCAAGCTTAGACGCTTGAGTCTTTTTGATATATGCAGGGGTGAACCACGGTGCATCCCCAAGCTTAGAGCTTTCACTCTCCTTGATCATGTTGCATCATACTCTCTTGATCCTTGAAAACTTCCTCCACACCAAACTCGAAACAACTCATTAGAGGGTTAGTGCACATTATAAATTGACATATTCAGAGGTGACACAATCATTCTTAACACTTCTGAACATTGCATAATGCTACTGGACATTAATGGATCAAAGAAATTCATCCAACATAGCAAAAGAGGCAATGCGAAATAAAAGGCAGAATCTGTCAAAACAGAACAGTTCGTATTGACGAATTTTAAAATGGCACCAGACTTGCTCAAATGAAAATGCTCAAATTGAATGAAAGTTGCGTACATATCTGAGGATCATGCACGTAAATTGGCTTAATTTTCTGAGTTACCTACAGGGAGGTGGACCCAGATTCGTGACAGCAAAGAAATCTGGAACTGTGCAGTAATCCAAATCTAGTACTTACTTTTCTATCAACGGCTTAACTTGGCACAACAAAACACAAAACTAAGATAAGGAGTTGCTACAGTAGTAAACAACTTCCAAGACACAAAATAAAAACAAAGTACTGTAGGTAAAAACATGGGTTGTCTCCCATAAGCGCTTTTCTTTAACGTCTTTCAGCTAGGCGTAGAAAGTGTGTATCAAGTATTATCGAAGGGTGGTACTTCTACAGCGGGGTGTGGGGTTTTCTCAACTAGGCATAGTATATTGGATACATAAGTTTCAGCATCTCCCTTTTCATTAGTCTTAGGCGTGCTATTCTCATCAAACAAATTTTCAGGAACTAGCCAAGCATAGTTATTTTCTAGTGCATCATTCATAGCCAGGAGCTTACATGGTATTGGTGCTTTGATCTCCCCTCTATCATCAATATTATTAGTGAATCTTATTCTATCCATATCCATCCTTTCAAGGAGACTAACAAAATTAGTAGGAGAACCAAGCATATTAAATTTAGCAAACACCTTTCTAGCTTCTCTTGCCAAACCACCAAATTCTCTAAGAATGGTTTCTAATACAAAATCTTTCTTTTCCCCTTCTTCCATATCGCCAAGTGTGAAGAACATGTGTTGGATTATAGGATTAAGATTAACAAATTTAGTTTCCAACAGGCGAACTAAATGCGCAGCAGCAATTTCATAAGTAGGCGCAAGGTCTACCAAGTGTCTATCTTCAAAATTTTCAATAGTACTAACATGATTGAAAAATTCTTCTATATTATTTCTCCCAACTATAGACCCACGTCCTACCGGTATGTTTTTTGTGGTAAAATTAAAAGGAAACATGATGAATAAAGTAAATGCAAGTAAACTAATTTTTTTGTGTTTTTGATATAGCAAACAAGATAGCAAGTAAAGTAAAACTAGCAACTAATTTTTTTTGTATTTTGATTTTAGTGCAGCAAACAAAGTAGTAAATAAAACTAAGCAAGACAAAAACAAAGTAAAGAGATTGAGAAGTGGAGACTCCCCTCTTGCAGCGTGTCTTGATCTCCCGGCAACGGCGAGAAAATATGCTTGATGGCGTGTAACTCACACGTTCGTTGGGAACCCCAAGAGGAAGGTATGATGCGCACAGCAGCAAGTTTTCCCTCGAAAGAAACCAAGGTTTATCGAACCAGGAGGAGCCAAGAAGCATGTTGAAGGTTGATGGCGGCGGGATGTAGCGGCGCAACACCAGAGATTCGGCGCCTGAACCACACAACACAAAGTACTTTGCCCCAACGAAACAGTGAGGTTGTCATCTCACCGGCTTGCTGTAACAAAGGATTAACCGTATTGTGTGGAAGATGATTGTTTGCAGAAAACAGTAGAACAATATTGCAGTAGATTGTATTTCAGTAAAGAGAATTGGACCGGGGTCCACAGTTCACTAGAGGTGTCTTCCCATAAGACGAACAGCATGTTGGGTGAACAAATTACAGTTGGGCAATTGACAAATAAAGAGAGCATGACCATGCACATACATATCATGATGAGTATAGTGAGATTTAATTGGGCATTACGACAAAGTACATAGACCGCCATCCAACTGCATCTATGCCTAAAAAGTCCACCTTCAGGTTATCATCCGAACCCCCTCCAGTATTACACAACAGACAATTGCATTAAGTATTGCGCGTAATGTAACTCGTGACTACATCCTTGAACATAGCACTAATGTTTTATCCCTAGTGGCAACAGCACATCCATAACCTTAGTGGTTCTTGTCACTCCTCCAGATTGAGACATGAACCCACTATCGAGCATAAATACTCCTCTTGAGTTACTAGCATCAACTTGGCCGAGCATCTACTAATAACGGAGAGCATGCAAGATCATAAACAACACATAAGCATAGCTTTGATAATCAACATAACAAGTATTCTCTATTCATCGATCCCAACAAACGCAACATATAGAATTACAGATAGATGATCTTGATCATGTTAGGCAGCTCACAAGATCCGACAATGATAGCACAATGGGGAGAAGACAACCATCTAGCTACCGCTATGGACCCATAGTCCAGGGGTAGACTACTCACACATCACACCGGAGGCGACCATGGCGGCGTAGAGTCCTCCGGGAGATGATTCCCCTCCCGGCAGTGGTGCCGAGGCGATCTCCTGGATCCCCGAGATGGGATCGGCGGCGGCGTCTGAAGGTTTTCCGTATCGTGGTTCTCGGTACCGGTTTCGTCACGGAGACTTTTTATAGGCGAAAGGGCAGGTCAAGAGGCGGCACGGGGCCCCACACCACAGGGCCGCGCGGCCAAGGGGGGCCCGCGCCCTATAGTGTGGCCCCTCCGTGGCCCCTCTTCGTCTCTCCTTCGGACTTGGAAGCTTCGTGAGAAAATAGGCCCCCGGGCTTTGATTTCGTCCAATTCCGAGAATATTTCCTTACTAGGATTTCTGAAACCAAAAACAGAAAACAGAACTGGCACTTCGCATCTTGTTAATAGAGGTTCCAGAAAATGCATGAATATGACATAAAGTGTGCATAAAACATATAGATAACATCAATAATGTGGCATGGAACATAAGAAATTATCGATACGTCGGAGACACGAGCCGCTCTTGAAAGTCTGGTTGGCGAGGTAGTTGAGTACCCATTACCATTCGTTGACAACAACAAACACCTCTCAAAACTTTACTTTTATGCTCTCTATATGATTTCAAAACTTGAAAAGCTCTAGTACATGATTTAATCCCTGCTTCCCTCTGCGAAGGGCCATTCTTTTTTACTTTATGTTGAGTCAGTTTACCTACTTCCTTCCATCTTAGAAGCAAACACTTGTGTGAACTGTGCATTGATTCTTACATACTTGCTTATTTGCATTCATCATATTACTTTGTGTTGACAATTATCCATGAGATATACATGTTGAAGTTGAAAGCAACCGCTGAAACTTAAAGCTTCCTTTGTGTTGCTTCGATGCCTTTACTTTGAATATATTGCTTTATGAGTTAACTCTTATGCAGAACTTTTGATGCTTGTCTTGAAAGTACTATTCATAAAAAGTTTTGCTATATGTTATCTATTTGTTAGCAACTATAGATCATTGCCTTGAGTCACTTCATTCATCTCATAAGTTAACAATATAATGGAACCACCTAGGACCTCTCACAGCGTTTTGACATTTTAGGCCGTCAGATCTCATGCACAGACGCTCCGGATCATCCCATCTTCCCGAAACGTTGTTGTAACTCTTTCGCTCGATAAAATCGCGTGAAAAGGCTCGCCCAACGTATACGGGCTGCTACTCTCAAAGACGACCAGGGCGTGCTCTCGTTAATCGGGCCAAGAGTGTGTGGATCCTTCGACCAGGGTGTTAGCAGCCCACTATTCTATTTCTTTTCTTTCTCAATAGTTGGCGTCGTTTGCTTTTCTGCGTTTCCCCTTCCATCCGCCAGAGCTTGGGCGATTAGAGAAGCCCCCTGATTCTCTCCACGACCTGGGTTCCGCCGCCGCTGCGTCTGGTGTCGCTTCTGCGCTTCCCCTCTCTTTCCGATGACGGCGGATGGTGTCCCTGATTCACTTTTTTGCCAACCTTGCTATTTACCTACCTTGCGATGGTGATGGCCGCTCCTCCCTTCGCCGACAATAGCAGGCGCTGGATTGGCACGCCCCTCGTGCGTAGATCAAAGGTAGTCCGTTTCTCTCATCCACCACATCACATGTCCCTTCCTAATGTTCGATTTTGTTGTCTTAATTTGTGCCGATTCAGTTTGGGTCCTTGCTCCTCTTTCCTAGAATTTTTAATATCCACCTTCATTCCCTTTTCATAGGGGCCTACGCGCCAGCAAGATATGGTGCTGCAAAATGAAGAATGGTATGCAATATTCCTTTACGGCTTAAAGCGCATGCACATGTTTATTTTTTCTTTGAGAACTTATGCAGATGTTGTATTCTGCACAAAGTGTACAATGCAATTAACTATTTGACAAGTTGCAGGAGCTAGCAGTACGATATTTTCTTGAAGTCAAGGCACTTATCATGAATTTAACGTCAGCAGTTGATCTTGCAAAAGGGAACCTAACATATAAGGTGCATGAAGCTCTACACAAAATTTTCAACATAGGCACGAGTGCGGCAATGCCCATTGAACAGTTGTTCGCCATCGTATATAGTTTTTGCTGGATGACTGATGCCGATGAAAAAATGTTGCCATCTCTGTCCAAATTTGGTGATAAATCTTGTAGTTTACCAATTTCTTGTGTTCCTATAATCTAGATATTATATCATTAGTAGTTTAAGCACCAATCAGGCCAAGAACTAATGAGCAAAGTTGACCATTGCAGGATTCCGTTCATCGCTAGGATACAGATTCCCCTACTAGCAAGTTACTTCAGGTACTATGCCTCCAAAATTATTATAGATCAGAACTTCTGAGATCATAGGAATTAATTGGAAGTTTTTATGTTTTTCAAATTCTTCTCCCTTTTATATGTCGGCATATGACTATTAAGTTTCTTTGGACATGTAAATGACATGTTAGATTAAAGTTAATTATATTGGTATTGTTCAAATGACTTAATCATGTATTCATGTGTAGTCTGGAGTATGTTTATCTATTACCCCATTCTTTCTTTTCGGCACAACATTTTTTCTATATAACTTATAGAATAACCATTGCCTACTATTCCGGATAATGTCAACTTGATATTTAATTTATTCTTCAACTCTTACATATTAGCTGAATTCTTAACTCTGAAGCACATGGTTTTACTCTCAAAGCAAAAAAGAAAAAGAAGAAAAGATACAGTAAAGAAAGCTGATGTATGTGCAATACGAGCAAGTTCAAAAATGGGGAAGTTGCTCCAGTAGAATGTCCCTTACATAGAAGTTTAGTGTGAACTGATTTTGAGCTTTGAAGTTCCTTATGTATGCACTTAGGAACATGTAATTGATTCAGCCAAATGTATGAAATCAATGCTCGAATATGCCATGCTCGGGGCGAACTGTGACTTGGGGTCTTCTGTTTAAAACAATCTGGACAAGCTCCTATTTAGCTCGATGAGTGTCTTCCTGTCAGTGTGGTAACCTACCTGTTGGTGGAAAATAGATAATCTTTTATCTAGGATATAAAGATCATGTTCACTCTTGGTTGTCAACCTACTTGGGACAAACTGTGTCTAAAGCAATCTGGACAAGCCCCCTATTTAGCTCCATGAGCAAGTTCCTGTCCGTGAGGTAAGCTACCCGTTTGATAATGAAAATGGTTTCAACTAGGATATGAGATCGTGTTCACCCTTTATTGTGAACTACTTAATGTGAAGTGCCATATTGCCGTTCGGATATGATCAGATTATTCATTTAGTATTGCAAGTCTCTAAATAGGTTAGCCACAGAATGTGCCAATTAGTCTGTAAACTATTTGAGGCCTACTAATTATCAAGAACATTATGCTCCCTTGCTTTGTTAACCGCTGCTCTGGCAGGTAAACTATGTTCATGTAAAATAAGCAGTCAAGCTTATAGTCTTTAGTATAGTTGATAACACTGTGTTGTTTTTAGTTGAATCGTAAATCATTTTGTTCAGACATTTTCTCGATAAAAGAGATTTGATGTGAAGGAAAAGGAATACACCAGCCAACAACGCAAATATTTTTGTTTGATAATCTACTATATTTAGCTGAAGGAAGAGGATTTTTTTTCTAAGAGATTGATGTCTTGGTTTGATAGTCAGTTAGTTTTAGAATATTAAACATCATAAAAGAGCTTGTAGTAATTCAATCTCATCCAATATATAAATGAGTGATTTCTTGTTTGATGAGTGTTTTGTACTTGGATTTACCAGAAAAGATAGCAACAGAAATTTAAGAAAATTTCTTGTTTGCTTCTAATTAGAAATTTGGAAAATCTTGGACTCTTCAAAAGCGGGACCAACTGGACTACCTTTATATCAGTATCAGTATATGGTCACGTTTGTATGCATGTTTCCAGCCCTTTCTTTATTTTTTATGCTTTTAGATCATCTGCGAATGTAGTGTACACTGTAACTCTTTAAAGGCATGTAATGAAGGATTTGATATGTCGAGAAGTCATGCAATGGTTCTTGATTACCATCTTAAGTTAGGATTTATCTCAAAAAATTGGATTCTGCACATATTGAATATCATTAGCTTTTTGCATTTTAATTACAAGTACCACTTATGCTCCCTTTGATAAGTTGTTTCTCTTTTGGTTTGATTCGATGAAGAACCATTGTTATCTCCTTGATAATTTTTTATTTTCTAGCCATAAGAAACTATTTACGACATAAGTTTACACTTTATGATTGTGTTTCAGTTTTAATTGACATGTTGTGTACTTATTTAGAGAATCTATTGCAAGACATAACATAAGAGACCTAAAAGAATGAAGAAGTCAAATAGGAGGCTAAGAAACGATATTGGAAAATACTTTTCTATAGATGGCATGTTGTTTGCCTAGAGCCATCGGGGTGTATATTTGAAATGTAATTTTTTTTGCACCCGCCTAATTACAATTGAAGGCCTCTTACAAAACAAAAAAAAACTAATATGAATTTAAGTTGGTAGGTTTACGACAAGGGCATGACCTTTGTTTGGCTTTGCGCTTGATAAGAAGTACAACAATAATCAGGTGTCATTTCATTTTGTTGAATTTCGTATTCTTATAGTGCAATATCAAATGGATGTTAGATTTGGCTATTATGTGATCTGTCATGAAGTAGTGTACTTTTTCACAGCTTTCCATCCAGTTGCTTTGGCTGATCATGTAAATTCAATGTTATAAAATTCCATATTTGTTTGGTAATATGTTTGTAGTCCACTGGAGATTATAAATTGAACAATATACATTTATATGCACAAAACTAAAATAGGAACCTAATACCTTAATTTAGTGTTTTTTTCTTTTGTTTCTTAGTAACTATTTCAATCAGGTTTTAGCTTTTGCTCGTGTAGTTACTTCCATTCCACTATCAAAATGGACGGGCGCGGCAAAGCGCGCTATCATGATCTAGTATGTTTTATAATAGTATGATCAAGGTTATGTAAGTAGCATGTCACTACAGAAATTATTATTTTTATCGTTTACCTACTCGAGGACGAGTAGGAACTAAGCTTGGAGATGCTGATACGTCTCCAACGTATCCATAATTTCTGATGTTCCATGCTTGTTTTATGACAATACTTACATGTTTTGCTTGCACTTTATAATGTTTTATGCATTTTCCGGAACTAACCTATTAACAAGATGCACATGCAGTTCCTGTTTTCTGCTGTTTTTGGTTCCAGAAAGGCTGTTGGGCAATATTCTCAGAATTGGATGAAATCAACGCCAAACATCTTATTTTTCCCGGAAGCATCCAGAACACCGAAGGGGAGTCGGAGGAGAGTCAGGGGCCACCACACAGGTGGGCCGCGCGGGCACACCCTGGCCGCGCGGCCTGGTGTGGGGCCACCCTGTCGCCCCTCCTGCGCCGCCTCTTCGCCTATTTAAGCCCTTTCGACCTAAAAACGCAGTACCAATTGAAACTCCAGAAAGACTCCAGGGCGCCGCCACCATCGCGAAACTCCAATTCGGGGACAGAAGTCTTTCGGCACCCTGCCGGGACGGGGAAGTGCCCCCGGAAGCCATCTCCATCAACGCCACCGCCTCCATCATGCTCCGTGAGTAGTTCCCCCATGGACTACGGGTTCTAGCTGTAGCTAGTTGGTACTCTCTATCCCATGTACTTCAATACAATGATCTCATGAGCTGCCCTACATGATTGAGATTCATCTGATGTAATCGGTGTTGTGTTTGTCGGGATCCGATGGATTGTTACATAATGAATAGTCTATCTATATAAGTTTGTGAAGTTATTGTTGCTGCAATCTTGTTATGTTTAATTCTTGTCACTAGGGCCCGAGTGGCATGATCTTAGATTTAAGCTCTATACTTATTGCTTAGATTGTATCTACAAGTTGTATGCACATGTCATGTCCGGAACCAAAGGCCCCAGTGACAAATCGGGACAACCGGAGGGATGGCGGTGATGTGAGGATCACATGTTTTCACGGAGTGTTAATGCTTTGCTCCGGTGCTCTATTAAAAGGAGTACCTTAATATCCAGTAGATTCCCTTGAGGCCCGGCTGCCACCGGCTGGTAGGACAAAAGATGTTGTGCAAGTTTCTCATTGCGAGCACGTACGACTATATATGGAAACAAGCCTACATGATTAATGAATTGATGTTCTTTCTTAATGCTTTATCAATCCTATCAATTGCCCAACTGTAATTTGTTCACCTAACACTTGTCACTTATTGGAGAGTTACCACTAGTGTAAATCTGGGAACCCCGGTCCATCTCTCATCATCATATACTCGTTCTATATGTCATTGGAAGTAGTATCAACTATTTTCGGTGCCATCACTTCGTGCTATTGCACGCTGTGTTATCGTATTACGTCATATCACCTTCACATCACCCCTGTTACTAGTGCTTTTCCAGTGCAATTGACAACTCATTGTTAAGGCTTATAAGTATTCTTTACCTCCCCTTGTGTCGAATCAATAAATTTGGGTTTTACTTCCCTCGAAGACTGCTGCGATCCCCTATACTTGTGGGTCATCAATGCGTGACACGTGTCGAAACCCTAAACGGTAAAAATGGCTAAGGATAAACTACCGCTCAAATCACGCGAAAATGGCGCCAGAATTGACGGAACCGTTTGAGTCTTTTAAGATTCCGGGTAACAGCGTGAAGATAAGCCACTCTTATCCGCAAGCAGGGGAGTAACCCGGAGGCATGACATGTACTGTCGATGGATGAAGTCCCGCAGGATGGGAGGATTTTCCGACTGAGAGTTGGGAAAAGAAGAAAATGTGAAGTTGGAGTTCTTCAAGTTTGTCCGCGTTACCAATATTGCCGGAGACCATAAAGTGTTAGCAAGGCGGAAACAGGAGGTGAAACTCGGAGAACTCTGGGGGCTACTGTTGTGGGTATACTTCATGGGTGTACCATCGATAGTGCCTAGATCCGGCAAGCCCGGGTGGCCCATAGTTGGTGATGTGGCATGTGGCCCATCGGGCGGCCCAGTTGTTGATCCTGAAGGATGAAGTCCAGCCCAGGGAGAGGGAAGCCGGATCCAACCGACCTTTGGAGGAACCCGGATCCATGGAGGCCCATTAGGAACCCGGATCCGGTACGACGTATAAGGGAAGACGGATCCTTGACATACACGGCAAGACAATGTACCGTGGTTAGGCAACCTGTAATCCGGCTAGGACTCTCCATGTAAACCCTAGATCCGTGCGCCTCTATAAGCCGGATCCTGGGAGCCCTAGAGGCACAGACACAACTCATTGTAACAACGCGAAAGCGCCGGATAATTCCAAACAAGCAGCGAGGCCTTGCCATCGTGCAGGTGTTCCGAAGCTGGGTAAATCGCGTACCACCGTCCCGTGTGCACTCCGCCCTATGGCCCCTACTTCTTCTCCCCCTCGTGAGGATCCCTCCTCCGAGGTACCGTCGATTAGGCAACGACATTGGCCGTGCGGATCGGGACCTTCTTCGCTGGGGCAGGGGCAGGGTTGATCAACACATCGGCAGCTTCCTCTTGAGTGATCTCCTCCACAGCTTCCTCCTCGCACCCTTCCGCGGCTTCCTCCTCGTCGGACTCGGGCCTCATCTCGTAGTCCATCACGGCCTCGTCGTACTCATCACCGCCGAGTGGCGCCGTGTCGATGTCGATCGTCGCCGAGTTGAGCATGTCGATGAATGACTCGTTCGCCGCGCGGCTGCGAGGGAGAGTGTCACCTGCCGCGTGTTCACCGCCGCCGGCAAGTTGAAAGAGGGGTGATGACCCACAAGTATAGGGGGTGTATCGTAGTATCTTCGATAAGTAAGAATGTCGATCCCAACGAGGAGCAGAAGGTGTTGACAAGCAGTTTCGATGTAGGAATCACTGTAAATGCTCACAAACAAGTATTCAGGGGGTTTTAATGTAACAGATGAATAAAGTACGAGTAAGTAAAGTGCGAGAGTAGCAATTGCTGCGAGTGGCCCAATCCTTTTTAGCACAAAGGACAAGCCGGTTTGTTTACTTATAATGACCAAACGTTCCTGAGGACACACGGGATTTTAGTCTAGTGCTTTCGCTACATATAGCTGATTAATCTTCATTGTTTTGATAAGTGTTGTGTGGGTGAACCTATGCTAATGTACCGCCCTTCCTAGGACTAATACATACTTGTGATTATACCCCTGCAAGCATCCGCAACTACAAGAAAGTAATTAAGAATAAATCTAACCACAACCTTAAACTGAGATCCTGCTATCCCTCCTGCATCGATATACCAACGGGGCTTAGGTTTCTGTCACTCCGGCAACCCCGCAATTAGCAAACGAGTACAAGATGCATTCCCCTAGGCCCATAAAGGTGAAGTGTCATGTAGTCGACGTTCACATGACACCACTAGAAGAATAACACCACAACTTAAATATCATAACATTGAATATTACCCAACATACTTCACTACTAACATTTAGACTTCACCCATGTCCTCAAGAACTAAACGAACTACTCATGAGACATCATATGGAACATGATCAGAGGTGATATTATAATGAATAACAATCTGAACATAAACCTTGGTTCAATGGTTTCACTCAATAGCATCAACAACAAATAGGAATCAATACCGGAGAGTTTCCCTATCAAACAATCAAGATCAAACCCAAATTGCTACAGCGGTGACGAGGTGCTGCGGTGGAGATGGTGGTGATGATGACGAAGATGATGGTGATGGTGGTGGAGATGATGTCCAGCTCGATGACGATGGACGATGGCGTCGATTTCCCCTCTCGGGAGGGAATTTCCCGGCGGATTTCAGCCGCCGAGAGCTCTTTTCTCTCGGTGTTCTCCGCCCCGCAGAGGCGGCTGTAACTCTTCGTGAGGTATCCTTCGTGGCTTAGGTCTTCGGGACGAAGGGTTTCGCGAAGAAAAGGAGGCGAAAGGGGTCGTGGGCCCCCCAGACCACATGGCGGCGCGGGCAGGCATGGCCGCGCCGCCCTAGGGTGTGGGCCCACCCTGGGTCCTCCTGGCCCCTCCTTCTGCACTACAGGAATTCCGGTCTATTGCAACAGAATCTATTGCAATGCCAATTTTTTGTTGCAATAATTCACGATATTACCACAAAGTTTTGTTTCACGGCAATATGAGTGTGTATTACCACATGTTTTACAGCGTTGCATTAACCTAGAAAATTGTTGCGATAGAGGCTAGTTAGTGCAACGAAATGACAGTTCGTGGCAATAGTCTAGATATATCGCCACAATTTTATTCCATTGCCATACAATCCTTTTTTGTGGCAGTAGAACATAGGTATTGCAACAAAATGACAATTCGATGCAACATTTTGGGTATATTGCCACAATTTCTTTTCATTGCCAGTGGGTCTTTTTTTGTGGCAATAGAAAATAGATATCAAAACAAAAATTTCTATTTGTGGCAATAAAACATAGGTATTGTAAAAAAATGACAATTCGATGCAATATCTAGGTGTATCGCCACAATTTAATTCCATTGCGAGAAGGCGGCCGAGGCCAAGAAGTCCACGGATGCGGAATTGACGAGGGCGGCTGAGGCCAAGAAATCCGCGGACGCGGAATCGGCGAAGGCCGCTGAGGTGAAGAAGGTCGCTGAGGCAGATGAAAGGGCTTCGAAGCCATGAACCTTCTGCATGATTTTTCAAATGATTTCTAAAATTTTAGTTCAAAACTAGTTTTGCTAACCTAAATGTACATCAAGAAACACGTGATCCTGGACACGTGACCGAGTTGAATTGGGACTACGCGGCCGAGGCGTCGCCAACACCATGATCTCCCCCCGTCCGCTCCACGCCATCCCCATGACCAAAGAGTGAGACCACCACCACCAACACGTTGCCCGCCGTAGAGCAACATGTGCAGTACACCTTCTAGGGCTGCCGCCTAGACTTCCGAGGGCGGTGCGGGAAGCTAGTATTTGCCCGGTCGTCACCCGCGGGGGGCGACCCGGAGTGAGCGAAGCGTTTTTTCTCAATACATAATGCTCTGAAATATTATTTTTCTTATTTATTTCATTATTGTGAACATTCTGTCCAAAAGAATTACTTTCCCACCACCTAATTAGCGTATAATAATGTAGTTTGTGCCGAAAAAATTTAACCTCCCGCTAAACGCCTAATTATTCTTCGTCCGAATATTTGGTTCCCACCAAAAGTAGGCTATTTAACCTTCCCCTAAATGCACTCATACGTACTCCCGATTTGTACTCTAAACCAAAACTCACGGCGTCATCATGGTGGCGATTGGATCTGACCTCTCGTCTTCGTCCGTGCTCACGGTGTCATCGCGGCGTCAACACATAGAAGCACGCCGGCACAGAGAATATCTCAGGTTATTTCTCCCAATCTCCCAATCCCCTCCCATCGTAGAACCACATCGGCGAGTGCCGCCGTGCCGCGCGCTTCGTCCCATCGTACAGCCGCATCACGTATCTGATAGATTTGCATTAGATCTATTGCAACTCATCTCAACACATCTGTTAGATTTAGCCGCATCAAGAAAGGGGAATGGGAGTTGAGCTGTGTGGTCTTGGCCTGTTGGGTGTGGGCCGAGTGAGAAGGTGGTGCGGGAGGTCGGCGACTGGCCGGAGCGCCGGCGACCCGGCGTGGCACTTCTTCAGTAGGCAGTAGCGCGGACAGTTTCACACTTCGCCCGTCGCTGCTTCTGTTTACATGTAAGTATAAATTAAAACAAGATCAGCTACTCCAAGATAATAGAGCCATAATCTTCAAGGAATGGCTGATCGCAATAGCATGAAAAAAAATAAGATCATCAAGATAGGAAGTTTTTTTCTGAATCCCAGCTATGCACAGAGTATATATGAACTTTGAGCCTAATGGATTGCCCAATATATGATTACTTTGAGTTTCCACCTTCGATTATCAATTCTTGTCCTTTCGATACAGTAGTGGCCAAACAACTTTCTATATTGGAGGAAAACAAGCTCACTTATTGGATTCTAGTCCTACAATTGTTTCTGTCAGATATTTGGTTTGATTTTGAAAGCATAGTCTGCAAAAGTACACCTGCAATCATGATTATATGCACTAAATATTCTCTGGGTAAATAGTCAATACAATAGCATGTAATCTTTTGGATGGAAATGTTGAAGATAATCGTAGAGAACATACCCAATATTGTTTTATCCGCAAGTGATGCCAGTGTACAAACAGTACCAATCGGATTCATAGATGTCCATAGGATCCAACAGAAGGAATCAACGCTATAAATACGAAGAAAAAACACAATTAGGTGATAATCTAGCTAGCCAACTAAGGTATATACATGAAAGTCGACAGAGAACAATGGGATGGGGGATCAAGATGGGTCATGGAACTGACTCAGGAATCAATATAACGTATCATCTTGCACTGTGTGATCTGGAGACCTCGTTGTGTTCATTGCGTCACAAGATTAGTCATGGGAGCAATCCAATATATGCAATCCACCTGCCAAAATGCTGGTGTCTATTGAGTAACATTAGCAAGAATGATAAAGTAGGATACGGATATGCTTTCGTTGGTGATCTTCCTGTAGGTTTTCCAGAGTTAAAACTAGATTCCTTTTTAATACGTTTTCGTGCTATATGTACTTTTGTCTTTTTTTTCTATCAGATTAAGCTTGGACTTCAAAACTATTCAATTATAGTTGAACATTGTCTCGATTGTTAGAGCTGATATGTATTGTTGAAAGTTCTGACGCTCTGTGTCTTCTTATTCTTTCAGAAATATCATCAGCTCCTGATGTATGTTTAGCAAAAACTGAATTTTAGTAGAGGAATCTAAGAACATCGAACATGTTATGTTCTTTGTGGTACCTCCGGCGGAAACAAACTGTGATCCATTTAGCTTGTCCAATATTTTGTTGGACAGAAATACTATCATACTCATTCTTGCATCCTTTTATTCTAAAAACAAGACATTCTAAAATATTGTTTCCAAGATATTGAAGTGCTAAAGTATGCCTGCTTTACGTTTTGTGTTTTTTTCTGAATATGACTCAATTTCTGATCTTACGTACTCAAGGGCACAAGGATGAATTCAACGGAGGATACTTTTGGTACACAACATCTTTACTTCTTGATCACCTATCTGAATTGTGCAAATCAAACATGGTTTGTTAATGCTATGTCCCTTGATTGTTTTTTTTTTTTGCAGTAAGGAAAGGCTTGTCTTTACAAGGACGGAAAGTATAACAGAATACATAAACAAGCGTGGACAACCCAGATCTGGTAAATTGTTTATCTCACTTAAGTTGTCCCTAGCATTTGCTATAATGCATAAAATCCTTGTATGGGTTAAATTGCTAAATCTTCAATATTGCTAAATCTTGTACAGGTACTCAAGGACAATCTGACACTCCAGTGTCAGCTAATGACATGTGTGCTCCTGGATGAATGGCCATCCCATGCTTCCGCTATCGTGCAGGATCCAAAGAATTAGCTGGACAGGGTTGAAGTATTGGGAAAATGCACATACTTTAGAGATTTCAACTACCATGGTAGCAAATGGACTCAACTCTGGCTACATTTTACTTGAGTTGCATTTGATGGATATTTGCTATGAGAGTTATGATTTGTATGAACCTACATATTATACCAATGGATTTGAATTTTGTAATTCATAGTGCTGCGTCAAATCCTAGTCGCCATGACTACATAAACAATAGATTTTGTTGAAATAGACTATCTCCACGAAAATTTCACTTTGTCGTACTAGCTTCCCGCCACATAAA
The DNA here is from genome assembly GCA_030979885.1 of Lolium multiflorum. Taxonomy (NCBI): domain Eukaryota; kingdom Viridiplantae; phylum Streptophyta; class Magnoliopsida; order Poales; family Poaceae; genus Lolium; species Lolium multiflorum. The sequence goes on along the minus strand of CM061747.1, from coordinate 1,555,872 downwards.
AATTGACCGTTGCCATACCTTTTTATCGCCACGAGTGGAATGTTTGTCACCATAAGTTAATACCACGAGCGTAGCGGACCGTGGAAAATGGCTATTGCTACCACGAGGAGATGTTGCTATAGGTTATTTCCACGATTTTCTATTGCCATGAAAGAGCACGCGCCACGAAACGTGGTTTGTTGGCTTAGGTTATTGCTACAAATTTCTATCACCACAAAATGGCAAACGCCACGATTCGGTTGCATGTTGCGATAAACTATCTCCACAAGTCAAATTGTGGAGATAAGTGAGTGTTGCCACGGGAAAACATGTGGTAATTTCCCACATGGTTGTTGCAATAGAGCACTTTATTGCCACAATTGTGTTTTCATTGCAATAGCCTATTACCATACGTTTAATTGCAACACTTCCCAACGAACGCCTTTTCGTGGCAATAGGTGCATATTGCCACAAAACGGTATCTATCGCGACAATTTTTTTTGTTGCAATAGACATGATTTCTTGTAGTGCTGGCTTCCTCCGTTATCTTGAAAAATAGGATTTTTGGTATAATTTCCTCCCACAGTTGATCTTCCGAAATATTGCGTTCTGACGGTGCTTTTTCCAGCAGAATCCTGGCTCCGGTGCTTGATCCTCCAATAATGATGAAACATGCAAAATAGATGAAATAACATAAGTATTGTGTCCCAATATGAAATATATCAATGAATAACAGCAAATTATGATATAAAATAGTGATGCAAATTGGACATATCAACTCCCCCCAAGCTTAGACTTCGCTTGTCCCCAAGCGAAACTGAGCTCGATAAACAAGACCACATGTTTATGGAGTGAAGAGTCGATAAATAAAATACGGACAAGAAGCATCATATTCATTCACACAAAACATTATAGTAAACAACCTCTCATAACTCAACTTGAAACAAGTATAAGGTAATCACAAGTAAAGGTGCATAAGAAATCATAATTGGTGATGGCAAACTTCGTTCTTGGTCAGAGAACAATTAACAGATTATATTTATCTCATTGAGCAGCACTCTCATGTTAAAGTTTATAAGGCACAACTTGCATACTCAATCATAATGGTCTTTTCATGATCATTGATAACTTGCAAAGCTATATTCATTCAGATAAAACTTGTACTAAACAAGGAAGAATAAAAGACATGATGAAGTGAATCACAATATAATGGTTTGATCACAACAACTCAAATGCTTGCTCAAGATGGAGGGAAATAGGTTTACTGACTCAACATAAAGTAAAAGACAGGCCCTTCGCAGAGGGAAGCAGGGATTAAATCATGTGCTAGAGCTTTTTCAGTTTTGCAATCATATAAAGAGAATAAAAGTAACATTTTGAGGGGTGTTTGTTGTTGTCAACGACTGGTAGCGGGTACTCTAACCCCTTGCCAGACAAACCTTCAAAGAGCGGCTCCCATATTATTTTCATTTTGTGTGGCACTCCTTCCAACCTTTCTTTCACAAACCATGGCTAACCGAATCCTCGGGTGCCTGCCAACAATCTCATACCATGAAGGAGTGCCTTTTTATTTTAGCTTTATTATGATGATGACACTCCCCCCAACCTTTGCTTACACAAGCCATGGCTAACCGAATCCTTCGGGTGCCGTCCATCAATCACATACCATGGAGGAGTGTCTATTTAGTTTAATTAATTTGGGACTGGGAATCCCATTGCCAGCTCTTTTTGCAAAATTATTGGATAAGCGGATGAAGCCACTAGTCCATGGGTGAAAGTTGCCCAACAAGATTGAAAGATAAAACACCACATACTTCCTCATGAGCTATGAAACATTGACACAAATAAGAGATACTAAGTTTTGAATTATTTAAAGGTAGCACATGAAGTATTTACTTGGAATGGCAGAAAATACCATGTAGTAGGTAGGTATGGTGGACACAAATGACATAGGTTTGGGTTAAGGTTTGGATGCACGAGAAGTAAGTACAGGTCTTTGGCTAGCAAGGTTAATTAGCAAGCATAAGAGTCGAGGAAACAAACAAATATACATATGATAGAAACAATCATGCATCTTCCTTGTAAGCACAAACAATCTTAACTTAGAATAATAAGCTATGAGCTAACAAGAAAGAAAGACAATGAAACATCTATATGTATTTCTCTTTTCTAACTAAACCTCAAAGTGTTGTTGCTATTGACCAATGCTAAGTTTGCCAAAACCAAATAGATTTATTCAATGCTCCCAAAGTGATACCAATACTAACAACAAGGTAAATCATATAGTAGAGATTGCAAACTAAAATAAGATGTGCAATATGTAAATGATAAGACTTCTCATTAATATTCCATAACGATAACTCACACCAAGGGATACATAGACAACCAACTAAAGAAGAGATACTTCCAAACTGCAACCCATCTTATATGATAACTTCCCTACTCATGATATGACACTACTTGACAATTAAAAGTAAAAGGTAGTGATAATGTGATACCGCGACACTCCCCCAAGCTTGGAACAAACCAAGGGGATGCCAATACCGATGATGAATTACTCCTGCGGCGATGGTGGTGATGAACTCCTCCCGAGCTTCTTAATAAGCTCCTTCATCTTCAGTTTCTCAGCTTGACAATTCTGCACTAAGATTCGGAGAGATTCATTGTTATCTGAAGTTGGCGACGACGACCTTGTGATGCGAATCGAGTGGTATTCAATCATCCTTCTGAGACGGCAATTCTCCTCCTGGAGTATCTCCACTTCTCTTCTTAGAGCCCGATATTGATCACAAAACTCATCGGTAATCCGTAGCACTTCTTCCATCATGGGGAAGGAGTCGAGGCTAAGAGCGGGTGGTATAGGTCCCTGCAGGTTATGAGAAAAAGAACGTCGAGTATCAACAGATCCCACCAAGATTTGCTTGCTCCCTCCGGCTTGCTGCTCTTGTCTTGATGGCACCTCCTTCACTTCTTCCTCCGAAAGCCCCTTGCCCTTGTTCTTGGAGACCATGGCGCTTCTAAACTGAAAACAGATCCTGGGTAAACAGCTCGAAACAAAACAAGTCGAGAACACGATATACGGACCTCCAAAGGTCCGGGGAATTATATAGCAAAAATTTTCACGACAAACGGAAAGTACCAGATCGAACCAGAGTCGGAAAGGGGCGACGAGGCGGCCAAACCATAGGTCGGCGCGGGCCCAGCTTGCGCCGGCCTATGGTGGCGTCCTCGTGCGTCCTTTCCACCCGTTTCGAACTCGTAATTTTTCATATTTTCCAAAAACAGCAAAGATATTGTTCGGAAAGTAAATTGCGTACTTTTCATTACCCATGTTACCTATTCAAAGTTGAGTTCGCGGACTGTCAATTTGCCCTTTGATGAAGGCTTCCGGTGTTTCCACTTGAATAATATCAACATCAACATTATAAGAATCACCCTGAGATATAATGCTTGAGTCTTTGTCCATTCACCACTTGCGTGGCATTGCCTTGGAGAGAGCTAATTTTGATTGCTCCTGAACGATACACCTCCTCGACAATATATGGTCCTTCCCATTTCGAGACTAATTTCCCTGCAAAGAATCTGAGACGAGACCGATACAATAGGACTTTATCCCCAATATTAAATTCTCTTTTGATAATCCTTCTATCATGCCATTTTTTAACTTTCTCTTTAAAGAGTTTAGCATTTTCATAAGCTTCACTTCTCCATTCATCTAGAGAACTTAATTGCAACAACCTCTTATCACCGGCAAGTTTAGGATCTTTATTTAATTCTCTAACAGCCCAATAAGCTTTGTGCTCTAGTTCTAAAGGTAAATGACAAGCTTTCCCATAAACCATTTTATAAGGTGACATTCCCATGGGATTTTTATAAGCAGTTCTATAAGCCCATAATGCATCCTTCAATTTACTAGCCCAATTCTTTCTAGTTTTATTAACGGTCTTCCCCAAAATAGATTTAATCTCTCTATTTGATAATTCTACTTGACCACTAGTTTGAGGATGATAAGCGGAAGCAATTCTATGATTAATACCATACTTAGCAAGAGTTTTTCTAAAACCTCCATGAATAAAATGAGAACCTCCATCAGTCATAATATATCTAGGTACTCCAAATCTAGGAAAAATAATATCTAAAAGCATTCTTAGAGAGGTCTCACCATCAGCACTTTTTGTAGGTATAGCTTCCACCCATTTAGTAACATAATCAACAGCAACAAGTATGTGAGTGTTACCTTCTGAAGACGGAAAAGGTCCCATGAAGTCAAATCCCCAACAATCAAACGGTTCAATAACAAGAGTATAATTCATAGGCATTTCATTACGTCTGGAGATATTACCAACCCTTTGGCATTCATCACAAGATAAAATAAACTTTCTCGCATCTTTGAAGAGAGTTGGCCAATAAAAACCTGATTGTAGAACCTTTTGCGCGGTTCTTTCTCCGGCGTGATGTCCTCCATAAGCACTACCATGACATTTACTCAATATCTCCGGTTGTTCATATTCGGGAACACATCTTCGCCTAATACCATCCACTCCTTCTTTATATAAGTGTGGGTCATCCCAGAAATAATGCCTCAAGTCATAAAAGAACTTCCTCCTTTGCTGAGCTGAAAAGGTTGGAGGCAAGTACTTGGAAACAATAAAGTTAGCATAATCAGCATACCAAGGACTGTCTCGCGAGCTCACCTTTATTACAGCCAATTGTTCATTTGGAAAACTATCATTAACAGGAACAGGATCATAAGCAATATTTTCCAATCTAGACAAATTATCAGCAACAGGATTATCAGCACCTTTCCTATCTACAATATGTAAATCAAATTCTTGCAAAAGAAGTACCCATCTAATAAGCCTCGGCTTAGCATCTTTCTTTGTCATTAGGTATCTAATTGCAGCATGATCAGTATGAATAGTAACTTTTGAATCAACAATATAAGATCTAAATTTATCACAAGCAAAGACTACAGCTAATAATTCTTTTTCAGTTGTAGCATAATTTCTTTGAGCAGCATCAAGAGTTTTACTAGCATAATGAATAACATTCAGCTTTTTATCTACTCGCTGTCCAAGAACAGCGCCTACAGCAAAATCACTAGCATCACACATAATCTCAAAGGGTAAGTTCCAATCAGGAGGTTCAACTATAGGAGCAGTTGTTAAGGCTTTCTTAAGAGTTTCAAAAGCTTCCTTACAATCATCATCAAAAACAAATGGTACATCTTTTTGAAGAAGATTAGTAAGAGGCTTTGAAATCTTGGAGAAATCTTTAATAAATCTCCTATAAAACCCAGCATGACCAAGAACACTACGAATACCTTTAACATCCCTCGGATAGGGCATCTTCTCAATTGCTTCAACTTTAGCTCTATCAACTTCAATACCTCTCTCGGAAATTTTATGTCCCAATACAATTCCTTCATTAACCATAAAGTGGCATTTCTCCCAATTAAGAACAAGGTTAGTTTCTTCACATCTCTGCAAAACTTTATCAAGGTTTCGCAAGCAACTATCAAAAGAATTCCCATAGAAGGAAAAATCATCCATGAATACCTCTACAATACTTTCACAAAAACCATGAAAAATAGCAGACATGCATCTTTGAAAAGTAGCAGGAGCATTACATAAACCAAAAGGCATGCGTCTATAAGCATAAGTTCCATAGGGACAAGTAAAAGTTTTCTCTTGATCTTTAGCTTTAACAGCAATTTGTGAAAACCCAGAATAACCATCAAGAAAACAAAAATGAGTATTTTTAGACAATCTTTCTAACATTTGATCAATAAATGGTAAAGGGTAATGATCTTTCTTAGTAACTTTATTAACTTTTCGAAAATCAATGCACATTCTATACCCTACAACTACTCTTTGAGGGATGAGCTCATCATTATCATTAGGCACAACAGTCATTCCTCCTTTCTTGGGAACGCAATGCACAGGACTAACCCATCTACTATCAGCAATAGGATATATAATACCAGCTTCAAGAAGTCGTAATACCTCATTTCTTACCACTTCCTTCATCTTCGGAATTAGACGACGTTGATGTTCAACAACAGGCTTTGCATCATCTTCCATATTAATAGCATGTTGGCAAATAGAAGGAGAAATCCCCTTCAAATCATCAAGAGTAGCCAATAGCTCCTCGGTGCTTCTTCAATATTTCCAATAACCTTTCTTCCTCAATCTCTGAAAGCTTAGAACTAATAATAACAGGATATATTTTCTTATCATCAATATGAGCATATTTAAGATTATCGCAAAGGCTTTAAATCAAAAACAGGATCTTCCTTTGGTGGAGGTGTTGTACCCAAATCTTCCACCGGTAAATCATGCTTGAGAATAGGTTGGCGAAGAAAAATTTCCTCAAGCTCATCTCTTTCTTTCCTAAAAACTTCACTCTCGCTATCCTCCAAATGTTGCTGCAAAGGATTATTAGGAACAAGAACAATAGATGCACATTGCTCCATTTTAAAATCATTACTAGGCAAGTCAGCTTTATAAGGAGTTTTAGTAAATTTAGAGAAGTTAAACTCATAAGATTCACCAGCAAATTTAGTCAAAATTTTCTTTCTTGCAATCTATAATAGCTCCACAAGTATTTAGAAAAGGTCTACCAAAAATAATAGGACAATAATCGCTAGCAGCAGAACCAAGTACCAAAAAGTCAGCAGGATATTTAATCTTACCGCATAATACTTCCACATCTCGAACAATACCAATTGGAGAAATAGTTTCTCTATTAGCCAGCTGAATAACCACATCAATATCTTCAAGTTCACAAGAATCAATTTCGTGCATAATCTCCGTGTAAAGCTCATACGGAATAGCACTAACACTTGCACCAATATCACATAATCCATAATAGCAATGATCACCAATTCTAACAGATAGCATAGGAACACTAGCTTGTTTGGGTTTATTAGGATGTGAAACAATATTAGAAGCATCTTCACAGAAAATAATATGACCATCCTCCACATTTTCAGTCACAAGATCTTTAATTATTGCAACAGCAGGTTCAACTTTTATTTGTTCTTCAGGTTCAGGTTTCTTTCCACTTTTATGAACCGCACTATTTATAACAGAGTACTCCTTCATTTTAGCAGGGAAAGGAGTTTTTTCAATATAAGCTTCAGGAATAACATGATCAACAGTTTCAACTACAACACATTTATTAATAGATGAATCAATTTTATCTTTATACGGTTCATGATACTTATCAAAATTCTTCTTTGGCAATTCATAATGAGAGGCAAAAGCTTTATAAAGATTTGCAGCAACTTGAGAATCAAGACCATATGTAGCACTCATATTACGAAATTTATCAGATCCATAAAAGCTTCAATGCATTTATAATCATAAATTATACCTGATTCTCTATCCTTGTCGTTCTCCCAACCTTCAGTATTTTCTTGGATCCGATCAAGAAGGTCCCTTTTAAACTCTTCTTTGTTGCGTGTAAATGATCCAGAACAAGAAGTATCCAGCAAGGTCTTGTCTTGAAAAGAAAGTCTTGCATAGAAATTATCAATAATAACATTACCAGGAAGCTCATGAATGGGGCATTTGAGCATTAAAGACTTCAATCTCCCCAAGCTTGGGCAATACTCTCTCCATCATGAGGCCAAAAATTATATATGCGATTCCGATCCTTGTGAATTTCACTTGGAGGATAGAACTTAGAATAAAACCGGGGCACAATATCATTCCATTCAAGAGAATCCCCATTATCCAATAATTTATACCAATGCGCCGCCTTACCAGACAGCGATAAAGAGAATAGTTTCTTCCTCACTTCATCCATAGCAATACATGCACATTTGAATAACCCGCATAATTCATGCAAAAACAGTAAATGATCACCGGGATGGACAGTTCCATCCCCTTCATAGCGGTTATCCATAACACGTTCAATAATTTTCGTAGGTATTTTATATGGTATCACCTCACCTGGCGCCTCATCCACTACCGTTGCAGTAGTAGTAGATTTTCCAAATAAAAATTGAAGAGAAGATCTCTCCATAATGACTTATAGCAGCAGGCAGAAATAAAATCAGCACAACAGTAAAGGTTTTCCTTACCAATTCCACTTACCAATAGCGCTTCACTCCCCGGCAACGGCGCCAGAAAATAGTCTTGATGACCCACAAGTATAGGGGGTGTATCGTAGTATCTTCGATAAGTAAGAATGTCGATCCCAACGAGGAGCAGAAGGTGTTGACAAGCAGTTTCGATGAAGGATTCACTGTAAATGCTCACAAACAAGTATTCAGGGGGTTTTAATGTAACAGATGAATAAAGTATGAGTAAGTAAAGTGCGAGAGTAGCAATTGCTGCGAGTGGCCCAATCCTTTTAGCACAAAGGACAAGCCGGTTTGTTTACTTATAATGACCAAACGTTCTTGAGGACACACGGGATTTTAGTCTAGTGCTTTCGCTACATATAGCTAATTAATCTTCATTGTTTTGATAAGTGTTGTGTGGGTGAACCTATGCTAATGTACCGCCCTTCCTAGGACTAATACATACTTGTGATTATACCCCAAGCATCGGCAACTACAAGAAAGTAATTAAGAATAAATCTAACCACAGCCTTAAACTCTGAGATCCTGCTATCCCTCCTGCATCGATATACCAACGGGGGCTTAGGTCTGTCACTCCGCAACCCCGCAATTAGCAAACGAGTACAAGATGCATTCCCCTAGGCCCATAAAGGTGAAGTGTCATGTAGTCGACGTTCACATGACACCACTAGAAGAATAACACCACAACTTAAATATCATAACATTGAATATTACCCAACATACTTCACTACTAACATTTAGACTTCACCCATGTCCTCAAGAACTAAACGAACTACTCACGAGACATCATATGGAACATGATCAGAGGTGATATGATAATGAATAACAATCTAAACATAAACCTTGGTTCAATGGTTTCACTCAATAGCATCAACAACAAGTAGGAATCAATACCGGGAGAGTTTCCCCTATCAAACAATCAAGATCAAACCCAAATTGCTACAGCGGTGACGAGGTGCTGCGGTGGAGATGGTGGTGATGATGACGAAGATGATGGTGATGGTGGTGGAGATGATGTCCAGCTCGATGACGATGACGATGGCGTCGATTTCCCCCTCTCGGGAGGGAATTTCCCGGCGGATTTCAGCCGCCAGAGAGCTCTTTTCTCTGGTGTTCTCCGCCGCAGAGGCGGGCAGTAACTCTTCGTGAGGTATCCTCAGGCTTAGGTCTTCGGACGAAGGGTTTCGCGAAGAAAAGGAGGCGAAAGCGTGGGCCCCCAGGACCACATGGCGGCGCGGCCAGGCATGGGCCGCGCCACCCTAGGGTGTGGCCACCCTGGGTCCTCCTGGCCCCTCCTTCTGGCTTCCTCCGTTATCTTGAAAAATAGGATTTTTGGTATAATTTCCTCCCACAGTTGATCTTCCGAAATATTGCGTCTTCTGATTTTCCAGCAGAATCCTGGCTCCGGTGCTTGATCCTCCAATAATGATGAAACATGCAAAATAGATGAAATAACATAAGTATTGTGTCCCAATATGAAATATATCAATGAATAACAGCAAATTATGATATAAAATAGTGATGCAAATTGGACGTATCAAGGGGAAAAATTGTACCTTGGCGTGTCGTTGCCGTCGGAGGAGTGGGTGCTGCTGGCGCAGTCATCAAGGCCGCCATCAAAGCCTTCTTCTCGCCGCGGCTTGGCGGCGGCCTTCTTCGGCTCTTCGGCGCGGCCTTCTTGGCGGGGACCTTCCTCACCGCGGTCCTTGGTGGGGGAGTGAGCTTGGCGGTGGATGACGGTGGATGACGACGCGAGGAAATCGTGGCCAGCCGCTTGCGCTTGGCCGCTTCCTCCACGGCGCGGGGACCGAGCTGGGCGGCGGCGGCGGATCTAGCGGTAGGGTTCGCGGCGGCGGTCGATTCGACCTACGCAGCAGAGAGGGGCACGCTCCCAGAGGTAGGGGCCGCCATGGCTGTGCTTGCAAGCCGCGGCGAGGTGCAATCCGGCGGCGGAGCGAGCTAGGCGGCGGCGGCGGCGGTGGCGCGCGGGAAGAAAGGAGAGGTGGATTTTCCTTCGCGCCAATGCCTTGCACGCGATGCAGATCGATTTGCATCCGTCCGCGAAACCTACATATATGTAGGTCTGGCAAGCGCGGAAGCCGGCACCTAGAAAAATATTTGCAGGTTTGCCGATATGCAGGATCTGCTCGGGGTGTTTTTTTCGCCCATAACTGCATACGGGCTGTTATTATGCAGTTTTGGCAAATATATATGCCGTATCTGCTAGAGATTGTTGGCCCAGACCCGGCAGTACTCTCGCCGATCTGATACCAAACACAGCCCCTGCCGTCGAGTGCTTTCCAGACGACGCCTGGCGATGAGTTTCCGGCGAGACGCGCACGTACCAATGACAAGCCGCGATGCACGTACGTAGCTAACCAAAGCTAGCCTGATCGATTCTTGCGAAGCTACTTCCGATCAGCACATACACACGCACGCAATAAACTGATGATCGCCAAAGGACCTTGTCGGTCCTTGCAGATTTTCTATTGCTCAACTCACGGTGTAGTTTACAAAGCTAGGTATACACGCACTTATATATGCCAGGACTTGCTATCCTACTCGAACTACCAGTACGAGTCGTGACTAGATCCACTCCTATACAAATACGTATCCTAGCAATTCTACTCGTACACGTGATTGCTTGGTGTCGTGCCGGAGCCGGAGTGCTTATTTCTAACAATCACCCCCTAAGCACGACGTGCACTTCATTTCGACCTGGGTCCCAAATGCGCCAGCTGCTTCCGCAGGCGTCTTCTTCGGCATTGCTTTTGCCGCTCCTCGTGGAACCCATGCCACCGACTTTACCTTCGTCGGCTTCTCCATGGCTTCACGCCGACAGTCCTCCTTGTCCGCGTCTTCAGTCTTCACCGGTACCTTGATGAACAAACATTTCTTTTTGCGTTTCATCTTCACCGGATTATTCACAGCCCGAATTTCCTTCTTCGGATAGTAGTCCAACACGCCTCGCATGCGTGCTCGTGTCGGTCGTAGTCGGCTCGTCTTCAGTGCAGTCGAAGATAGCATGACATACTCTTCTGCGCCCGACGTCGCGCTCGTTTCTTCACTTGCGGACCGTTCATTTGCTGGCTGAGGACCCACGTCGCTTCTTCGTGACTCACCTTTGTAATCTCGTCGAAGTTCTTTCTCGCCAAGATTCACACGAACTTGCATGCTGCAGCTACTAGCAACGCTAGCTAGCTCCTTGCCTGATGGGTGCATGATAAGGGGTGGCCCGATCTTCTCAGTAAGCAACGGCGGTGATGATGATCACGGGTGATGGCAGCGGAGAAACACGACGATGTAGTGGATGATAACTTGTATGACGCAACGAGATCTCTCGATTGGTCCCTGTCGCCAATGCAACAGCTCTCAACCCTGCAAGATATTCGCAACTCCACACACTTGCGCACGTAGCCGCCGACCACGAAGCGGTAAGTTGCAACCGTCTAATTCCCAATGGAACAGCAGATCACACAAGACTTTTTCAGGATCTACACAATATCAAGCAATATGGTGTAGGGATTCAATAGTTTTGCATAAGCAAACAACTAAGAACTAGGGTTTATCTTAAACGTGGTCTAAACCTAATTTGGGGGCGTCCCTGGGGCTTATATAGGCGTCCAGGACGACCAGGGGTCGAAATAGTTCGATACAAACCGACCTAAAACAGGTTCGGCCAAAACTGGGTCGAATTCGGTCGAGGCCGGCAGTGCCGGGGTGGCCGGCAGTGCCGGGTGTCACGGCCGGCAGTGCCGGGGTGCACAGGCCGGCAGTGCTGCCCCTGCAGGGCCGGCAGTGCCGCCGGGCCGGCAGTGCCGCCCATCCTTGGCCGGCAGTGCCGGTGGTATTTTTGCTGGAAAGATCTTGAAATTATCTTTCCAACGACTCTTCATTTGCTTGATTCCGAGTTCGTATGAATAAATGGCGTCCGTTTCAAAATCAGCACTTCGGTCTGTCCAAACCGACACAGAGCTGTTTTTGACTTCCTCTTGTCTTGCGCATGCCTCCCTCTCCTCCCTCGCGCATCCGTGGAATGTCTTCACGTCCAACGCCATATCCAGCTGCTCCTCTCCTCCTCGTGCGATGTTTGCTCCCTCCTCATACCTGATCATACATAAGTGAAATGACTTAGGTAGTATAAAGTTCTCATCAATCAAAGTATCGTTTAGGAGCGAATTCACCTGTTGTTTAAGTAGCTTCGCACGAGCCCTTGTAATGGGTCCAATCCTAACTTCATCGGACTTGAGCTTCGCAGCAACATTGTCTTCATCTTGCAATGACGGAGGTAGTAGTTCGGTAGGGATGTCCTCATCATCTCCCACCCCCGCTTTAAAAGGCGTCGACCTCGACGCTCCAAGGTCTTCTCCGTCATACGGTGTCAAATCAGCAACATTGAAAGAATTACTGACACCAAACTCATCAATTGGAAGATCTATCGAGTATGCATTATCATTGATCTTGGCAAGCACTTTGTAAGGACCAGCACCACGAGGCTTCAACTTAGACTTCCGCAGCTTCGGGAACCTATCCTTGCGAAAATGTACCCAGACCATATCACCAGGCTTGAACAACATCTCTTTGCACTTCTTGTTCATCCTTGCAGCATTGCTCTTGCCTTTCTTCTCGATCAACTCTTTAGTCTTCACATGGATCTTACGCACAAAATCTGCCCTCTTGGATGCCTCCATATTAACTCTCTCATGTATGGGCAAAGGCAACAAGTCAAGTGGAGTAATAGGTTTGAAACCATACACCACCTCAAAAGGACACAGCTCCGTGGTAGAATGTACCGCCCTGTTGTAAGCAAACTCCACATGCGGCAAACACTCTTCCCACTCCTTCAGGTTCTTCTTGATCATGGATCTCAACAGTTGTGACAATGTTCTATTCACCACCTCAGTTTGACCATCAGTTTGGGGATGACAAGTAGTACTGAACAGCAGCTTTGTCCCTAGCTTTCTCCAGCGTCTTCCAGAAGTAGCTCATAAACTTCACGTCACGATCAGAAACAATAGTCTTCGGAACTCCATGTAGTCGAACAATCTCCCTGAAAAACAGGTTAGCAATATGCGACGCATCGTCGCTTTTGTGGCAGGCAATAAAGTGTGACATCTTAGAAAATCTGTCCACTACCACAAATATAGAATCATGGCCTCTCTTAGTACGCGGCAAACCCAACACAAAATCCATACTTATATCCTCCCATGGTGTAGTAGGTGCCGGTAAAGGAGTATACAAACCGTGAGGCTTCAGCTTGGACTTGGACTTGTTGCAAGTAATGCACCTCTTCACATACCTGTCCACGTCCCGCCTCATCTTTGGCCAATAAAAGTGATCAGCTAGCATGAGTAGCGTCTTCTCACGCCCAAAGTGACCCATCAAACCTCCAGCATGTGATTCCTGCAATAAGAGCAAACGCACAGACGATTCTGGAACACATAGTTTGTTAGCTCTAAACAAGAACCCATCATGTATGTGATATTTTTCCCATGCTTTACCAAGAGCACATAAGCGATATGGTTCAGCAAAATCATGATCAGTAGCATATAAATCACATAGTACTTCTAATCCAGGAATTTTAACATCAAGTTGAGTTAATAGCATATTCTTCCTAGATAGAGCATCAGCAACAATATTATCTTTTCCCTTCTTATGTTTAATAATGTATGGAAAAGACTCAATGAACTCAACCCACTTAGCAAGACGCTTATGCAAAGTAGACTGAGTATTTCAAAGCTTCATGATCAGAATGTATGATAAATTCTTTTGGCCACAAGTAATGTTGCCAAACCTCAAGAACTCTAATTAAAGCATACAATTCTTTATCATATATAGGATAGTTCAACTTAGCACCAGAAGAAAAATATGCAATTGGGCGACCCTCTTGCATTAACACACCACCAATTCCAATACCACTAGCATCACATTCAATCTCAAATTGCTTATTGAAATCAGGAAGTGCAAGCAACGGTGCAGAAGTTAACAATCTCTTAAGTTCATCAAAAGCATGATCTTGGGCTGCGCCCCACTCAAAAATAACACCCTTTTTAGTCAAGTCATTCAAAGGTGTAGCAATAGTACTAAAGTTGGGCACAAATCTTCTATAAAACCCAGCTAGACCATGAAAACTTCTTACTTGACTCACATTCATGGGAGTAGGCCAATTTTGAATAGCTTCAATTTTAGACACATCTACTTCTACTCCATGCTGAGAGACAACATAACCCAGAAATATGACCTTATCTTTGCAAAATGTGCACTTCTCAAGATTACCATAGAGTTTATTATCACGCAACACTTGCAAAACATGTCGAATATGTATAGTATGATCAGATTCATTGCGGCTGTAGATTAATATATCATCAAAGTACACAACCACAAACTTGCCAATAAAATCACGCAAAACATGGTTCATCAGTCTCATGAAAGTGCTAGGTGCATTAGTCAAACCAAAAGGCATTACTAACCACTCATATAAACCAAATTTTGTTTTAAAGGCTGTTTTCCACTCATCCCCTTCTTTCATCCTAATTTGATGATAACCACTACGCAAATCAATTTTAGAGAACACAGCAGCACCACTCAATTCATCTAGCATATCCTCTAAACGGGGAATAGGGTGACGATATCGAATAGTGATATTGTTTATAGCTCTACAATCTACGCACATACGCCATGTACCATCTTTCTTAGGAACTAAAATAACAGGAACATCACAAGGACTAAGGCTTATGCGGATATAACCTTTGTCGAGTAGCGCTTGTACTTGCTTCTGTATCTCCTTCGTTTCTTCGGGGTTCGTTCTATATGGTGCCCGATTGGGTAGCGAAGCTCCGGGAATCAAGTCGATTTGATGCTCAATACCTCGCAATGGTGGAAGTCCTGCGGGTACCTCATCCGGAAACACGTCGCCAAATTCCTGCAAAACATTAGAAACACCAAGAGGAAGAGGGGTCATGTCGTTAGAAACCAAAACCGTACCCCTGTACATAGCACAAGAGGCATGGCTGTAGGATCCTCACTAAATTCTCTCATGTCTTCTTTGGTGGCTAATGAGACTAAGGAATTCACTCTCTCACTTTTCGTTATATCACTCACAACATTACAATTCTCTCGCCTATCTAAAGATGCATCCTCCAAATTCACTTCAACTTTCTGACGAGACTCATTGACAATTTGTTGTGGTGTCATAGGCTGTAAGTTGATTTTCTTGCCCTTGAACTCCAAGTGATATGTATTGGCACGGCCATTGTGTTGCACAGAACGGTCATAGAGCCAAGGCCGACCCAATAGTAGGTGACACACCGTCATAGGAACGACATCAAAGTCAATGCAATCCTTATACGGTCCAATAGAAAATTCAACACGCACCATGTGGTTTACCTTCATCTCACCATTGTCGCTCAACCACTGAATATAGTATGGATGCGGGTGCGGTAGATACTTCAACTTCAGCTTGGTGCACAACTCTTTGCTTGCTAAATTGCGGCAACTCCCACCATCAATAATGACCTTGCAAGCCTTGTCAGGACCAACTAAAGCTTTTGTTTGGAACAAATTGCAGCGCTGAGTAGATGCACTAGGCAACACATTAAGAGCACGCTGCGACACAACAATGGTGCGAGCATCAGACGGATATGCATCTTCACCATCAGTGTCATAGTCATCATCTTCTGGAGCATTAGGATCAACATCATCTCCAGTCTCATACTCATTGTCCTCATTGATAATCATGACTTTACGGTTAGGACAATCTCTCTTGAAGTGACCTTTGCCACCACATGTGTGACAAACCATATCACGGTTACGCGCAGTAGACACATTAGAGCCACTCGTACTTGCAGCAGATTCGGACTTCTTTGTGTTAGACACATTGGAGACCGGCTTACTAGGCGGAGTAGAGTAAGGGCGGAGCGCGTCGAAGGCGCCGGCGCCGTAGATGGGGCCGCGCGGGGTGTGAAACGCCCAGCTCCTGTAGCTCGTCCTTTGATCTTTGCTTCGTCAGCCAACTGTGATTCAGCTTCTCTTGCATGATGTAACAATTGGTTCATATTGGTGTAGGTGTAGTGACGAACAATGCCTTTGATATCATACTTCAAACCATTCAGAAAACGCTGCATTGTCATCTCAAGAGACTCACGGACACGGCCACGCTGCATTAGCATCTCCATCTCCATGTAGTATTCATCGACAGTCTTCACACCTTGTCTCAATAGAGTCAGCTTATCATATATATTCCGCAAGTAATTTGTAGGCACAAAGCGAGAAGTCATCGCCTCCTTCATGGCACGCCATGTACGTATAGGTTGCTCACCATCCTCGTCTCGGTTACGAACAAAAGCATCCCACCAACGCAAAGCATAGCCATCAAATTCGGAAGAAGCAAGCTTAATCTTCCGATCTTCAGTATAATGTGGGTGTAAGCTCCACAACTTCTCAATCTTGAGCTCCCAAGTGAGGTATTCTTCAACATCAGCTCCTCCTTCAAATTTGGGTATAGAAAACTTGGGCTTACCCAAGCCATCTTCCTCATCTTGGCCACGACCATTGCGGCCAAGTGGAGCCCAGCCACGAGGACGATAACCACGTGGCGCACCACGAGCATTGTGTGCGTCATCTTGAAGCTCAGGATCATCATCATCGTCTTGTTGTTGTTGCGCGGTCAAATTCTCAACAGCTAGGCGCAAATCAACAAGACTGCGTTGTACATCCGTCATTTGATCTTGCATTGTAGTGACGGTCACATGAGTAGCATCCAACTTTTGGGAGATTTCTTGAACCGTCCCTTAAGCTCATCATCCTGAGCGCAGAATTCACGTCGCATCTCATTACGAAGAGCCTCATACTCCCTCCATGTGATAATATCTACAGCACTCTTGTTTTCCTGGTTCACAAGTTTATGATCACTAGCAGACATCGTTAGTAGATTAGTGCACTAAATCAAAATATATGGTGGTACTCTCACAACTCACTCAAAACTGATAAGAAAAGGAGATCTTACCGTTCCAAAGCAAATTAGTGTTGCTTACCACTTGTAGTAACAACTAGTGCACGGATGTAGCGAAGCGAATATCAAGGGTATAAGAACAAATCACACGACAAAGCAGGATATATGTGGGGCTGTAGGTGGGCTACCTATTTGCACCAATAACAAGCTCTAGCGCTGTCAACACCCGGATTTTTAAGTCCAGATGCCTATTATGCCGTACATCGCAATCCCAGGAATAATGTTTTTGCGAGACATAATAGTAAGTAGCATAGAGTCATCATTTATTACAACACATATTGTCTTACAACCATAGATCACATGATCCAATATTACACGAATATATTGTTCAACATCACAAATAGTAGCGGAAGCGAAGTAGTAGTGGATGATCTATTCCACAGGCAACGCTTGACGTTAGAAGACGATCCTAGTTATCGTAGACGTCATGTTGTCCGTCATCCTGATACTGTTGCTCTCCTTCAAAGTCTGGCATTTGAATAGCCAGGGCAAAGCCATGAGTACTTTTAAAGTACTCGCAAACTAACTCTAAGATAAATACTCATTAAGTGTAAGAGGGTGCTAAGCTCTAGGTTTATTTGCATAAAGCCAAGTTTTAGTTTCATAAATCTTTGGTAAAAGCCTAAATCATGTCCTAGACTAACTCAAGTGGGAACATTAGTGTCATTCCCACTACTCATTATAGTTCACCATAATGTCACCTTTCAAACCACCATTCACTTCCAGAACCAAAACATTTTAATGATAACGGAGGTAGTATGGCCTTTCCAATCGTCCGTAACCGTGGACACGGCTATTCGAATAGGTTTAACACTCTGCAGAGGTTGTACTCTTGTGCCACAACTTTTGATTACATCCGTCGAGGGTAACCTCGAATCATCGTAACACAGTACGCGGATCATCAATCGAAACCTTTCACTTATATATGCTAGTATGAGCACCTCTCCCCATGAGCTTGGCCTCCCGGTGAAAACCGCAGTCAACCCGGGAACTGCACAGGGCTTGGGCCGTACATTCACCTCATTTCAACATCAATCCACAAGTAACGGAGGCAGCCGCAGCGTAACCCCTATGATGTTTGTTCAGAGGGAACCCATACTAAAATACACAAGTTTCTAGTTAAGCCCTACCCATAATCAGGTATTGTGGGGGTACTTGTATAATTGGAAAGGTATCGCATTCAAACTCAATCATCTATTTTGTCAAAAATCACCATCTTCTCTTGGTCATATTCACCTTCAAAACTTTCACTTCAGTTCAATTCACAAATGTTCCCATCTAGAGTAGTCAATTTTAGTTCTTAGCAATAGCAACTAGTCATGAGGGGGTGCTATCTAGCTTTATTTGCTTAGGCTAACTTTGATGCTCTTGTTCTAATCTAGACAAGAGAATCATAAATCAAAAAGTACTTTGAAATAAATAAGCAAAAGCAAATGTAAGTAAAAACATGGGATGGGTAATACATAAAAGTAAAGGGTGATGGTGCATTTGCTCTTGTAGAGCTAAGCACTTGTGTTTAGCAAGGGTTAGCTTGCCTTGAGCTGGGTAGTTATCGAAGTTCTCTTCTTCTTCCTGTGAGTAGTCTTCCTCCTCTTGGTATTCCTCGGTACTAGCGTCTATATATGAATACGAGGTATAAATACTAAACCAAGCTTTCATACTAGACTAGAAACACTCAAAGAGTTCACACTCTAGTCCTATTATCAATCAAATATGGCATGGTGGGTTATTTGATGAATTCTTATTTAGGAGAAAAATAATTTCCTCTCATTATTCTCATTTCTTAAAATTTGTGTGTAGGTCTTTAAAGAAATTCATTTCTTTGCATTACCTAATATTAAGATTTAATCTCTTCATATAATACTAAGGTATGAAATATAGGTTGACCCAAAGTCAACATTTCATATCTATTATATGTGAGTTCAATTTAATTGAAGTGCTACACTTCACATAGTTTTAATACTTAACATCTAAATGAATTAAAATCTCTAAGTAATAATTCTCAAGGGTTTATTAGCCTAAGTCATTCCCCCTGGTTATTAGTACTTAGGATCAAAATTTAAATGAGAGGTAAATCTCATGTTAGGGTTGAGTTTGAATTTCAACTTTAAAATGCTCTAGAAATGACTACATAGCCATTTTATTTGATCTAGTCCATGATCATACAAACAACAGGGCTATGTTATTGCATAATCAATTAGAGGACATCATTTGTGATTTATTAGCATTGGAATTACTTCAAAAACTATTCTGGTTGAATTTTAAATAAAGTTTGAAAGTGCAAAAGTCCCTGTCTTGTCTTTTTTGTCAAATTAAATCTACAAGGAAAATGGAGATGGGGCCAGTGGCATTGGATAGGTAAATTCATGGGCTTTCCAACGGTATAAAGTTTGCTAGATTTGGTTTGGTAGAATTCAAATTATTCAAATTTTACTAAACATTCAGCAGAGCAATTTGAAATAAAGAATAAACGGGATTTGAATTGGTGGGCTTAGGCGGGAAGAGTTATTGGGCCGAAACGAAAATCAGCAGCACTTCGCAGCCCAACACGCGGCTGGCACGCTCGGGCCGCGCTGACAGGGTGGGGGCCACCTGTCGGCGCCTCTTAACTCCGCGAAGCGGTACGCGAAGTATGAACCGTAGGATTAGAACAGAGATCAACGGTGGGTGAACGTCGTCGTCACCGACGGGATTCCGACGAGGTCACGGCGGCAGTAGGGGGTCGGAGAGCCTACCAGGCCGATGCAGGACTCAGGCAGTATGCGCGGTGAAGGTGTAGTAGATGGGGAAGAGCTTGGGAGCAGCGGCGGCGCTTGGGGTGGCGCCAATCGTCGACGGTGAGCTGCGTCCCCCGGCGGCTCCGATCTTGAAATTGCTTCTCCTCCGGCGGCAATCGATCAAGCTATGGTGGTGAGGAAGATCAGTGGTGAGAGGGGAGTCGATTGGTGTGAGGAGAGCTTGCTGGGAGGGCCTCTATTTATAGCGCGAGGGGTGGTGCTGCAAGGGCGCGGCCATGGCGTGGCGTTTCCGGCGAGCGAAAGGGCAAGCGAAGGACGGCTATGGCTAGCCGGTGTACTGGAGATGCTCAACCTGTATCGAGACAGAGAAAAGAGTGATGGGAGAGCTCGAGCGCTGGCAATGTCTATCACTGGGCGCGCGGCATCATTTTGGTCTAGGGCGACGGCGACGGTGCAGGGCAGGCACGGGCGTTCGTCTAGCTTGTAGAGGGTGCAGAGGCGATGCTCGACGCGGTGATAGGGATGCAGGGCGAGGACGGTAGCGGTCGAGTGCGTGGCGTCCTTGCGCGTCCAGGGCGTGATCACCACGCCGGCTGGCACGTCCTGGCACGTTTTGGACGCGGGCGTTCTGGGCAGTGCCGTGCAATGGCGATCGAGTGAGGGGTACAGGCTTGGTCCTTATGCATCAGAGATGCTCGCAGACATGGAGAAACGACGAGGGAGAGGCCAGGGAGAGGAGTGCCAAAGGTGGCCGGCATGGCATTGTTTGGCATGTTTTAGGGTTTCTCCTCCACTTTAATCAGCCATGCAAGTACTGGGCTAGAGGCAGGGGGTGTAGGGGAGGCTGATGATCACAAACCAAAAGTGGTTTAGGTCAAAAACTGGTGGATAATAGCATGTAACAACAATTCTAGAAGCTGCCTGCCACCTGTTCGACAAAATGCCCGCATGAAATTTTATTTTGAATTTTGAAAATCTCTTTGGTGAATCTCATTTATATAATTGTTGTGATGTATTGGTGGTGGTGGCACTCAATTTGGAAGTGATTTGCGACTTTGCAAATTTGAGGTGATCTTCTTCTCTCTCTCGGGTTCCCTCTTTGCCCTCTTATTCTGGTCAACCTAGTCAACTTTAGGGAGGGTGGTCAACATCAAAGTTACTCACCTTGATATGGTCTTGGATGACCTGGCTTTAGTTGACCTTGCTTAGTTCAAGATTTGAGAAATACAGAAGGGTAAAGTGGTGAAGAAAATAATTTTGGGTGAAGTGACCATTATCACATGTATGATGAAATCTTGATTTCTTTTGATTTGATTCATGAACCAAAGATGCAAAAGGGTTAGTTTATCACATTGAAGCATTTTAGAAGCAAGGGGTCAAGCAAACTTGGCCTTGGTTGAAGATTTGCTAAAATGCATATTGTGTATGTGAGTGAGAAATGAGTTTTTCTCATTTTCTCTATTTCCCCTCAATTTAGGGTTTGGTGATCTTGCTTAGGGTTCACATAACAATATTTAATCATACTAACACTCATCATGGCAATTGCACAAAAGAAAATCACTCAAATGCATATATCTATATGTGGCACTATATGCATAGAAAAAGTTTTTGTTAATTGCAAATTTTGGGTTTGGGGAATTTCTCTTTCTTGTTTCTTATTGTTGAAACTTGGGTTGTTACAAACCCTTCCCCTTACAAAAGATCTCGTCCCGAGATCTGAGAAAACTAGGTACTAAAGAGATCTGGGTACTCAGTCCTCATAAAGTCTTCTCTCTCCCAGGTGGCTTCTTCTTCGGTGTGGTTACTCCATTGGATCTTCAGAAACTTGATACTTCGAGTACGGGTGGTTCTGAAAGCTTCTTCCAAGATGCGAATAGGTACTTCGCGGTATGTCAGATCTGAGTTGATATCGACAGCTCGATGGTCGATGTTCTTGAAAACTTCGGTCTTCTCAGGCACTTCTAAACACTTCCGGAGTAGCGAGATGTGAAACACATTGTGCACCGCTGACATTTCTTCCGGTAACTCCAGCTGATAGGATACTTCTCCTCGGCGACTCAGGACCTTGAAAGGTCCGACATATCGGGGTGCGAGCTTTCCTCAAGTTGAAATCTCTGCATTCCCTTAAGAGGGGACACTTTGAGATATACGAAATCTCCGATCTCGAAGGTCATCTCTCGGCGTCTCTTGTCGGCGTAGCTCTTCTGTCTTGATTGGGCTGTCTTGAGGTACTCGCGGATCTTGTGAACCTTCTCTTCGGCTTCTCGGAGAATATCTGGTCCAAAGATTTGACTCTCTCCTACTTCCGACCAATTCAGAGGGGTACGGCACTTCCTTCCGTACGTGCTTCAAGGGGGCCATCTGCAAGCTGGCTTGGTAGCTGTTGTTGTACGAGAATTCTGCGTATGGCAAGCAGTCTTCCCACTTAGATCCATACTCTAGCACACATGCTCTCAACATATCTTCTAGTATCTGATTGACTCGTTCAGTCTGTCCATCTGTCTGTGGGTGATAGGCGGTGCTGAAATTCAGGCGAGTTCCGAGTCCTTCATGTACCTTCTGCCAGAATCTGGAGGTGAATTGGGATCCTCTGTCGGATACTATCGACTTCGGGGTTCCGTGCAGGCTGACTATCCTTGAGATATATAGCTCTGCGAGTCTCGGTCCTTGATAGGTGGTCTTGACGGGGATGAAGTGGGCGACTTTGGTCAGTCTGTCGACCACTACCCAGATGGAATCATTTCCTTTATTAGACTTGGGCAGTCCGGTGATGAAGTCCATTCCTACGGAATCCCACTTCCATTCGGGAATCTGTAGTTGCAACAGTCCTGCGGGGCGTTGGTGTTCTGCTTTGACTCTTTGACAGATGTCACACTTGGCGATGTAGCTTCCAATTTCTCTCTTCATTCCATGCCACCAGAATTGCTCCTTCAAATCCTGGTACATCTTGGTTCCTCCGGGGTGTATGGAGTATAGGGTGTCGTGAGCTTCTTTCAGGATAACTTGCTTCAATTCTGAGTCTGACGGCACGCAAAGGCGCTTGTTATACCATAGCACTCCTTCTTCATCTACGGTGAATCCCGGTGCTTTTCCGGCGGCTATTTGGTTCTTGATTCCGTCAATGCTAGCATTTCCTTTCTGGGCTTCTTTGATCTGACTAATCAGGGTGGGTTGGAGTTCAATGCTGGCGAGGTATCCTTCGCTAACCAGTTCAAGTCTAAACTGTTCAAACTCTTCAAACAGGCTAGGTTGCTCAATTGCTAACATGGAGTTCAACTGACACGGCAGTCTACTCAGAGCATCCGCTACCACGTTGGCCTTGCCGGGGTGATAGTGGATTTCCATGTCGTAATCCTTGATTAGCTCTATCCATCTGCGCTGTCTCATATTCAGCTCCTTCTGCGTGAAGATATACTTCAGGCTCTTGTGATCCGAGTAAACCTCGCATCGATTACCCATGAGGTAATGACGCCATACTTTCAGTGCTAACACCACCGCTGCTAGCTCTAAGTCATGGGTTGGATAGTTCTGTTCATGCTGCTTTAGCTGTCTTGATAGGTAAGATATCACTTTGCCTTCTTGCATCAGCACACATCCAAGACCAATCTTGGAGGCGTCACAGTACACATCAAAGGGCTTGGTAATGTCCGGCATAACCAGTATTGGGGCTGTTGTCAATCTTAACTTGAGCTGTTGAAAGCTCTCTTCACACTTGTCGGTCCATTCGAACTTCCGGTCCTTCTTCAACAATTGGGTCATCGGTCTTGCTATACTCGAGAATCCTTCAACGAATCGGCGGTAGTATCCCGCCAATCCGAGAAAAGCACGGACTTCGGTCTGAGTGGTTGGGGCTTTCCATTCTTCAACCGTCTTGATTTTTGCGGGGTCAACGGCAATTCCTCCGGCTGACAAGATGTGACCCAAGAATCCTACTTCTTTCAACCAGAATTCACACTTGCTGAACTTGGCATACAACTGATGTTCCCGAAGGGTATCTAGGACCACTTCCAAATGTTGCTCATGTTCTTCTTCGGACTTGGAGTATATGAGGATGTCGTCGATGAAGACAACGACAAACTTGTCCAGGAAGTTCATAAAGATCTTATTCATGAGATTCATGAAGTAAGCGGGGGCATTGGTCAATCCAAATGACATGACATTGTACTCGTACAATCCATATCTGGTGGTAAAGGCAGTTTTGGGGATATCGGTGGCACGAATCTTTAGCTGATGGTATCCTGTCCGCAGATCAATCTTCGAGAATACTTGGGCTCCGGTCAGCTGATCAAACAGATCTTCTATCTTGGGCAATGGATACTTGTTCTTAATGGTGACATCGTTAAGCTTACGATAGTCCGTAACCAATCGAGTGGCACCGTCCTTTTTATCCACAAACAAAACTGGCGATCTCCGTGGTGACGCACTTGGTTGAATCAGACCTTTGAATAGCATATCATCCACTGCTTCTTCAGCCCACTAACTCTGCCGGGTTCATGCCGTAGGCTCTCTGGGCTATAGGTCCGGTTCCGGGATTAACTCGATGATAAACTCGATATCCCGATCTGGGGCATACCGGGTAGATCATCCGGGAACACATCAGGATATCGACAAACGACCCTGATTTGATCCAAGGTGGGTTTGGCTAGGCTTTGGTTACAGGTAAATTTTTGGGGCATCTTTTCAGATATGTGTTCGACTATTATTCCGGTGCTACTAGTCATGGTGATGGCCTTCTTGGCACAATCAATCAGTCCATGATGTTTCGCCATCCAGTCCATTCCCAGGACTACTTCCAAACCTTTGGCTCCCAGAACAATCAAATTTGCATAGAATTCTATTTCATGTATTCTGATTGGCACATCTTTGCAAATTTTTCTAGCTTTAGTTGTTGATCCAGGAATTTGAACTATCATGACATGCTTCAAACTGATGGGTTGAATCTTACTAGTGCATGCAAAATCTTCGGTAATGAATGAATGCGATGCTCCAGAATCAAACAGCACTCTTGCGGGTATTGAGTTAACAGAGAACATACCCAGCACAACGTCTGGGGCTTCCTGAGCTTCTTTTGCATTCATGTGGTAGAGGCGGCCGTTGCGGTTGTTCGGGTTGTTGGGGGCGAACTTCTTGTTGGTGGTGACACGACGCTGCTGCTGCGCAGGGCCCGAGGTGTTGGCGGCAGTCTTGGCGAGCTTCTTGGGGCACTCATAGAAGAAGTGCCCGGCCACTCCGCACTCGTAGCAGTTGTAGGTGGACTTGTCCTTGGGGGTGATGGGAACAGCGTTGCTCCCCGTCCTTGGAGCAGTGTTGGAGTTATTGTTGGGGGCGCGAGGTGGAGCGCGGTTGAAGTTGTTGTTGTTGTTGTTGTAGTTGTTGTTGTTGTGTCCTCCTGGACTTCCTCCACTCCGGTTCGATAACTCGGACGTGGATTCTGCATCGGGGGCTTGTTGTTTCTTGGGGCGTACCCTCCACCTGAGTTGGGGCGATACTTGTGGTTGTTGCTGGGCCCACTCTGGTTCATCATGCGGCGCTTGCGGTTCTCATTGGCTTGGTGTATCTTCCCCTCCATCTGAATGGCGGAGTCAACAAGGGCTTCTAAGTCAGCAAAGGGGATGTTGATCAGCACATCTGCATCTCATCATGCAGTCCATTCAGAAACCTCTCCTTCCTCTTCTCGACGGTGTCCGTCTCATCCGGGGCGTACCTTGACAAAGTGAGGAACTTGTCGCGGTATTCTACCACGGTCATTCTGCCTTGCTTTAGTTCCCTGAACTCATCCCTCATCTTCTTAATCAAACCCGGGGGCACATGATACTTGCTAAACTTGAGTTTGAAGTCTTCCCAAGTCATCAGGTTCCCCGCATGTAAGGCGCGGGTACTTGTCCACCAGGCACGTGCAGGTCCAGCCAGATAGTGGGTGGCGAACAACACCTTCTCGTTGTCCTCCACTCCGGCAACCTCGAGATTGTTCTCCATAGTCTGGAGCCAATCATCAGCATCGAGGGGTTCCTCTGTCTTGTTGAACACAGGTGGGTTAGTGTTCTGGAAGTTTTTCAGCTTTGACCCTGGGTGGTCGTGGTTTCCATGGCCTTGATTGCCCTGAGCAAGTTGTTGAAGTGCAGCTAGGTTGGCTTGCCGTTCAGCTCTCTCAACTTCTCTATCAGCCAACATCTGTTGCAACATCTGCATCATTGCCTCCTGAGTCATGTTGCGAGTTGGGGGTGCCATCTGAACAGTGATAGGGATCATGAGATAAGAGGGAAATGTCTATGGCTCATTTTGGGATAAAATACAACTTAAACTTGATTCATAATAATAATATTACACACACACAAACATAGTCATGGAGGTAGCACATATTACAAGCCAAATGTTCAGGAGGGTTTTAAGAACCCTTTCAACAAGCTACGATACATGGGGCGGGTACAAAGGATACATAACACGGGGCGCAAGTGCTCAGACGGGACTACTCGCCATCGACGTTGATAGGGTAGACATTGTCTACCCCGGCATCGAGGTGCTCGTGGCCATCCTCGTAAGGGTGGAACTCCAGGTCATCGTCTTCCTCCTCCTCGTAGTCGTCGTCGTTGCTGACGTAGGAGTAGCCGTCCCCCTGGATGTTCTCCCCTTCACCTTCGCCTTCCAGCTCCTGGATCTGCTCAGCTTGTGCAGCGATGGTCGCCTTCAGAGTGGCGATCCTGGCCTTCAGGCGGTTGATGGCGTGATCCTTCTTCTGGTTGGCACGGCGGAGTGCCCTGCGTTCTCCGGCGATGACCTTGATGGTCTCCGCCTGCTGCGCCAACTGGATGTGAGTGTGGTTGGCGTATTCGCGGGAGTTGTCGAGGTCGATGCGGGTCTCACTCAGCATGAAGTCAAGATGATCAACATGGTGGCGAAGCTGCGGGTGTGACGGCAGGTTCATTGGCACTCCGAGTGAGTTGTGCCTTGCATAGTGCACAAAGCGACTGTCGGTGAAGTCCATGAAGTTTTGCCCGCACAGACGTGCGAGTCCTTCCTGAAGTCCCCTTGCGAGACCATCCGCCCAGTTGTTCTCCCTGAAGGAGAACTGGATCCTTGCGCTCATTGGGAGCGTGAACCTTCCACGAAGGTCCACCATGATCACCCACTGAAGTTGACCACCGGGTTGGTCATTCAGCATTCCGCCAAAGACTTCCGGTGGTGGGCGCCCGAGGAACTCGGAGAGGGAGAAGAGGTCCCTCTCAAAGATGATCTCTCCACCGTTCCCCAACTGATAGAACTCAGTCTGGAGAAAGGGCTGCGCGTCCACGACGTGATCCATCTGTAGAGAGATGAGATGATTAAGTTAGATAAGTGCAAGTGTTCCAAATTTTAATTCTCTTAGAAGAAGGGCATGAATTTAAAGTTTGAAAAAGACTCTTCAAGGTAAGGAGGTGAATAAGATTTTCATAACTAGTCAAATCATGGAATTTGAAGCTAAATTTTTGAACGTCCATTCTAACTAGGGTCTCCTAAGGTCAAACAATGGCTCTGATACCAACTTGTCAACACCCGGATTTTTAAGTCCAGATGCCTATTATGCCGTACATCGCAATCCCAGGAATAATGTTTTTGTGAGACATAATAGTAAGTAGCATAGAGTCATCATTTATTACAACACATATTGTCTTACAACCATAGATCACATGATCCAATATTACACGAATATATTGTTCAACATCACAAATAGTAGCGGAAGCGAAGTAGTAGTGGATGATCTATTCCACAGGCAACGCTTGACGTTAGAAGACGATCCTAGTTATCGTAGACGTCATGTTGTCCGTCATCCTGATATTGTTGCTCTCCTTCAAAGTCTGGCATTTGAATAGCCAGGGCAAAGCCATGAGTACTTTTAAAGTACTCGCAAACTAACTCTAAGATAAATACTCATTAAGTGTAAGAGGGTGCTAAGCTCTAGGTTTATTTGCATAAAGCCAAGTTTTAGTTTCATAAATCTTTGGTAAAAGCCTAAATCATGTCCTAGACTAACTCAAGTGGGAACATTAGTGTCATTCCCACTACTCATTATAGTTCACCATAATGTCACCTTTCAAACCACCATTCACTTCCAGAACCAAAACATTTTAATGATAACGGAGATAGTATGGCCTTTCCAATCGTCCGTAACCGTGGACACGGCTATTCGAATAGGTTTAACACTCTGCAGAGGTTGTACTCTTGTGCCACAACTTTTGATTACATCCGTCGAGGGTAACCTCGAATCATCGTAACACAGTACGCGGATCATCAATCGAAACCTTTCACTTATATATGCTAGTATGAGCACCTCTCCCCATGAGCTTGGCCTCCCGGTGAAAACCGCAGTCAACCCGGGAACTGCACAGGGCTTGGGCCGTACATTCACCTCATTTCAACATCAATCCACAAGTAACGGAGGCAGCCGCAGCGTAACCCCTATGATGTTTGTTCAGAGGGAACCCATACTAAAATACACAAGTTTCTAGTTAAGCCCTACCCATAATCAGGTATTGTGGGGGTACTTGTATAATTGGAAAGGTATCGCATTCAAACTCAATCATCTATTTTGTCAAAAATCACCATCTTCTCTTGGTCATATTCACCTTCAAAACTTTCACTTCAGTTCAATTCACAAATGTTCCCATCTAGAGTAGTCAATTTTAGTTCTTAGCAATAGCAACTAGTCATGAGGGGGTGCTATCTAGCTTTATTTGCTTAGGCTAACTTTGATGCTCTTGTTCTAATCTAGACAAGAGAATCATAAATCAAAAAGTACTTTGAAATAAATAAGCAAAAGCAAATGTAAGTAAAAACATGGGATGGGTAATACATAAAAGTAAAGGGTGATGGTGCCTTTGCTCTTGTAGAGCTAAGCACTTGTGTTTAGCAAGGGTTAGCTTGCCTTGAGCTGGGTAGTTATCGAAGTTCTCTTCTTCTTCCTGTGAGTAGTCTTCCTCCTCTTGGTATTCCTCGGTACTAGCGTCTATATACGAATACGAGGTATAAATACTAAACCAAGCTTTCATACTAGACTAGGAACACTCAAAGAGTTCACACTCTAGTCCTATTATCAATCAAACATGGCATGGTGGGTTATTTGATGAATTCTTATTTAGGAGAAAAATAATTTCCTCTCATTATTCTCATTTCTTAAAATTGGTGTGTAGGTCTTTAAAGAAATTCATTTCTTTGCATTACCTAATATTAAGATTTAATCTCTTCATATAATACTAAGGTATGAAATATAGGTTGACCCAAAGTCAACATTTCATATCTATTATATGTGAGTTCAATTTAATTGAAGTGCTACACTTCACATAGTTTTTAATACTTAACATCTAAATAAATTAAAATCTCTAAGTAATAATTCTCAGGGGTTTATTAGCCTAAGTCATTCCCCCTGGTTATTAGTACTTAGGATCAAAATTTAAATGAGAGGTAAATCTCATGTTAGGGTTGAGTTTGAATTCCAACTTAAAATGCTCTAGAAATGACTACATAGCCATTTTATTTGATCTAGTCCATGATCATACAAACAACAGGGCTATGTTATTGCATAATCAATTAGAGGACATCATTTGTGATTTATTAGCGTTGGAATTACTTCAAAAACTATTCTGGTTGAATTTTAAATAAAGTTTGAAAGTGCAAAAGTCCCTGTCTTGTCTTTTTTGTCAAATTAAATCTACAAGAAAATGGAGATGGGGCCAGTGGCATTGGATAGGTAAATTCATGGGCTTTCCAACGGTATAAAGTTTGCTAGATTTGGTTTGGTAGAATTCAAATTATTCAAATTTTACTAAACATTCAGCAGAGCAATTTGAAATAAAGAATAAACGGGATTTGAATTGGTGGGCTTAGGCGGGAAGAGTTATTGGGCCGAAACGAAAATCAGCAGCACTTCGCAGCCCAACACGCGGCTGGCGCGCTCGGGCCACGCTGACAGGGTGGGGGCCACCTGTCGGCGCCTCTTAACTCCGCGAAGCGGTACGCGAAAGAATGGCCGTAGGATTAGAACAGAGATCAACGGTGGGTGAACGTCGTCGTCACCGACGGGATTCCGACGAGGTCACGGCGGCAGTAGGGGGTCGGAGAGCCTACCAGGCCGATGCAGGACTCAGGCAGTATGCGCGGTGAAGGTGTAGTAGATGGGGAAGAGCTTGGGAGCAGCGGCGGCGCTTGGGGTGGCGCCAATCGTCGACGGTGAGCTGCGTCCCCCGGCGGCTCCGATCTTGAAATTGCTCTCCTCCGGCGGCAATCGATCAAGCTATGGTGGTGAGGAAGATCAGTGGTGAGAGGGGAGTCGATTGGTGTGAGGAGAGCTTGCTGGGAGGGCCTCTATTTATAGCGTCGAGGGGTGCCGTGGGGTGCTGCAAGGGCGCGGCCATGGCGTGGCGTTTCCGGCGAGCGAAAGGGCAAGCGAAGGACGGCTATGGCTAGCCGGTGTACTGGAGATGCTCAACCTGTATCGAGACAGAGAAAAGAGTGATGGGAGAGCTCGAGCGCTGGTAATGTCTATCACTGGGCGCGCGGCATCATTTTGGTCTATGGCGACGGCGACGGTGCAGGGCAGGCACGGGCGTTCGTCTAGCTTGTAGAGGGTGCAGAGGCGATGCTCGACGCGGTGATAGGGATGCAGGGCGAGGGCGGTAGCGGTCGAGTGCGTGGCGTCCTTGCGCGTCCAGGGCGTGATCACCACGCCGGCTGGCACGTCCTGGCACGTTTTGGACGCGGGCGTTCTGGGCAGTGCCGTGCAATGGCGATCGAGTGAGGGGTACAGGCTTGGTCCTTATGCATCAGAGATGCTCGCAGACATGGAGAAACGACGAGGGAGAGGCCAGGGAGAGGAGTGCCAAAGGTGGCCGGCATGGCATTGTTTGGCATGTTTTAGGGTTTCTCCTCCACTTTAATCAGCCATGCAAGTACTGGGCTAGAGGCAGGGGGTGTAGGGGAGGCTGATGATCACAAACCAAAAGTGGTTTAGGTCAAAAATCTGGTGGATAATAGCATGTAACAACAATTCTAGAAGCTGCCTGCCACCTGTTCGACAAAATGCCCGCATGAAATTTTATTTTGAATTTTGAAAATCTCTTTGGTGAATCTCATTTATATAATTGTTGTGATGTATTGGTGGTGGTGGCACTCAATTTGGAAGTGATTTGCGACTTTGCAAATTTGAGGTGATCTTCTTCTCTCTCTCGGGTTCCCTCTTTGCCCTCTTATTCTGGTCAACCTAGTCAACTTTAGGGAGGGTGGTCAACATCAAAGTTACTCACCTTGATATGGTCTTGGATGACCTGGCTTTAGTTGACCTTGCTTAGTTCAAGATTTGAGAAATACAGAAGGGTAAAGTGGTGAAGAAAATAATTTTGGGTGAAGTGACCATTATCACATGTATGATGAAATCTTGATTTCTTTTGATTTGATTCATGAACCAAAGATGCAAAAGGGTTAGTTTATCACATTGAAGCATTTTAGAAGCAAGGGGTCAAGCAAACTTGGCCTTGGTTGAAGATTTGCTAAAATGCATATTGTGTATGTGAGTGAGAAATGAGTTTTTCTCATTTTCTCTATTTCCCCTCAATTTAGGGTTTGGTGATCTTGCTTAGGGTTCACATAACAATATTTAATCATACTAACACTCATCATGGCAATTGCACAAAAGAAAAATCACTCAAATGCATATATCTATATGTGACACTATATGCATAGAAAAAGTTTTTGTTAATTGCAAATTTTGGGTTTGGGGAATTTCTCTTTCTTGTTTCTTATTGTTGAAACTTGGGTTGTTACAAGCGCTGACCGTAGACAACCAAAGATACTCACACAAGGCGATATAATGGGGCAATGCAACTATGTGGAGGAAAGGTTGCAATGCACTAGAGAGACGCTAGCAAAGCTCAACGAGACAGGACAAGATTGCTCAACTACGGGTGCAGTAAAGTAAACTTAGGCCTTCACTTGATTCAACTAGCACTTGGCTTTTCTTTTTTTGTATAACACACGCAGCTATGTTGCTCTTTTTGCTTCTTTTCTATTTTTGCTTTTTTTTTTATTTTATGACTCAACTACTTGATAACACGGCCACAGAAATATGCAAAGCACCGATAACCTAACGAGCAGCTGTGAGCGGTAAAACTAGTCTCTTCTGGGAAGTTCCTAGTCACGTATATCGAATGGCTGTGTCTATGGTTGGGAACAAGCACACTGTACGCTATGTGGACTCGGAGTAACAAAAACCGACACTATATGATAATGTAAACACAAGATGATGGTGGATACTCAAACCCTAAAAACTAGATGGAAGACAAAGATACGCAAAAACAACTACGAAAAGCAACTAAAACTCGAAATTAGTGCAATCTAAGGCTATGGCAAACCCTAACCCTAATATTTTTTTTGGCTTTTTCTGGATAGGAAAACACTCACAACTCAACTATGGGGTGGATTGTGGATGGCTTACCGAGGAAAACTGGAAATCTGATACCAAGATGATAAGGGGTGGCCCGATCTTCTCAGTAAGCAACGGTGGTGATGATGATCACGGGGTGATGGCAGCGGAGAAACACGACGATGTAGTGGATGATAACTTGTATGACGCAACGAGATCTCTCGATTGGTCTCTGTCGCCAATGCAACAGCTCTCAACCCTGCAAGATATTCGCAACTCCACACACTTGCGCACGTACCATGAAGCGGTAAGTTGCAACCGTCTAATTCCCAATGGAACAGCAGATCACACAAGACTTTTTCAGGATCTACACAATATCAAGCAATATGGTGTAGGGATTCAATAGTTTTGCATAAGCAAACAACTAAGAACTAGGGTTTATCTTAAACGTGGTCTAAACCTAATTTTGGGGCTTATATAGGTCCCGGTGCGACCAGGGGTCGAAATAGTTCGATACAAACCGACCTAAAACAGGTTCGGCCAAAACTGGGTCGATTGGGCAAGGCCGGCAGGTCGGGTGTCGAGGCCGGCAGTGCCGTGGGCTGCCGGGGTGCACGGCCGGCGTGCCGGGTGCACAGGCCGGCAGTGCTGCCCCTGCAGGGCGCCGCCGGGCCGGCAGTGCCGCCCATCCTTGGCCGGCAGTGCCGGTGGTATTTTTGCTGGAAAGATCTTGAAATTATCTTTCCAACGACTCTTCATTTGCTTGATTCCGAGTTCGTATGAATAAATGGCGTCCGTTTCAAAATCAGCACTTCGGTCTGTCCAAACCGACACAGAGCTGTTTTTGACTTCCTCTTGTCTTGCGCATGCCTCCCTCTCCTCCTCGCGCATCCGTGGAATGTCTTCACGTCCAACGCCATATCCAGCTGCTCCTCTCCTCCTCGTGCGATGTTTGCTCCCTCCTCATACCTGATCATACATAAGTGAAATGACTTAGGTAGTATAAAGTTCTCATCAATCAAAGTATCGTTTAGGAGCGAATTCACCTTGTTTAAGTAGCTTCGCACGAGCCCTTGTAATGGGTCCAATCCTAACTTCATCGGACTTGAGCTTCGCAGCAACATTGTCTTCATCTTGTAATGACGGAGGTAGTAGTTCGGTAGGGATGTCCTCATCAGTGCAACTCAAGCCGATTCTTTTGGCCATCATGTACCCACGTACGAGGCAACTCACATGTAGCTAGATCAATTAGCTGGAGACATGCATAACGTGGCTGCTTATTTCTTGCTAGGATGTCAACTTCCATCCCGTCTGGTGCAACCTGAGATAGGCTCCTCCTTTCTTCTGGCCTGGTCAGAACAGCAACACGGCTGCCCCCATCCGGCCTTGTTTCTGGGCTAGAGAGCCCTTCTTCACTTCCTGGAACTCCTGGTGGAGCTCCTACTTCTGCATCAGCCGAAACTTCAGCGTTTTCAGACGTACTAGCCGTTGGAGTGCCTTCCATCGTTCCTGGATCAATTTCCCTTGGCGACTGGTCTTCAGACGAAGCTCCACTAGGATCACGTCCTGCCGACAGGCCTCTGCGTGGTCCAGCTTCATGTGGTGGTGCAGCTCCACTCGAACTGCTTGCAGCAGCAACATCCCGACCTACTGGCCTGCTCTGAGCCCCTCCTGAGCTGCTGGGTGTGCTCCCGTGCGGAGAGCCGGAGCGAGCGCTCTCGCTCGCGGCTGCTGCTGAGCTCGCTGACGAGCCACCATGTGCATCGCTGCTGCTGGTCGCCTCGGTACTCCTGCCTGGATTGCTCCCTCGACCACGCTCCTTGCTGCCTGATGCTGCTGATCGCCGCGGAGAGCTGTCGCCGTCGGCGTCTGAACTCATTTTGCGCGTGTCCGTGTCACCACCAAATCGAGTTCCTTGATCATCTACATGCAATTCACTGCAAACAACAGTAAACATCTCGTCCGGTTCCGTGGAGTCCCAAATCCATGATAGGTCTTCCTCGAAGACTACGTCGCATGTGACAACCACCTTGTTCGTCGAGGGATTGCACAAGCGGTACGCTTTCGAGCCTTCTTCATAGCCAGTCATGATCATTGGAGTACTCCTACCCGCCAAGCTTCTTTTATGGCCGGACACCGTCTTGACATGCGCCACACATCCGAAAGTGCGAAGATGATCAACCGAGAGCTTTCGTCCATACCATGCTTCGTACGGAGTCCCACCAACCATACTCCTAGTTGGCGCCCTGTTCAGCAAGTAGACAGCCGTGTTGACTGCCTCACCCCAGAACTTTCCTGGCAAGCCTTTGCTCTCCATCATGCTCCGTGCCATGGCCACCACTGTATGCTTCAATTCACCACCCCGATCTATGCGTAGGGACTTTTTCGCTCTCGCCTTGACCTCTCCAGCTTCCTTGATCTTCTCAAATGCTTGTAGACCTTGATCTTTACTCTTCAGCAACACAATCCACATGTATTGGCTGAGATCATCCACCACAAGCATGAAGTACTCATTGCCGGACGGGGTTGCGGGTGAAATTGGACCGCATATAGCGCCATGAACGAGCTCCAAAGCTTCACTTGCCTGATCCGTGGTTTCACGTGGGTACGGGGCACTCCGTTGCTTCTCGACGACACCTTCGTCGCATAGCTTGTCCACATGATCCACACACGGTAGACCGTGATCCGTCACAATCTCCGTAGCCGGTGATGGAGGAGGTAGCTCCTCCTCGTCCTTCTGCTCGCATACTTCGAGCATCAGCATCATCGGTCCATCATCTCCTTCCTGGGCGATGAGAGCCCTTTCCTTCGGCTTTGGTGGTTTCCGGCAATCAACCTTGAAGTGACCGAGCTCGCCGCAGTTATGGCATCTTACTTTCTTGATGTCAAACTTCCTCCTCGGCGGAGCGTCGTCCTCGTCCTCCCATGCGATGTACTTTTTCGTTGGGCGAGAAGCTTCTTTATCACTTCTATTGTCATATGCCTTATCGCCCTTCTCTTTGGCGACCACCACCTGCCACTGGGCACGGGTAAGCATAACATGCTCTTCCGGTACCGCATCACCGTAGGTGATCTTCATCCGCTCGTCATGAGCCTTGAACCGTCCAACTAGATCATCCATCGTGAGAGTCTTGAGATCAACGCACTGCTCGATCGCCGAAACAACGGACAAGTAACGCGGCGGCGCCGCGCGAAGGAAACGCCTTACGATCGAGATCTCCTCGAGCTTCTCGTCGAGCGCGCGAATCCCATTGACCAATGTAGCGACCCTCGAAGCGAAGGCGTCCAGCGTCTCATCTTCTCCCATCTCCAGATTCTCGTACTTCTTCTGCAAGGTTTGTAGGGCTGCCTCGCGGACGCGCTCATGACCAAGATTTAGCGTCTTGATCGTCTCCCACGCCTCCTTTGCAGATTTCTTCGAGATCAGGTGCTGCTTCACGTCCATCGGCATCACCGAGCAGATGGCCGTGAGTGCCTGTCGGTCCTTGCGGTACTTCGACGCGCCCTTCTTGAACTCGTCGCCGCCTGGATCGACAGCTTCCCAGATTTCGTTGGACTCGAGCGCCCACATCATCGTGGTACCCCACACCGTGTAGTTGTCGCGGATGTACTGCGGGTACTGCGTCGACACCGGCGCCGCGACGCCGGAATACTCGCCCATCTCCTTCGTCATGACCTCCCGTTACTAGGAGATCCTCCACGAGGCTCTGATACCAATTGTTGGCCCAGACCCGGCAGTACTCTCGCCGATCTGATACCAAACACAGCCCCTGCCGTCGAGTGCTTTCCAGACGACGCCTGGCGATGAGTTTCCGGCGAGACGCGCACGTACCAATGACAAGCCGTGATGCACGTACGTAGCTAACCAAAGCTAGCCTGATCGATTCTTGCGAAGCTACTTCCGATCAGCACATACACACGCACGCAATAAACTGATGATCGCCAAAGGACCTTGTCGGTCCTTGCAGATTTTCTATTGCTCAACTCACGGTGTAGTTTACAAAGCTAGGTATACACGCACTTATATATGCCAGGACTTGCTATCCTACTCGAACTACCAGTACGAGTCGTGACTAGATCCACTCCTATACAAATACGTATCCTAGCAATTCTACTCGTACACGTGATTGTTGGAGATATGCCCAAGAGGCAATAATAAAAGTGGTTATTATATATCTTTATGTTTATGATAAATGTTTATATACCATGCTATAATTGTATTAACTGAAACATTGATACATGTGTGATATGTAAACAACAAAGAGTCCCTAGTATGCCTCTTAACTAGCTTGTTGATTAATGGATGATTAGTTTCATAATCATGAACATTGGATGTTATTAATAACAAGGTTATATCATTATATGAATGATGTAATGGACACACCCAATTAAGCGTAGCATAAGATCTCGTCATTAAGTTATTTGCTATAAGCTTTCGATACATAGTTACCTAGTCCTTATGACCATGAGATCATGTAAATCACTTATACCGGAAAGGTACTTTGATTACACCAAACACCACTGCGTAAATGGGTGGCTATAAAGGTGGGATTAAGTATCCGGAAAGTATGAGTTGATGCATATGGATCAATAGTGGGATTTGTCCATCCCGATGACGGATAGATATACTCTGGGCCCTCTCGGTGGAATGTCGTCTAATGTCTTGCAAGCATATGAATGAGTTCATAAGAGACCACATACCACGGTACGAGTAAAGAGTACTTGTCAGGAGACGAGGTTGAACAAGGTATAGATTGATACCGAAGATCAAACCTCGGACAAGTAAAATATCGTGACAAAAGGAATTGGTATCGTATGTGAATGGTTCATTCGATCACTAAAGTCATCGTTGAATATGTGGGAGCCATTATGGATCTCCAGATCCCGCTATTGGTTATTGGTCGGAGTGAGTACTCAACCATGTCCGCATAGTTCGCGAACCGTAGGGTGACACACTTAAAGTTGGATGTTGAAATGGTAGAACTTGAATATGGAATGGAGTTCGAATATTTGTTCGGAGTCCCGGATGAGATCCCGGACATCACGAGGAGTTCCGGAATGGTCCGGAGAATAAGATTCATATATAGGATGTCATTTTATGAATTAAATTGACGCGGAAGGTTCTATGGAAGGTTCTAGAAGGTTCTAGAAAAATCCGGAAGAAACCACCAAGGAAGGTGGAGTCCACATGGGACTCCACCTCCATGGCCGGCCAGCCCTAGTGGGGGAGGAGTCCCAAGTGGACTCCCCAGGGGCCGGCCACCCCCCCATATGGGAGGTGGAACTCCCACCTCTAGTGGGAGTCCTAGCTTGGCTAGGTTTCCCCACCATATGGAAGGTTTTTGGTTCGGGTCTTATTCGAAGACTTGGAGACCAACTCTTGGGGATCCACCTATATAATGAGGGGCCAAGGGGAGGGGGCCGGCCACCCCAAGAACCACAAGGTGGCCGCACCCCTATAGTGGCCGGCGCCCCCTCTCCCCAAACCATAGCGGCCTCTCTCCTCCACCACGTCCCGCACGCTTAGCGAAGCTCCGCCGGACTTCCACCACCACCGACACCACGCCGTCGTCGTCGGATTCAAGAGGAGCTACTACTTCCGCTGCCCGCTGGAACGGGGAGGTGGACGTCGTCTTCATCAACAACCGAACGTGTGACCGAGTACGGAGGTGCTGCCCGTTCGTGGCGCCGGAACCGATCGTGATCAAGATCTTCTACGCGCTTTTGCAAGCGGCAAGTGAACATCTACCGCAGCAACAAGAGCCTCATCTTGTAGGAATCTCTTCAAGGGTGAGACTCGATAATCCCCTGCTACCGTCTTCTAGATTGCATCTTGGCTTGGATTGCAGCGGTAGGAAAATTTTTGTTTTCTATGCAACGTTATCCTACAGTGGTATCAGAGCCAGGTCTATGCATAGATGGTTGCACGAGTAGAACACAATGGTTTGTGGGCGTTGATGCTCTTGTTATCTTTAGTTTGAGTACTTTGCATCTTTGTGGCATAGTGGGATGAAGCGGCTCGGACTAACTTTACATGACCGCGTTCATGAGACTTGTTGCTCGTTCGACATGCAACTTGTATTGCATAAGAGGCTTTGCGGGTGTCTGTCTCTCCTACTATAGTGAAGATTCAATTTACTCTTCTATTGACAACATTAGTATCAACGTTGTGGTTCATGTTCGTAGGTAGATTAGATCTCTCGAAAACCCTAAACCACGTAAAATATGCAAACCAAATTAGAGACGTCTAACTTGTTTTTGCAGGGTTTGGTGATGTGATATGGCCATAATATGATGATGAATATGTATGAGATGATCATTATTGTATTGTGGCAACCGGCAGGAGCCTTATGGTTGTCTTTAAATTTCATGTTGAGTAGTATTTCAAAGTAGTTGTAATAGTTGCTACATGGAGAACAATCATGAAGACGGCGCCATTGACCTTGACGCTACGCCGACGATGATGGAGATCATGCCCGAAGATGATGGAGATCATGTCCGCGCTTTGGAGATGAAGATCAAAGGCGCAAAGACAAAAGGGCCATATCATATCACATATGAACTGCATGTGATGTTAATCCTTTTATGCATCTTATTTTGCTTAGATCGCGACGGTAGCATTATAAGATGATCCCTCACTAAAATCTCAAGATAATAAAGTGTTCAACCTTAGTAGCACCGTTACCAAGTCTTGTCGTTTCGAAGCATCTCGTGATGATCGGGTGTGATAGATTCAATAAGTACATACAACGGGTGCAAGACAGTTTTGCACATGCGGATACTAAGGTGGCCTTGACGAGCCTAGCATGTACAGACATGGTCTCGGAACACGTGATACCGAAAGGTAGAGCATGAATCATATGGTTGATATGATGAACACTTTGAGTGTTCGCCATTGAAATCACACCCTTTCTCGTGATGATCGGGTTTAGGTGCGGTGGATTTGGTTCGTGTGATCACTAAGACAATGCGAGGGATATTGTTTTGAGTGGGAGTTCACTTAGTTTTTAATTATGTTGAATTAAAATTTGAACTCAATTTTTCATAAACTTAGTCTAAACTATTGCAAATATATGTTGTAGAGATGGCGTCCTCAATCAATTTTAATCAGTTCCTAGAGAAAGAGAAACTTAAGAGCAACGGTAGCAACTTCACCGACTGGTTCCGTCATGTGAGGATTTTCCTCTCTGGCGGAAATCTGCAATATGTGCTTGATGCACCGCTAGGTGACCCTCCTGCAGAAACTGAAACCGATGAAGTAAAGAATGTTTACGCGACTCGGAAAACTCGGTACTCTCAAGTACAGTGTGCCATCCTATGCAGTCTGGAAGCCGATCTTCAAAAATGTTTTGAGCACCATGATCCACATGAGTTGATAAAAGAGTTGAAGACTATTTTTGAAACTCATGCGGCCGTGGAATGCTATGAAGCATCGAAACAATTTTTCAGCTGCATGATGGAAGAAGGTAGCTCCGTTAGTGAGCACATGCTCGCCATGACCGGGCATGCGAAGAAACTCAGTGACTTGGAAATAGTTATTCCTAACAGACTGGGGATTAATCGTATCCTTCAATCACTGCCACCTAGTTACAAGAACTTTGTGATGAACTACAATATGCGTAACATGAACAAAGAGTTACCTGAACTCTTCGCCATGCTTAAAGCTGCTGAGATTGAGATCAAGAAAGAGCACCAAGTGTTGATGGTCGACAAGACCACCAGTTTCAAGAAACAGGGCAAGTCTAAGGGAAAATTCAAGAAGGGTGGCAAGAAAGCTGCCACGCCTCCTATGAAACCTAAGAACGGCCCTAAGCCTGATGCTGAGTGCTATTATCGCAAGGAGAAGGGACACGGAAGCGTAATTGCTCCAAGTATCCTGCTGATCTGAAGAGCGGCCTTGTCAAGAAGAAGAAAGAAGGTATATCTGATATACATGTTATAGATGTTCATTTCACTGGTTCTCGTTCTAGTACCTGGGTATTTGATACTGGTTCGGTTGCTCATATTTGTAACTCGAAACAGGAACTAAAGAATAAACGACAACTTGAAAGATGAAGTGACGATGCGCGTTGGAAACGGATCCAAGGTCAATGTGATCGCAGTCGGCACACTTCCTCTACATCTACCTTCGGGATTAGTTTTAAGCCTAAATAATTGCTATTATGTGCGTTGAGCATGGACATTATATCTGGATCTTGTTTAATGCAAGACGGTTATTCATTCAAGTCTCGAGAATAATGGTTGTTCTATTTTTATGAATAATATCTTTTATGGTCGAGCACCACAAAAGAATGGCTTATTTCTGTTAGATCTCGATAGTAGTGATACGCATATACATAACATTGATGCTAAGCGAATTAAATTGAATGATAATTCTACTTATATGTGGCACTGTCGTCTTGGTCATATTGGAGTGAAACGCATGAAGAAACTCCATACCGATGGATTACTTGAATCACTTGATTTTGAATCACTTGATAGATGCGAAGCATGTCTAATGGGAAAAATGACAAAGACTCCATTTTCTGGTATGATGGAGCGAGCTACGACTTATTGGAAATCATACATACCGATGTATGTGGACCAATGAGCGTAGCATCGCGCGGTGGTTATCGTTATGTTCTAAC
Source organism: Lolium multiflorum (assembly GCA_030979885.1). Lineage (NCBI taxonomy): Eukaryota > Viridiplantae > Streptophyta > Magnoliopsida > Poales > Poaceae > Lolium > Lolium multiflorum. The sequence goes on along the minus strand of CM061747.1, from coordinate 1,515,038 downwards.
CTTCACAGATAATCTGAGTAGATATGGGTATATCTATTTCATGAAACATAAATCCGAAACTTTTGGGAAGTTTAAGGAATTTCAAAGTGAAGTAGAAAATCAACGTAACAAGAAGATTAAATTTCTACGATCTGATCATGGAGGTGAATATCTGAGTTATGAGTTTGGCATGCATTTAAAGAAATGCGGAATACTTTCACAATTGACACCGCCGGGAACACCTCAACGAAACGGTGTGTCCGAACGTCGTAATCGAACTCTCTTAGATATGGTTCGTTCTATGATGTCTCTTACTGATTTGCCGTTATCATTTTGGAGTTATGCATTAGAGACAGCCGCATTCACTTTAAATAGAGCACCATCAAAACCGTTGAAACGACACCGTATGAATTATGGTTTAATAAGAAACCTAAGCTGTCGTTCCTAAAAGTTTGGGGTTGCGAAGCCTATGTAAAGAAGTTACAACCGGACAAGCTAGAACCCAAAGCGGAGAAATGCGTCTTCATAGGATACCCTAAGGAAACTATAGGGTACACTTTCTATCACAGATTCGAAGGCAAAATCTTTGTTGCTAAGAACGGAACCTTTCTTGAGAAAGAATTTCTCACTAAAGAAGTGACTGGAAGAAAAGTAGAACTCGATGAGATTGATGAATCTATACTCTCGTTGATCGAGTAGCGCAGGGAAACTGTTCCCGTGCGCCTACACCAAAGAACAGAGGAAGCTAATGATAATGATCATGAAACTTCAAACGAGGAAACTACTGAACCTCAGATCGACAAGGAACGTGCCACTCCTGATTGGTATGATCCTTATCTAAATGTCATGATTGTAGATAACAATGATGAGGACCCCGCGACGAAGAAGCGATGATGAGCCCAGATTCCAACAAATGGCAAGAGGCCATGAAATCCGAAATGGGATCCATGTATGATAACAAAGTATGGACTTTGGTAGACTTACCCGATAGCCGAAAGGCTGTCGAGAATAAATGGATTTTCAAGAGAAAAACAGATGTGATGGTAATATTACTGTCTATAAAGCTCGACTTGTCGCAAAGGGTTTCCGACAAATTCAAGGAGTTGACTACGATGAGACTTTCTCACCTGTAGCGAAGCTAAAATCTGTGAGGATTTTGTTAGCAATAGCTGCATTTTTCGATTATGAGATTTGGCAGATGGATGTCAAAACGATTCCTTAATGGAGACATTGAGGAAGAGTTGTATATGGTACAACCCAAAGGTTTTGTCGATCCTAAAAATGCTGACAAAGTATGCAAACTTCAGCGTTCAATCTATGGACTGAAGCAAGCATCAAGAAGTTGGAACCGACGTTTTGATAAGGTGATCAAAGACTTCGGGTTTATACAGTGTCATGGAGAGGCTGTATTTACAAGAAAGTGAGGGAGGTTTATACAGTGTCATGGAGAGGCCCGTATTTACAAGAAAGTGAGTGAGAGCTCTAGCATTCCTGATATTATATGTAGATGACATATTATTAATCGGGAATGATATAGAACTATTAAGCAGTGTTAAAGGTTATTTGAATAATAGTTTTTCAATGAAATACCTTGGTGAAGCATCGTATATATTAGGCATCAAGATTTATAGAGATAGATCAAGACGCCTAATAGGGCTATCACAGAGTACATACTGGACAAGATTCTAAAGAAGTTTAGAATGGACGAAAGTAAGAAAGGATTCTTACCTATGTTACCATGCAAGGTCTTGAGTAAGACTCAAGGTCCGGCTACGGCAGAAGAAAGAGAAAGGATGAGTCGATCCCCTATGCCTCGGCAGTAGGCTCTATCATGTATGCCATGCTATGTACTAGACCGGATATAGCACATGATGTTAGTTTGACTAGCAGATATCAAAGTGATCCAGGAATGGAACACTGGACAGCGGTCAAGAATATCCTGAAGTACTTGAAAAGAACTAAGGATATGTTTCTTTGTTATGGAGGTGACCAAGAGCTCGTTGTAACAAGTTACACCGACCGATCCTGATGACTCTAAGTCACAGTCTGGTACGTGTTTATATTGAATGGTGCTGCAGTAAGCTGGGCAAGCTCGAAGCAGTGCACGGTGGCGAAGTCTTCAACAGAATCTGAGTACACCAAGAGGTTCATTGTAGAGCTCGGTGTGGTTCCTAGTGCATTGGACCCATTAATCATTTACTGTGATAACATGGGTGCCATCGCCAATGCACAAGAGCCAAGGTCACACAAGAGACTGAAGCATATCAAGCTGCGTTACCACTCGATTCGAGTACATCAAGATGGAGAAGTAAAGATTTGCAAAGTACACACTGATCTGAATGTAGCAGATCCGTTGACTAAAGCTCTCCCTAGGGCAAAGCATGACCAACACCAGAATGCCATGGGTGTTAGGTACCTTACAATGTAATCTAGATTATTAACTCTAGTGCAAGTGGGAGACTGTTGGAGATATGCCCAAGAGGCAATAATAAAAGTGGTTATTATATATCTTTATGTTTATGATAAATGTTTATATACCATGCTATAATTGTATTAACCGAAACATTGATACATGTGTGATATGTAAACAACAAAGAGTCCCTAGTATGCCTCTTAACTAGCTTGTTGATTAATGGATGATTAGTTTCATAATCATGAACATTGGATGTTATTAATAACAAGGTTATATCATTATATGAATGATGTAATGGACACACCCAATTAAGCGTAGCATAAGATCTCGTCATTAAGTTATTTGCTATAAGCTTTCGATACATAGTTACCTAGTCCTTATGACCATGAGATCATGTAAATCACTTATACCGGAAAGGTACTTTGATTACACCAAACACCACCGCGTAAATGGGTGGCTATAAAGGTGGGATTAAGTATCCGGAAAGTGAGTTGAGGCATATGGATCAACAAAGGGATTTGTCCATCCCGACGACGGATAGATATACTCTGGGCCCTCTCGGTGGAATGTCGTCTAATGTCTTGCAAGCATATGAATGAGTTCATAAGAGACCACATACCACGGTACGAGTAAAGAGTACTTGTCAGAGACGAGGTTGAACAAGGTATAGATTGATACCGAAGATCAAACCTCGGACAAGTAAAATATCGCGTGACAAAGGGAATTGGTATCGTATGTGAATGGTTCATTCGATCACTAAAGTCATCGTTGAATATGTGGGAGCCATTATGGATCTCCAGATCCCGCTATTGGTTATTGGTCGGAGTGAGTACTCAACCATGTCCGCATAGTTCGCGAACCGTAGGGTGACACACTTAAAGTTGGATGTTGAAATGGTAGAACTTGAATATGGAATGGAGTTTGAATATTTGTTCGGAGTCCCGGATGAGATCCCGGACATCACGAGGAGTTCCGAATGGTCCGGAGAATAAGATTCATATATAGGATGTCATTTTATGTGAATTAAATTGACGCGGAAGATTCTATGAAAGGTTCTAGAAGGTTCTAGAAAAGTCCGGAAGAAACCACCAAGGAAGGTGGAGTCCACATGGGACTCCACCTCCATGGCCGGCCAGCCCTAGTGGGGGAGGAGTCCCAAGTGGACTCCCCCTTAGGGGGCCGGCCACCCCCCCCATATGGGAGGGGGAACTCCCACCCTAGTGGGAGTCCTAGCTTGGCTAGGTTTCCCCACCATATCGAAGGTTTTTGGGTCTTATTCGAAGACTTGGAGACCAACTCTGGGGATCCACCTATATAATGAGGGCCAAGGGGAGGGGGCCGGCCACCCCAAGAACCACAAGGTGGCCGCACCCCATAGTGGCCGGCGCCCTCTCCCCAAACCCTAGCGCCTCTCCTCCACCACGTCCCGCACGCTTAGCGAAGCTCCGCCGGACTTCTCCACCACCACCGACACCACGCCGTCGTGCCGTCGGATTCAAGAGGAGCTACTACTCCGCTGCCCGCCGGAACGGAGGTGGACGTCGTCTTCATCAACAACCGAACGTGTGACCGAGTACGGAGGTGCCCGTTCGTGGCGCCGAACCGATCGTGATCAAGATCTTCTACGCGCTTTGCAAGCGGCAAGTGAACGTCTACCGCAGCAACAAGAGCCTCATCTTGTAGGCTTTGGAATCTCTTCAAGTGTGAGACTCGATAATCCCCTCGTTGCTACTGTCTTCTAGATTGCATCTTGGCTTGGATTTCGTGTTCGCGGTAGGAAATTTTTTGTTTTCTATGCAACGTTATCCTAGAGTGATTGCTTGGTGTCGTGCCGGAGCCGGAGTGCCTATTTCTAACAGAGATGCTCTTAGATCTCCAAGCTCCACCCCCAGTCGTTGCTGGTAATGTCCGTCTTCGCCCACCTATGCCAAGGTTTCATCGGGGTGAAGCCATTGGTTTCCATGTTTCATCACTTTTTCAACCCCGCCCTCCCCGGGTAGACGCTCACAAGCCTCTCTGGTGCAAGGTGACCTTCCGCCTCCGTGGCGGCTCCTCGAGGCGGGACCTAGAAGGTACCTTCAAGTCTCGCTGTGATCGATGAATGGTGCGGGCAATGGTGATATGTCACTGTTAAGGACTACGTCCCTTGCTTCACCGATCCGGTCACCGTCACGAACAAGAAGGACGCCTGTGCGACCTAGGATCCCTAGTATGGGAACCTGGTTCCTGTCCTGCGGCGCATCAAGCACCTCTACGCCTGCGGGATTAGAGCAGAGATAGTGGTGTCAGACTTCCTCCAGATGCGCCAGGCTCCACTGCAGGCGAGGTATCGTCAGGCCTGGTAGGGTCGGACGATACGACCCATCTCTGGCTGGTGGCGGACCATGACTACTCCGCCGTGCAAGTCGAGATGCGGCTCCACCGGCTCGACAGTCCCAAGCCATGGGAGAGCTCCCTCTCGAGGTTCATCCGTTATGGCTTCATCCCGAGCGCACGGGCATCCTAGCTCGTATGCCGAAATTCAGTGATCTCGGCCTACTGGAGCAGGCCTCATCGCCGACGCGTCATTGGCTTCTGACACAGCGGCACTGACGAGGAAGCAGAGGACGGTTCAGATCGGTCAATGCAATATGACCGTCGGCACCGGGGAGCGACGACGATGGTGAGGAGGAGTCGTTTTCTGATGATGGCACGTGGGAAGATGGGGAGGAAGAAGAAATTCCCCTTCCCTCCCGATATTTTTACCCAACATGGATAGCAACGTAATGTAAAGATATGTCCATCTCCTTAGGTGTCTATACGATTCTGAAATGATTATTTGTACTGTATTTAACTTTTCCTAGATGGTTGTTGAGCGGGAGTGTGCATCTTAGGTATGCAAATGCCCGGTGTAATACATGAACTTTTAAATAATAAAGCATCGTTTATAAAAAAAAAAAAAAAAACTGTGAAATCCTCCTACTTTATGAAGTCAACTCTAACGTTTGTACTTTGGACGGACATGTTTCCCTCGTCAGTCGACCGCATGTGCTGGACTGTAGGGTTGATCAAGTCTGCTGAGATGAACAGGCTGGCCAACTACTATATACTATATTAGGATTAGTTATCAGCTACTAGGACATTAACTAGAGCCATTCGATATCCACTCTCATCATAAATAAGCATATTTTCACCAAGACTGATTAAGGCCGGTGAGTCTCATAGTCCTCTTCTCCTTGCCTTGCCGTAGTTTGAGCGTAGCCTCGATCTATTCCTGGTCAGTTCAGGGTACAGCGCGCTCCTGCTTGAGAATAATGGAGCGTCCCATTAATTTCAATGGTGACGAACATTGGCCTGAAGTAAGGTATATCAACAGCTATGTCCTGTTCATGGCTTATGTGTCCATGGCCGTCAGGGGCGTGGGCTTCCTGATTCTTACTTGGACCACGGTCGTTCTCCTCGGTGGTTTCGTGACTACGCTGAACACGAAGGACTTCTGCGCTCTTACAGGGATTACCCTCCTGCAGACGGCTGGGTCAGTTTTCCCAATCGCTTACTCATTTCTTTTTGGCTTTTTTTTACATATAAATTACGCACTTGCTTTGAAATTTTCATGATAGCTCGTGTTGTTTCGAATTGGTTTTTCTAGACTTTGTCAAACTAAGTTCAAAACAATAGGAAACGGTGCATTAATAATTGTTTTTTGATATGGGAGCATAGCCCCGGCCTCTGCATCAATAGGAAACGATGCATTAATAATTGTACTACACACCGAACTGTGGCTGGACAGTGGAGATCCGTCTGGCCAGCCACCAGCACCGCCGCGGTGCCCGGTGCGGAGACACGGTCAGGTTTCACCACTGCAGCTGCCTAGGCCCATCAGGACCACGAGCGGGCCATGAGATCCGGGCCGTCGCCACGGGGCGTCTCTGTCGCGCGGGGCAGACAATTTCTCCACCGCCGCTGCCGATCAACGTACGTCGTCAGGATCCCATAGCATCTAGCTGCCAAGTCGCCACCACGGCACCTGAAATCACCACTAAGAAGAACACCATTATTATGCCGATAGAGAAGGTCCCACAGCCACGTCGCCGCCCAGCTGACGGTGGCAGGAGCGAGGAGGACGCAGCCACCAACCCCCATCAATGTGCTTTGTCCGAGCATGAAAGGTGAGATTCGGTGATAGATAGGTTGCTCCAATATTATCGCACTACAAAACTAACAACTAACGGTTGTTGAATACTAAGTTCTTTTATGCTTCTACCTAAATAAGTTTTTTTTTGAACAAGAACTTAAATAACTTCAGGGGTGTGTGAGCAGAGTTGCACTTAAGTGTATAAGCTCGACGCGAAAGATCAACAACATATTTTTGTTGGGTAATGGAGAGATCATGAGACTGATGAGCAACTTCAAAACCAAGTAATGAAGAGGACCTAGGTCCGCTACCACTAGGAGCACACTAGTCGCGTGCCTTTAAAGGGGGGTCACTTTCAGTGAGCGTGCCCCTATAACGTTGTCCCTACTAGTGTCAAGATCAGTTGGCATGCCTCGGGTGGTGGTGGTGTGGCGCTTCCGATGAGCTGTGCCTGGTTAAGAGAGCTAGGTAGATGTTGGTAAATGGTTATTGTGTTGCCCTCTTTGTTCAAGCTCTGGGTGAGCGACTCTGTCATCCGGCGGCACGGAGCCGTTCGAGCTAGGGCGATAGGACATGTGTCCTCTTCGGTGGTGGAGCAGAGTAGCTACGACATTTTTTCGATAAAGGACGCTTCATTACTCAAAATTCAATCATTACACCCAGCCTCTGCATGCCTACCTGAGATGATGTTAGATTTCTTCCTATGTGACTAGTTCCTCCTTTAAGAGCAATTCGTTCCTGTCATCCTAGTCTTGCTCTGGTGGATGAGGACCTAACGTTCAATCTATGCCCCTTGTTTATTTTTTCCGTTTGTTTTATCGTTGAACAGACATTGTGTATGAGTTTCTAACTTGAAATTTGCAACAGGATATTCAACGTTCTGTTGAATGAAAAGTTGGAATACATATGGAAATCAGCACTGGGCTTAACATTGGGTTCTACATTTGCCGTGGTGGGGGCACACGAGAACGATGGGCAGCTGACTTATATTGCACGATACCTTGTTGGAATTTCTGCAGCTTTGTTCCAACTGCTGTTGTTCGTCCTTGTATTGTTGCCTCTGGGGGTTCTATACATGTTTGGGCTGCTGTTCTCCACTGGTGTTTCGCTGTGGCGCCTCATAAAGCACGATTACGGCGGTAAGAAGGAGAAAGACAACCTAGAACCTGCACTTTATGTATTGTACTCCCTTGCTGTGCTGCAGGGTGTGCTCTTCATCTACAGCTTCGGCTTTGGTCTTGCGGAGAAAAGAATAGTGAAGAAAGTTGCTGCCGATTATATGTTCGGGGCTCAGACGCACAGTTCGATTTTGAAATACTTGCGTGAAACCAGGACCGGTTGCGAGAAGGACCCACTGTTTGCCAAAGGGAGGAACTTCATCACATATGCCGTGGATCTGATGAGGTCCAATATACTCGATGACTACCTTCCTGGCCTGTTGATCCTGGTCCCAATCGTCGAGATGCCACTGGAGCTCCTCTTGAATGCTCCCAACTTCAATGCCCAGCAGCCGCTGATGAACCTTCTGATCATCTCTGGATCCTCTGGCACTGTACTGCAGAGACTGCTGCATACTCTGGATTCGAGAAGCCCATATAATCTCCCACGTACAAGGGAGTACGCTGCGAGGGTAGTGACACACCTTGCTAGGGACATCAGTTTGGAGCAGTTCCCACTAGCAATTCGAAGCATATCTTCCCTGCTCGATGGGTCTGGTTTCAAATCACTGATTTTACCTGGCTTGTCTATCCTTGAGAACCTCGGGACTGACAAGGAGAACTGCAGGATCATGATCAACACAGATGGTCTTCTCTCCAAGATCATGGGGCCCTTAAGCTCCAACCTATTGCACCAAGTGGATCATCAGAAATGGTCCGACGCAGCAGAGGCATCACTGAAAGTGATGATCTGTTGGCTCGTGACCGCTTCCGAAGAGGCAGCCGACAGGATGCGTGATGAAATCTCAGGCAACCAGGCAGCAGTCAACTGTATGAAAGGTATTCTTAGCTGTCAAGGTGAAGGTGGTGATGGATGCCATGTACGCCTGCGTATTCTAGCCATGAAGATCCTCATACAAGTAACACCACCGATAGATACGCGCGGAAATCTCATCCAGATTTTGCTACAGATATTTTTAGAGAAAAGGTTTATAGCCCGCTTCTATATTGAAAACAATGTGCCATATATACACTGCGAAAACATTGTACCCAATAACAATGACAACAGCGACATCAGAAAGTTGGCAGGTGAAGATCTTCGGGCATTAATATGTGAAAGCCGTGGTGATGCCTTGATAATCTTACAAGGAGGACGTGGTACTGTAGAGAATGTTAAGGCCATTTCTGACGTACTTCTGAATGATGAATGCCACAGTTACCGCATTATCTCCGCGGGTATTCTGGAGGGTATATGTGCCCATTATAACGATCACGATCAGTTCCTCCTCGATGATGTGGTCCCAAAGGTAAATCTGATTCACCAACTCTCTGGTCTCTGCATATGTATACCCATGGAAATACAAATATATACTCAGTACCTTAATCTTACAGGCGTTTAGACAAGTACTCATGCCCGGTGCTGATGCTGACATAGAAGGCGGGGAGCCGGCCGTGCGGCCCATGAATGAAAGTCTGGAGGTGGCCATATGGTCCTTTTGCACGGCAGTGTGCGAAAAATTAATCATCACTCCAGGACATAATTTGGCTCCTACGTTTGACAAGATTGTCCCTCCAGTTAACTTTCCAAGAAGTCTCAGTCTGCTGGTAGATAGAAATATAAATATTCATACAGAAGATGGGGTGAGGCTTCTAAAGTTTGCCTGTAAGATGACCATACCAATGATACGACACAGGAGCAACTACGACTTGGGGGACCTGACAAGATTGGAAACCTCGCTGTCCAATGCTTGGAATAACGATGAGTACCTCTCCAAAGATTTGGACGGCATGATGCTTTTATCTGCAGGCGATGGTGTTCCTGCCCTGGGTTACCTCGTGAGAGAAGTAAAGCGACTTTTAGCTCAACCCATTAATGTTGATGTTTGAAGGCCATGGTGTCGTCTGCTACATCTCAGTGTCGATTCAAGTTACTATATACTCCCTTCGTCCATTCAGAGTCATCTGAATGTCTGATGCATCTAGATTTTGACAAATCTTAGACAACTTTCATGTGACGGAGAGAGTATGTTAATATCTCTATACCGTATTGCATTAATTGTGTCCATATAGCCAGGGACCGAGCCAGCAGGGGGCTGGCTGGGGCCATGGCCCCCCTCATGATGGAAATTTTTATGAAAATACCCTTGTTAATATGATGATTTGACCTGCAGTTTTAGCTAAATTTAGCTATATGGCCCCCTCCAAGAATTTTTACATGTAGTTGGCCCCCCTTATATCACTTTCCTGGCTCCGTCCCTGCATATAGCGCTGCTGAACATTTGTATTCCGTGTTCATGATGTTTTGCATTTCCTTCTAAGTTTTAAAGTGTATAAGTTTGATAGAATTTATGGTTTGACTATATATCTCTTATCATAATCGCCCCTGCCCCTCCCCTCTTTATATAGGGGGGATCGGCCAGGGCAGCCTTGGCCCCTCCTCCAAGCCCTAGGGCCGGCGCAAGGAGAGGGGGGGGGGGACTTGACCCCAAGTCTTCCCTCCTTTAGGGTTTCCCCTAAACCCTAGGGGTTGGCCAGCCTGGGCTTTGAGGCTTGGTGCGCCTGGTTCATTAGGGCTGGGCAGCACCACCTTGGCTCAGTTGTCCACTCCCGGGGTTGTGGGCCCACCAGTAGCCCCTCCGGAACCTTCTAGAAACCATCTGATCTTCCACCGAAAAATTCTTGAAATTTTCCGAACCCTGGAAAATAATTTTTCTTATCTGAATCTTATTCTCCGGACTATTCCGGACCTCCTCATGATATCCTGGATCCCATCCGAGACTCCGAACAATATTCAGTCTCCTCATATTCCATATCTACTTAAACAACATCGCATCTTAAGTGTGTCACCCTACGGTTCATGAACTATGCAGACATGATTGAGACACCTCTCTGATCAATAAAAAATAGCGAGACCTAGAGATCCATAATAGCTCCAACATATTCAACGATGACTTAATGATCGAAAGAACCATTAAGATACGATACAAATTCCCTTTATTGCGTGATACTTTACTTATCCGAGATTCGATCATCGGTATCTTCATACCTAGTTCAACCTCGTTACTGATAAGTAATCTTTACTCGTACTGTGATATGACATCCCTTGCGACCTAGTCACATGCTTGCAAGCTAATTGGATGATATTTCACCGAGAGGGCCCAGAGTATATCTATCTGTCATTTGGATGAACAAATCTCACTCTTGATCGGGTTACTATGTATTTGAAAGCTTGTAGCAAAACGAACTTCATGAGTTGATCTTATGCTATGCTTACTATGGGTGTGTGTCCATCACATCATTTTCCTAATGATATGATCTTATTATTAATAACATCCAATTTTCATGATCAGGAAACCATGATCATCTATTAATCAACAAGCTAGTTTAAGAAGAGGCTTATTAGGGACTCTTATATTTACAAAACACACAAATATTAATATTTCCGGTTAATACAATTATAGCATGAGATGCAAATATTTATCATAAACACAAAGATATAATAATAACCACTTTATTATTGTCTCTTGAACATATCTCCAACATGTAGCACCCGAGAGCCACAATGCATTTCTCATCTTTGTAACTAACTATTTACATATTGGCCATAGAGCTGGTTGTAGCTGACATGGAAAAACCTTCCAGCTAACAGCTGGCTCTACTATTAAACTTGCTCGTATAAGCACGAGGCCATGAGGCAGGTTAGCGAAGGATTCCAAGATACAGAAATAGGTCAAACGGAAGTATTTCCCCTACAGAGTGGGATCACACATTATCGCATTTGTATCCTCATACTAACGGCTCTAGATCTGGAACGCTGGCGCAGATGCGCAGGGATCCACTCCACGAGATCCCAACAGCACAGTTGCGAGATGTGATGGCGGCGACAACCCTGGAATGTACCATATTTTATTTTATATAGTTTAAAGAACCAATTTTCCGCTCATGTATGCACAGCCACTTAAAAACATAAGTAATCTCCAGAAGCACATGCATGTATATAAAATATCAAGAACAAAATTGTACACCATATTAACTGATAGTCAAGCATAACTGAAGAAAACAAACATTTTCCTCAATAGTATAGGTACACACGATGTCACACTTGTTATCAAGTAACTTAGCACAGTGCTGCATCACAACATAAAAGTAACTAATTAACATAGAACCGCTGAGAATATACCAACAGAAAGCATGCAAGTCAGTGACCTGGAGGCCCACAGTACATGCCGACTTATTCACTCAACTCAGAGTACGACTATATTAGGGTGTCAGTAATGGCTGGATATACCATCAGTAAGGATGGGATCAATAACCTTTGTAAGTCACTAAGTTGATCAAAACCTATGAAAGATTCAAACTGAAAATACAGAGTAACTGAACATGTAGAGTATATTCAAAGTTTGTTTAAAAAATATTCTCGCAGATAGTTACTTTACTGAAAATTAATATAGTAAAAGCTAGAATAATATTAGGACCCTAAAAGTCAAAAACATTTACCGCAAATACCCGAGGTACCATACCAAACCCTAACCACGAAAAACCATGGACTATTGGAATGGGGGAGAGGGAAGGATGTACAAACCTTCACTCGCCATCACGTTGATGGATAAAATAGATGACGCCACGATATAGTAGCAAGAAACGAAATAGGCAACAAAAACACCCAAAGAACCCTAGGTAGAAGATAGTGAAGGAAAAGAAGAACCATAAGTCTATCATGTAAGCAACTGGGAAAAGACAGAAACATTAAAAAGAGGAAGCAACCGAAACTAGGTTAGTCCCACGAGAAAAAGGAGGCCCGAGGGAGGACGACTCAGGCCACAGAATATCCGAGAAAACGAGTCTAATCAGGAACCTCCTATACAACGCTCAGCGTGTGCAGCTTAGTGAATCACCTATGCATTTTACCGAATGGGCCGGCCCACTCCAGCGCCAATCGCGTAAGCACCACATGTCATTGCGTTCTTTTTCCTAGTTTTTCTAGGTTTTCAGAGATTTGAGAAAAACTTTAAATTTTAAAAAGGTCAAAGAAATTTTTAAAATTTAAGGTATAATTTTTTCATGATTTGAAAAGGTTCAAATAGAAACTTGTTCAAACTTGAAAACTATTCAGATTCCAAGAATATAAAATTTTAAAAATGTGCAAATAGGAAATTTGTTCAAATTTGAGAACCTTTTCTGATTTCAAAAACGTTCAAACGTGCAAAATGTTCGAATATGATTTTTTCAAAAATATAAAGTTTCGAAGAATTTCAAATATTAAAAAAGTGCAAACTTAAAAAAAAAGTTCAAAAAAAACGACCGCACCGAAATAACCAGACAGAAAAACCAGAAACTAGAAAAGAAGCAAAAAAAAAAAAGAGGACAGAAACTACAGAAAACCGGCCGCTGATGGGCTGGCCCAGCACGCGCGGGCGTTAGGGTAACTCAGCCCAGCCTAAAACCAGCAGCGATTACCATCAGCAAAGACGAAAGCACGACTCGTCCCGGAACAGCTTCATCAGCGCTGGGATCGATCATGGCGGGCGTAGTAGAGGAGGAAGACGACGACTTCTTCGTGGAGCCTTTGCTTTACGACGAGGCGCAGCTATTTGCCGAGATGGATGCGGAGAGGGAGGCGCATCTGCGTGCGGCGGCGGAGCGGGCGAGGACGGACGAGGAGCGACGGCGGAGAGGCGCGGCGCACCGTGCCGTGCTGGACTCCATCCTGGAGCGCGACCCCAAGACGGGGCGCGAGGTCTTCACCCGCTACTCCTTCACCGACTTCTCCATCTTCGACATCGACGAGGAGTGTAAGTCATTGGCGGAGATCCTGATCAAATTCCTGTTTCCGTTTCAAAAGCATGCGTGGGTGACATCCAAGCGAATCGGCAGAGATCCTGCTGACTATATTTCAGAGGCATATATGAAAACGTTTTTCGAAAAACTTAGGTTAGGTGGCTCTCTTCATTTATGTTTGTGTGTATGTATCTTGGAGGGAGGTTGGTTACTATCAGTCGTTGGGGATTGCAGACATAAAAGCCCTGATCGATCACGGGTCTCAGGCTCTACTTGAAGAATTGAGTTAGAAAAGGAAAAAATATTCTCTAATGTCTATTGAACTGTTGGTACTCAAGGTGTTTACCCTAGCTAGTGAAGAATAACGAATTGGGTCCTGTGCGTAGAATCTCCCCTGCACCCATCCACTGCATTGTAGTATGCTGAGACTGTGCAGCTTCGGGTGCTATTTCTTTATTGAATTGAGTGCTGTTTTAGTCTATACTACCTACTAGTAGCATTTTGTATGATTTACTAACCTTCTGGTGCTGCATGCTGCGATATGTTTTTGATCTACACATGGATTTTTTTGGTCTATCACAATGATTGTTAATTAATTTTGGTTTTCCATTGCAGCTCTTATCCCTCCAATGCGGTTTACCAACAGTGGGTACATACGCGGCATAAATCTACAAGACTCTGCAAACGTACTTTCGGTCAAGATTGCCTCCTCGGACCGAGGCTTCCCCATCAACGTGTATGGCACCATCATCGCGAGAGACAACGTTGACCATAAGTGCATATACATTTTTAACCGCCATAGAGAGGATTACCAGACTATCAACTCAGAGGTTTGTCTTTTGCTTCACAACCATTACTTAAATACTAGTTGGTTGTTGTCATGAGATGTCTATCTTCACTTTTCTTTACTCTATAACTCTATTGCATATTTTGTTACATGCTGTAGTGGTATTTTGATGAACATACTCTAATCTATTGCGACTCTTTTCATAGGAAGAAAGTTTGATTTTAACTGGCCCAAGTCGAGGTCTGGTGTTACTTGATTTCATATATGTAGAGATAAATCTCAAAATCAAAGTTGACGGAGAGCCTTTAGGCCAGCAAATCAGCAAGGGCTTACTTAGCATCGATGGACGAGTTCAGCCTCAAGATGAGAAGGTTAATTTTGGAAGTCGAACTCTTAAGAGCTGGTTTAGTATTGTGAAGGTGAGCTATGCAACTATTCTAAATGCAGTCGAGGGTACCTTTGAAATCGAGCTACTCGAGGGGCATTTCTGTGGAGATATCAGAGTTTCCATAGAGGGCGTTGAAGAAAAGATTCTGATTCATAATAGCAAGGAAGATGGTGTGGTGACTTTTTCTGGTGACTTGACAGTTATCACGCTGCGTCGTGTCCTTACCATCTGCCTAGGCAGAATGCTCATGTTTGAGTTTGTTAGTAAGGGTTGTCGTCATTGTGGTGGTGGTGGTGGTGGTAATTCTAATTCTACTACCGAACAAAGAGTTGAATTCGCACCACAACGCCGTGGTCAAGAGGAGACGAAAGTAAGTTGTGGTGCTAGTAAGCTTCTAGTGAAGGTAGTCTGGTCCATGATGGACATATACGGCAGTAGTCCACTAACTTAATAAGCTTAGTTGTGATGTAATGAGCTAAGGGTTGTGTTTACTTTAAACGTTGCCTTGACCATGGCTGACCTAACTCTATGGTCCAACAGGTTTGAAGTACCTAGCCAAAAGCTCCATGTGCTGGTCGTACGTGATCACCTCTCATCTTGTAACTTATAAACTCTCATTCTGAAATGTGATATGTTCAAGATCATTTGGTGCCTTACCTTGCATCGGTGTTATATGTTCAAGATTACTTTTGAATGTGTACTCTCAGATTTGATGTTTTCCCACGCTGGAAGCCAAAGTCCTTTATTTTTTGGATACATATGCGCTTGAGCACTCCTAAATATAACAAGCCAATATGCAAGATATGGTCCAGCTGATTTTTTGTTATGAGCTTCCTTTTGTAGAATCTAGTTTATTGTAGATGAAAAAAAAAACAGAAAACAGTAGAGGTTTCTCTACAGTATAGATAAATAATTGACTAGATACAACATAATAATGAGGCAATTAAACCCACAAATGCAGAACACAAGGGAAAGACAACCAAGATTGATCAACTTTTGTGGTTACCCATTTTATTCCCACATCATTTTATTTCACCTTTTTCAGTGTGCACATTGTTTTGCTTCGGCAATGCCAATGGCATACAATCATTCTTGGTACATGGTTCATCGGAAACTCACAATTGAAGTAATAACCAAACTTTTAAAGCTCCATTTCATGCCTGCAAAATTTACATGCACTTAGGGCTCATTGCCAAAGGATTTCAACAAGCTGTCCGATTTACACATGTTTCAAACCAGTTCCCAAGGCCTCACATCTCACCAACACGAACGGGGCACGCGCACACACACAACATGAAGTTTCAAAAACAAACCCACATTGCAGTTTTTGCATCGGCTCAGACACCTCTATTTTTGGCGGAGTGTTAGCACCTTTTCTTACTCGTTGAGACAGCCAGTCTAACAAGAAACCAAGTGCTGACTCACCACGTTGTCTTCGCCGTTCTTTCAAAACAAACAGGGCTCAGCATCCTAACATGTATCTTTTTTACACATCATCATGCATCCATCTTGAGCGAGTTCAACCGTCTAATTCTTTGATCGCGCTCGGCCATGACCACCGTCTCCTGCTTTTTCCTTTCTTTTGTAATTGTGTTCGTAGTCATGGACCCAATCTTGTCAAACGCAAACTAGGAAAGGAGAAATAAGTGAAACATGGATAAATCAGATTCCAATGTTTGGTAATTGAGTGCTTTCAGCATGAAACATCAACTTGATAAACTACAGAGATAGCTCAAAAGTTTTGACTCTCACTTTAATGTAACTTCTTAGTGTCCCAAGTATAAGTTTATAACAGTATGCATCATCACTGGCTACTTCAGCACAGTACAAAAGAGCGGATAATTACCGTGAGCAGCTCATCAGGCTCGTATAGATGATGAGCAGTTGTTTGCAGAACATCAATTACATCACCAATATGTTGGATTCGTAGAAGATCATCTTCTCTCATCTGCAAGTATTAGAGAATTTATGAAAAGTGAAATCAAAACAATCCCAAGCAATCATAAGGTATTATTTCAATCATGTAGGCAAGGAATCCAAACACTTTCTGAATAGCATGCAGAGAAGGAAATTTCCTGAGTACACACCTTGAAAATTGCTAGAGCCACATGGAACAAGACCTTTGCACCTTCATTGAATAAAACATCCCACACTCGCAGAGTTGTCTGTTCACAGCAATAACAGTGGTGATTGTGAAATGATTTTACAGTGAGTTCAGGGACATCACTGATGGATGAGATAAACGCTAGTATCAGGTAAACTATTTTCTAACCTCTGAAGGCAATGTTTTGGAGAAGAGGCATAAGAACCATTCTGTGGCAACAAGCGAAACATCAAACCCCATTGCTTCAAGATGAGCAGCAATGCTGAAACATTTGGAGAATCCAATATAGTTCACAACCACAGGATCATGATTGTCAATGAGAAATAATAGCATGAAGGAAAAACATACCGTGGGCAGTTTTTGGCTAGAAGATCTCTGAATACTCGCTGCTCAACATGACAGCCAGTAAGAGTATCGGTATAACAATCACTGACAAGAACATTTTCCAAGAGTACCGCAAGCATCCAAAATGCATCTTCCTCTGTCTTCATAACGAGCAACAATAGAGCAGCCACATAATTTAAACCCTGCAGTACACAACTGTTAGAAGGTGCTTTCTGAAATAAATAATATTTGGCAAACTAGAACATGGCACTATGGTTACCTGGCAATATCCAACTTCTGAATCACGGAACGAATACCCAACAAGTACACGTCGAAGAGATGCCTGACCTGCCTCGCTGTTCAACCAAGGATGGCAAGGGAAGGTGCGAGGGAGATCCTATAAAGACAAAGCATTAATCTTTACATCAAAGATTCACCAAACTAGTTTACAGCCCACTGTATGCTGATAAGTGATGAACATGATCTTGATAAAACCGTATAAGCTACACATCAAGATAAAACACAATGTAGATCAATTACAGAGTGACCTTGCAGCACACAGGCAGTGTGAAGAATGTTTCTTGAACATCCTTGAACCAATGAAGCACATGGAAACCAAGTATTCATATGGCTGAAGCCATTTGATGCTTGCAAGATGTTGCTCTTTTTTTTAAAAAAAAGTTGCTCATTAATAAGTTTAACAAGCAATATAAGTATACTCTTAAAAGAGAAACTGTACTCTTTAATTCTCTATTTGTTCTTGGTATGTGGAACCGCTGTCAGAATCTAAAGAACAAAGAACCAGGTTGAACTGGCAAAACGGTGTAGATCAATCATAAATGTTCAGACATAATCATTTCCTTTCTTCCAAGATAATAAAACATGGTTGTATAACCATTAGGAGGTAGGAAGGCATCAACAGAAAAAGAGCAGATGAAAACTTACATGGTCGATCTGGCGAGTGGCTGGTGTGGTTTTCCCCTCCGTGGCCCTGATCAGCTCGTCATAGTACGTCTCAGGCACCGTCGACCGCTTCTTGGCTGCACCAGACACGGACAGCCATACCTTCGGCCTCAGCGCCGGCGGCACCCCCTTCCTGATCAGCCTCCTCAATGTAACTGAATTAGTGAGCACTGATAGTTTGAGCGATGTGGCCCTAATCACACCCTCGCCACCGTTGGATGAGATCCTTGGCTGGAGGTACCAGTTTGCGCCTTTGCTCGCTTCCAGTGCCCACCACACCCTCCCTTGCTCCCTTATCCTCTCCCTCACCTCATTCAGAACATTGACATCGTCCACATTGCCCTTCACCATGAAGCCACAGAGATCTTCAAACTTCACAGACAAGTGGTAGGCGTTGGCATGGCCCTTCCGGGGTACTTTGTACCTGGTGTTGTGGCTGGTGGTGGGCATGGATGCAGGGTGTGTGGTCCACAATGACCACCTCCTCCTCCTGGGGTTGAAATCATCTACCAAATCCCTGGGTTGGATCCCAAACATATTCTTATCCAAATTTCTATTGTGATGCCACTATATATATGTATCGTTATTTATATATCAATCCACCCCCAAATGAAGACTTTGTTTTCGTGCTGCCTTCTTGGTTTCCTTTCACGTCGTTGATCCCTACAACCATTCCAGCAAACAAAACCATAGTTCTTTAGTTTCCATGCCTGGTATGGAGAACAATTATAACCAAGATGTAGAGAAGTCACGCGGAAAATTAAACTTGAACAGTACACTTCACCAGACCCCAACCAACAGATTAAAAAGGGGTCAATTGAAAAGTAGTTAAATTGTGCACATGACGACTATGTCATTGTTTCAGTACTCCCGGGGGGTGGAAATCCAGTTTTTCATATGTTGGCAAGGTAATGTGTGGACACACATTCAGTGAACTATCACGCCGTGTACTACTCCGTGAAAAGAACCCTCATTTCCCATACTGAACTGAAAAAATGGATTAGCTACTGAAAAGAAGGGCAAGATCCACATCAAGCTAGCAAGACAAACAGTGGCAGGTCCTATCGATTCTGCAAAGGATTCGAGTGAATAAAATCTACAGGCACCCTCATTCAGGCGCACTCCTTCCATGAACTTGCAGGATTTGAATAGTTTTCTACAAAATTAAAAAGAAATACTGCTGGAATTCAAATTTTTGAGTGGCCGGCTGGCCGCCCTCATTTTGCGATTCAAGTGAATAAAATTTACAGACACCCTCATTTTGCATCTGTGTGTAGCGAGCAGGTTCGCTTCAGACCATGATCAATTGCTGTTGATGGCTGGTAACGTTGTAGGCATCGCTGTGGATGCACATTCGGGGAACGGAAAGAATCAACTACGTATCACCTTCCGGACTGCTCTGTATTAGGAAAAGAAGCCTCCTTTCACATACCGAACCGAAGAACAACTACATACCTACAGCGAACAAGGGCAGGATCAACGTTTAGTTAGCTCCAGACCACGAGCAGCTGCTGCTATGGATGGTCAATAAAAAGTGCCGGCGTCTCACCGGCGCTCCACCCCGTAGCTTTGCATTTGGATGCACAATAGAGGCAAGGCGCAAGGAAAGCATACGGATCAGGGCTCGCAATATGATAAGATAACAAGGAGCAAGAAAGGGTACCTAGGAGCCGAGTCACCACCGCTGGCTTTTGGATCTATCCGGGTGCTGGAATCTTCAGAGACGACAAATCCCAGTCGCGCTGGATCTCCCTACCTACGGTCCACACAAGCTCGATGACCAGCCGGCGGAGCTAGCAGATGTTCGGTGCCGGAGCTCCGGGATGGAGGAAGAGGGCGATGAGGCGGGGAAGGGGACAGGACGAACGTGCGAGGAGGTGAGGACGGAGTGGCCGGCTGGTCGGTCGGTCAATGTGGTGGCTGCCCTGATATCGTTGTTGTTGTTGTGTGTGTCGGAGTCGTGATCCCCTCGCAAATCCATTGAAGAAGAACACGGCATTTGGCAAAGCTGGGTTGGTTGGTGCCGCTGCGATTTGGTCAAGCCAATTAATTAAAGGCAAAATATAGGGTGAGCCTGTGAGGTGATCAATCGATGAATTATCTACTGTGATTTGGTCAGAGCTCTACTTTATTACCAGCATGCGAGAGCACAAAAAAAAATACTTCATCCTATCCATATTACTTGGTGTTAAATAGATATATGGATCGGAGGAGGCAAAAAGATCTTAGTACAAGTATGAGGCATTCTGGAGCTCGTGAATAGATAGATAGATAGATATTCGAGGTTTTGAAATAATCCTGGAATGGTGGCCGCGTGTGCTACCAACTACACGGCCCACGGTGCTGCAAATGGTGGCTGTGTGTGCTACCAACGAGGCCGGCGGTGCTATGAATGGCGGCTGCTGGTGCTGCAAGGAGTAAGTGGTGGCGCTGCATTGGCGGGCGGCGTCGTGCTCCGGCGAAGTCTCCAGCGAATTACGCCTCCGCGGAAAGGAAGGCATGTGTTGTTGTAAACAGTCAGCACTGGTGTTGCAAAAGGTCACCGACGATGCTGCCAGCCGGAGTAGGAATGCTGCCATCGGCGCGCCTGCGAGTAGGTTCGCGATGCTACAATTGTATGTTTTTTGTGCTACAAATGTTACGTGGTTCTGCTAATTTATTATACATATTTTTCTATAAGGTCTCTGGTGAGTCTCCGGCGAGGTCTTCGAAGTGTCTCCAGCGAAGTACGAGGTTTTTTTTTTATTTCCAGACGCACCGTTTTTTCTTCATCAATGATGCCAAAGCGGAAAAAAAAAATTGCGACAAAGCAAAGTCTGCATTTAAAGTGAAAGTGGACACATGTTGATTGGGATCAGGAGGCTAGGAAGTTTGGAGCCTCCCCTTTATTTATTTTTTATATGACATGAGAAACATTGTTGGGATAAAAGAAAACGTACACAAGCAACATATAGCAGTTAAACAAACATGCATGACAAGAGCATGCAACTCGCAGGGGAGTGATCACTCATATCTCACTATAACCTTAAACTGATTGGCCTTGGGGAGTCTATTACTTTCGGACCTAAGCTTCTCCTGTGCAAGGATCAGCGAAGAGTTGTTTCTCTTACCAGTAAGCTGCACCTCTTTAAGGTTTTTCAAGTGCTCGATGCCAACAATTCTCCTCTCCCAACACTCATAAAATGTCACCGAAAGCTCCTCGAGCTTATCCATGCATCCTCTCTCGAACTGGATCACTTGAGGGGATAAGCAATAGGTTGAGCACAAAGAAAGGGCCCTCAACACTGGAAACCGATGGATACTACGTAGAACAAGTATAGTATCCTCGATGCAAGCCCTCCACAACTTGATGCTTTGTAGACTAGGCAGCTTACAGAGGATGCCGAATATGTGATCACCGCTTAAGTTTATCCAAATACCTCCAAAGAAGGTAAGATGTGATAGTGTGCTCACCCAGTGTGGCAATTTTGTGATTTCTCCATCGATGAAAAGGTACCGAAGGAGCCGTGGCGGCGTGGACAGTCTATCGAGAAAATCCAGTTTGCCCTTGCCGCTCCCTAAGCGTCCAATGCCGAGAGATCGAAGGGAGTATAACTTGCTCAGGGAGAGGGCAACCTCTTGAAGAATATTCGGATCGCCTTCCTTGTCAACATGCAGGTTGTCGTTAACAAACAAAAATATGCGTTGCAGTTGTCCTAGTTCACCAAACTCTCGAGCCACATCAACATTATCTATCTCTGCACGCTCCACCTCGCGCAACGCCTTCATTTTAGAGAGCCCCTTGGGGAGGGTCCACCAAGTCATCCATTTTTTCCAGTGGGAAAAATCCATACGCTCAACTTTCTCTAGCATTATCACTGTTTCTGGCAGCCCGTGAAGGTTTGTGTCACGCACATCAAGAACTTGCAAGTGCTCTAGTTCACCAACTTTATTAGGCATCACACTGATATCGGTACCCTTTAAGCTTAGAAACTTTAGGAGGTACATCTGGCAAATAACCACCACATGCTTGTTTTCAAGGCCTTGGCAGCCTTCAAGATCAAGTACCCT
Organism: Lolium multiflorum; assembly: GCA_030979885.1. NCBI lineage: Eukaryota > Viridiplantae > Streptophyta > Magnoliopsida > Poales > Poaceae > Lolium > Lolium multiflorum. Next base: position 1,492,981 of record CM061747.1, on the reverse strand, counting down.
CAGCAGGGTGAACTCCTTCAACCGATCAAATAAATTCTTCCCATTGAGCTCAAACAAGCTCAGCGATCGGACATGTTGCATGTCCATCCTCTCCATGCAATTCCTCCTCTCATGTTCTATGCCTTGGATGGAAAGGCGACGAACCCTGTCATAAAACATCCCGTCATAGTGCCCACCTACCAGGCTAACGAAGTTAGCCTCCAGGGATTTCGACACCATGACCTCAAGCATCATGTCATGCACCCGACACACTTCCGTCCTTCCAGCGGCCCCCCAAGAGGATGCTGGAATAATCATGCTCCTACTCACAAGATCATCAAAGTAGGATTTTGCAACCTCCAACAAAGTCAATCCCCGCTTATCCTCAACCAATCCTTCGGCGACCCATCTGTACAAGAGCCTATTTTTGTTGATTTCATAGTCCTCTGGGAAAAGGCTAAGATACAACATGCAAGCCTTGAGGTGATAAGGCAGGTGGTTGTAACTGAGTGTGAGTATTTGCCCCATCCCCTCGAGGGTAGGGTTGCTCTCCATCTGCGAACCAATTGATTTGCAAATGGTTTCCCACATATCTTTCCTCTCTGGATATTTATATCTACCCAACAGACTGGCTATGCTAACTATGGCCAAAGGTAGCCCAGCACATTTCTTCAGAATATTGTCCATTGTAACTTCAAGCTCTTCATGAGGAGGAGCATCCATGGTGCCAAATGCTCTATTGAGGAACAACTTCCTAGAGTATTCTGGATTGAGTGGCTGCATGCGGTAGATGTAATACTCATCAACACTTGGATCACTGCACTCTTTGGCCACAGTCTCTATCCGAGTAGTTACAATGATTCTGCTACCGCAGTTGTTGTTTGGAAACTTGGAATGGATTGCATCCCATGCGGCTACTGTCCATACATCATCAATCATAACGAGGAACCTGCTTGCATCATTCATATTTGAGCATTAGCAAGATCAAATTTTATGTCCAACAACCGTATACTAAAAATAAGAATGTCGATTTGAAAAATAATAAGCCATAAGTTTTCCAGACTTTGACGTTATGTTGTAGAATACTATTTAGATTAGCCATGTGAAATAGAACAAAAGGATTTTTCAATGATTTCCATATATAGTAAATTTAACACGACAACATCTACTGGTGTACAGACATTCCATGTGATTTAAGTCATCCATTTGGGTTGGGGCATAAGAACAATCAAAAGTATCCAAAGTATAATTTGGGAGAAAAACATAGGGATTTTACGATGATCATAAAATTATGGTGCTAACTTATAATAGTGTAAAATTATATATATAATGGTTCCATCTTAGCCAGAGGGTGAGAAGATGGAGGTTGAGCTAGATGTAGCTCTTTATTTTCAAACAATTAAAATTCGTATCTCAAAGTTTCATACAAATCAGAAACAAAGATCTAGAGGTAGCCAATGATGTATACTGATCCTGTAAAATCTCAATACAAAATACTTTATATCTATGCACAAAAATGAAAAAACTGACAAATTATATAGTGTTTGAAATATGCACCAATCACTATTTGTCAGATTTTGTCATTTTGGTTAGCCTAGAATATAAAGTAGTTGGTACTAAGATTTACACGTTTGTAGAATTCATCATTGTCCACCCTTAGAAATTTCAAGTTTCCCTGCTATTTTATAGTTCTAGATTTGTAGACATAACAATGGTGATCAATATTTATCGAAGACTACAACATAGTAAATGAAGGGTGACATATAGAAGTATTACACTTTTTCTATTAACAAGGCTGAATTTACTTTGAGTAAAATCAAATCAATCCTAAAATAAAAAGAGAAAGAGAAAATATAATAAGTCAAGGCACACTACAATGATCAGTTATTCCTAATTCCACGGTTTTAAAACATTCTACACTTTTTATATTGATGGGTTTGGACTTAACGGTGTAGGTTCCATCATATGTAAATAAGATGATTTATGATTGAGTCATGTTATTTAAATTAGAAGCATGGGAATAGCATATATCTATCAATCCGGTTGAGATGACAATTCCATATGCCATTATAATCCGATGACCAAAGTTACATGTTTTGGATCTTGGTTTGTATGATGGATAATACAATAATAGACTAAATTACAATAGAGGTTCATAGAAGTATTTGCTATGAATATACCGTAAAAGCATTCATTAATGTAAGTCTATCTCATTATGCAACCTATCCACATCTATCCTATTGTCAACGTCATCCCACTAACATTCATTAACATTTTTCTATCTTTACATGCAAGCTATATATCCACATCGTCTATTCTTTTAGCCATCCAAATGTCCACATCATCAATTTTTAGCCGTCTGATTAATGAGATCACACCATCCTACACTACACAAGTAAATTGTGTGCAACTAGAACATCATAATTACTTTCTTCCTTAATGTGTTTCAGCCTACCAAGAAAATTGTCTGAGAATTATTTTCAATGATGAAAATCATGTAGCTAATATTTGAAGGATCCATAAGTTTTTGGTGGATTGGCACATCATTAATGGGAGCGATGGATCCATCTGTTGTAGCGTTTTACTTCAGTTAATCTTACCAAGGATCAAGACAGTTTCGGTGGGGTTTAACAAGTTCAGGTTCCCGGTGAATTCCATGTATCTTGATCTCCTTAATGATCATAAACCATTTTATGTAATTAAATTTGGAAGATGAAGATGCATCTTAAAATTAAGATTTTCATGTTGTTCTTACTAAGGAAGGTTCTTCTTATAAAGGATAATTTGGCTAAAAGAAATTGGAATGGGAGGCAGAAGTGTTTTTACTATGACCAGTATGAATCAGTTCAATATCTTTTTATTTGATGTCCTCTTGCAAAGATTATTTGGCGCATCATGCATATTTCTTTTAATATTTCGCCACCTACAAGCACTACTAGTATTTTAGGGAATTGGTTGATGGGTGTCTCTAAAAATGATAAAGCTAACATCCTAGTTGGATGGTGATACTATGGGCTATATGGAATTTGCGCAATAATGTTATATTTACCAATGCAAGGCCTACCTCTTTTATGTAGGTTATCATGTTGGCTACTCATTAGATCCGTATGTAGTCTTACCTACAACTTTTTTTTTGGTCTTATCTGCAACTAATGGAGAAGCTGCAGGATATGGATATTAGGCACAACCGGTTAGAGAGAGTTGCGCAGCGTTTACACACAACCAGTAGCTTAAATCATGTTTTGATCACATGATGACATGTTGAAGCATAGGCGACACATGTTTTGTTTTCTGTTTAGATGGTTGATACATGTCTCAATCTTATGTGACCAGTAAGTTGTAATGAATTTTTGAACTTCCATAAAGTTAGTAAAAGGCTATATGCATTAGTCGATACAGAGGCTAGGGGTTGCCCCTATTTTGAGTAAAATATTAGAAAATGTAATGTGAATGGAGTTCAAGATACATGAAATTTTGTCAAACCCAAAGTTAGTCGTCAGCGCACGTCATTAAACAAGTGTAATTGGTTAAATAAAACTATTAATAAATAATAATACATAGTTTGTTTTTATCTGTACCTCTTGTTGCTGAGAAGGGCCTTGAGCTTGGAGCCGAGTTGGTCCGCATCCATCGTGTCGATGTCGGCCAATGGATCCTTTTCCTTGTTACCTTTCTCATTACCTACTTCCCTCTTGAACATCTGCTGCAGTACACGCTTCAACAATTCCTTTAGATCCTCCCCCACATTGAACATCTGAGACACCGACACTTGCGCTTGTAGGTAGAAATCTACCTCCAACTGCTGGCACACTTCCATGGCCAATGTTGTTTTTCCAAGCCCCCCAAACCCCACAATGGAGAACACCTTGAGCTTCATGTCACCCGCCTTCATCTTCTCCGCAAGATCATTTGCCTGGTCCTCCATGCCGACAATCTGACCAGTGTGGTTGGCAGAGCGCATCCCTCGCGCGGCCGACGCCCCTGCCATCACCGGGGCCATCGAAGCAGATCTTCGCAGCGCCACCCGGCCGACGCCATAACGAGCATGGCGGTCGCTGATGGAGACAGCACGCGCGCGGAGAGCCTTGATGTTACCAGCAAGGCGATGTCGAGGGAAAAGCGTCGCAACTAGGTGTTTGGACCATACGAGAAAGCGGTCACGGGGACGTGACCTAATGCGGAATATGTAGAGGTCGACGCAGTCCTCGGCGTCGTAGGTGAGCTCGCGCACCTGCCGCATCCACTCCCGGATGAAGTGGTCCACAGCGCCGTCTTCCGCTTCAGTCTGCATGCGCAGCAGGGCGTGCATGGTGGCCAGTTCGTCCCTGAGCTCCTCAATCTCGCCGCCCACGGCCCGGAGCTTGTCAAACTCTTTGCCCACCAGCTGACCTACATTGCTCAGGATGGTCTGCGCTGTACTATCCATTGAGCCTCTGAAAAAGTGGAATATAATGGTGGATGAAGAGATCTGTCACAATTCTTTTCAAAAAAAAGGATGAGACCTCTAGCCTCTACATTAAAAAGATGCATACATTAATTATGCGAGATCTATTGATTAGGATCTAGTGTTCTGACATTCTTCGACCACCATTGCCGACATTTTCCTTCCTGCACTAGCTAAAATATGTGCACCTTACTGCTCGTCTGATTCATCTTTCTTAGCAGGAAATATAAAGCTTACATTGCTGATAATAACGCTGTTTTTTTTATATATTTCCCGTTGATTTCTCCCACCGACGCATTTTTCTGGCCTTCTATCTTTACCGCATTTTTTCTCTCGCCCTATCTCTATCCCGCCCTATATCTTTCCTACCCTTTATCTTTTTCGTTCTTTTTATTTCCTGCCCTCTCTCTTTCCCTCCATTTTTCTCCCACCACTTTCTTCTGCTGATGGTTTTTTTTTCATCTTCAGTCATCATTACCCTATGTATAACCCCTCATTGTATGTGGTGTTGCGTCATTGTTTAATCGTCTTGGTAGATACAACACATCGTAGGAAATCATGGTGAAATATAAGGTACTATTCCAGGGCCCGTAGAACATGGGGACGCATGAAATCACGCCAAAAACCATCGAAAAATATTTCCTTTTGGCATGGATTTATAATATGGTTGTAAAGAGAAAATGCCAATACACAACTTTGGAGTGGTATATTCTTCAGAAGAATGACTATGTTTCTCAGCTTATAGTACAAAACAGCGACACCGAAGCAACCGAATCCACTTTTTTAAGAACTTGGCTTATGCATAGTTGATCTTGTTCAGGTGACTTAGTTTAACGCCAACAAAGAGAAATTTCACATGAAATCACCAGTTTTGATGAAAATCTAGCGTGTTCCTGTTCCGCGGGGCGTATAATAGGGGAGGGGCCATATGAAATCACGAGAGAAGGTAGTTTTACCTCAATTGGATAGCTAGGGTCTCGAAACCCTTTATTTTGGCATGGTATCCTAATATGGGTATATAAATAAGATGTTAAAAGCAATATCCAATAGACAACTTTGAAGTTGCACCTCCTTCACAAACTTTTATAAGGTCTTGGCTTCTTTTTGAGTCATTCTTGTTCATATAACTTAGTTTAACATAAAAATAGCAGTGCCAGATGAAATCACCATTTTTTATGACAAGCGAACGTGTTCCCGCCCGGGCCCATAAAATGGGGGGACGCACAAAGTCACGGCACCCTTCTTGGAATTAGGTCCTAATACGAGTATATATGTTTTTTCGTAAAGATTAAAAGCCAATACAGAACTTTTAAGTGGTAGATGCTTCACAAATAGGACTATCTCACACAATTTGTTTTGACTTATATTGGAAAAACCCCACTTCGAAGCATGTAAACAAACTTTAGTAAGAATTGACTTATTTTTTTGTTTTTTTTGTTCCTATATATGACTTATTTTAACACCAATAAACACAAAAGTCACATGAAATGACCACTTTTGATGAAATGTTGGCATGTTCACATTCTGAGGGCCGTGGAATAGGAGATACATGAAACCACACCAAAAATCATTGGAAACCCTTTATATTTCACACGCGGTCCTGTACTGGTATAGAAGGGTGATGCTAAAGATTAAAATCAAATACCAAGTTCCAATTGACACCTTCTTCACAAACAAAACTATCTCGCAAGAAGAGTCTGGACAAATGTGCAAAATCCCGCTTCCAAAAGTTCATGATTGAAAAAAGGATAAAAGAAAACCTATTAAAAAGTTAATAATTAATAATACTCCCTCTAGTCCATAATAAATGGGGGGGTTTAGTTCAAATATGAACAATTTTGAACAAAAGTCCCAACACTTAATATGGATCGGACATAGTACTAAAACTAGATTTTCATAAAAACTTAAAAACCTCCAAAAATGGAATATATTTTTGCCGAGTGTATTTAGGAAAGAACTCGACAAACCATCCCTTTTGCAAGTGCCCCTCTTTTGGTGCTCAACAAACTTCGTTTAGGTGGGACGAAAACCCTACCCGGACCCATCTTTTCCTTGACCTAACCATTCTCTAATCTCTTTAAATCTAACTGTAAAACTCCCACGACCCGCAACTATTATGTCTTGCACCATCACCCATGCCTCATTCTGTTGGGCCCCGCTCTGCCACCACGCATTTCCCACCCTACCCTAGACCCATTAAAAAAGCTATCAATCCACCTCTTTCTCCTCTCACGGCTCACCCCACCGCCCTCCACCTTATGTCGCATGCATCTCCCCTCGCATCTACTTCCTCATATATGCCTGCTGCCTGCGTTGGCTCTCATCCACTTCTAGACACCGTCCCACACAACCCCTCACCATTGCAGCCACCTTCTCTCCCTCTTTGTCTGTCGCTCCAATCGATGCTCTCTCATGAACCACAAAGTTAACTCACGTACCGGTGGTGGCCCTTGTTGGCCACCCTTGCCTCGCTTTTGCCACATCCACTTTGCTCACAAGGCTTCCGGCGCCGGGAAAGATAACAAGATACACCCGCACCATGGCGGGGGATCTACTGTTGGTCACCACCTGACCTATTGTTGCGGTCACCATGTCAGTGTCCTCTGTCGACATGTTGTTCCACACTGACCAAGAAAATGATGCGTTGGTAGTACACCCACATGCCCAAGATCAAATTTTATCGGTATGTTGATGTACATGCTTGTAGTACACACACATGTGATGGTCTAGAATGAAAATATTTTTCGATAAAGGATGCTTTATTACTTTTGAAGCAATTACATCCAGCCTCTGCATAACCAGGATGCACACAGCCGTTTAAAAGTCTTTAAGTCGAAAAAGCCAAACTAAAAAGGAACTAGGCGGAATACATATCGGAACGATGAAATATATAACGCCTAAGGTGTGGGTGGGGCTACAATCCGTAGACTATGCTGCCACCCATGTAGGGAAAAAGTATCCCTCGCAGTAGACTATGCTGCCAGAATGAAAATATGATATCTGGGAAGTTTTCATGCTAAGGACAGCCAGTTTTGTTTTGGTATTTTGACAAATGAGATGTATTAAGACATATTTATTGTCATGTTCACTAAATTAGTAATAAAATGTCAACACATTTTCTCTCATATGCCTATATATGGTGCACCATATGGTGCCAGGCACCATACTCAATACACGCAAAATACGTGTTGAATCTTACATACCTGAGATAGGTATGTCTTGTATATACTTGATAGCCATGAGGTACATATACCCATGTATGATAATTTTCTAGCACATATATCTAGTTTTGTAAAAAAAATACAAAGACAACATCTCCGCAACAACTCCCCGTTGTTTTCTGGTACACATTCTCTTATCCTTTTGCTGAGACGTGTATTTGGAGAACAACAGGGAGGTGCTAACAAAAAAAATTGTTAGGTCGCAGTAGAGCATAGAAATGAACCAATCTAAACATCCTCTTCATCTTCTCCGGTGAAGAAATTCAATGCTAACTGATGGATTCTATTTTCCTTTTAAGCACCAGATCTACTTTTTTCCTTCACCTATCTTGTGTACCTACTATGTGAGTCATGAATTTATCCCAACTATACCCGGTGGACCTACCATGTGATTCTCAAGGCAGAGACAAGGTCGTGATCGCTAGCATAAGCATGGAAACAAAATTTCTATATAACGGATAGTACTATAGCAGAAATTTCACACTTGTTAAACAAATAATGTTATACTGTGATTCAAATTCATAAGAAGGCTAACTTCTGATGAACGGAACGAGACCCATTGCCATTAGGCTTACAACGTGCCCTGGGGTGGGGGGGGGGGGGGGCTCCTAGTTCCGCACTGATCACTATCACTGCCTTTTTATACATCTTGTAAGATGCTGGTTAGGGTTAATCACTTCATAAGATAACCCACAACGCTTGTAAACATTTTCCGATATAGTGAAGTTTTACGTCCGTGGTTTTTACCTCTATTTGTTAAAGACGGGTTTCCATGTTAAAATCTTGTGTCCCCTGTTGTTTTTTTTATTTCTGTTCTCCGTTATTGCCTATCGCGTTTGTAACAAATAACCTTGTGAAGATATGAAAATTCAGTTCGTGTTTAAGACATACTGCGCTAAGCAAGGGGTGAAACAAAAATACTACTGAATACCGCACACTAATTCTTGAGCGATGAGTTACTGCACACTGTTTCCATGGTGGTCGCTGCAATTTTGGGAGGCTATAAGGAGAAGGAGGACCTCTTGATATTTCTGGGCTAGGAGTGTTTCTTTTGCTTGGGAGCGAGTGGTGAAGAGTGAGAGGAGGATGGGAAACCAGTTCAGTTTCAATCACGAGTGTCCGTCGCTGCTGCAAATTTTGCTGCTAATTAAATGTTTTTATGGGCATATATATCATATTTTGTCGTCTATATTTCATTAGATATAATTTTTAGGGCATTTCACTTTTGGCTACACCACATGCTAGATCTGGGACAAACAGTTGAGATAAGGGAAGGTATATATGAGCCATTTCGTCTCACACAATGATAGCCAATTTAAACTAAATGTTATTATATTTCTAGTTAGCAACACACAGATCTTTGCTAGTACGTATTAGGATTTTTTATACTTTTACATAAACAAAGACCTAAATCTTTTCAAGCAATGTTGCCGACATCGAGACCCTTTGCTCGATCAATCAAGTGGAAATAATATAAACCACACACTGTATATCGTTACCTCTCAGATGATCAGCTCTGCCCTTCTGAGATGCTTTGAACAGAAGGAACACGGAGTAACTTGGCACGTCCAGGATCTTAGAAGATCACAAGAACAATATTCAGCAACCCTTAAACTAAAGGCTGCCAAATAAATATTAATCAGCACTTTCATTTCGCTTGATAGAAGTAGTTGATGTTACTTGTTATATGGCCAAGAAGTAAATAAATAAGAAATAACGAAACAACGTACCTGGTGGAAGAATTGCACTATATGTGGGCAATATGAATTTCAACAGATGATCGATCTGAACAACTATATAGTGGGAGCAGTGAATGACCTTTTCTTGTATATTTGATGGAACTGACAACTAGAAAAGCAAGAAAATTAAAAACGTGTGAGGAAACAACAAACGGGAGAAGCAAATATTTTTCGTTGTTTTTGAGTATTTATCAGTGGAAAGGGAAATTAGGTCTATATGTAGCTACAATACAACTGAAGGCATACTGAAAAATAAAAACGGTCGCAGAAGAAATAAATGGCTAGGAAGAAGATAGGTGGAGGGCGATGGGTTTCAACGGTTGCCTTTTGCGACTTGTATATAACTATATATATATAAGAAAAATGAAACTTCAATCAGACCAAAGATGGGATGCGTGTTTACAGAAACAAGTAAAGAATGAACTTTGCTCTTTCATAAAGGTTAAAGGAAGGAAACGAGTCATGAATGAACAAAGAAGGAAGGTATAACTTGCCATGTGGTTCCATGCCAAAAAGACATTATCTGAACTGTAATTTTGCCTACTTTTTTTCCTACGGTATAAATTCAGCTATGTGATTCCATGGTTGTGAGTTTACTTTTTCGACTCTGCACTCTTGTACCGTTAGGTAATCGCTGTGATTGATGATACAAATCAGTCTATGGCTACCTAGTGGTCCTATATTTGGATGTTTGTGCATTCCTAAACATGCACACGAGGCTAACATAATTTGGTGCGACATTAGCCTTTGTGGAAGCCAGGGCGGTGGCCCCGGGCATGGTGGCGGCGACCTCCTTCACGGAGATGGACGGTCTCGTTGGGATCTGGGGTGGGGGATCTTGGGATCCCACACAGAACTCCGGCGGTGAAGATCTAGTCGACGACGAGTTTCGGGTGACGGGGCAGCCGGTGAAAACCGTGCTTCGCTCTCGGGCTTGGCGGACGATGGTGGCGTCATTACCTTGTCGAAGGCATCGTCTTTGCTTGTCTCGTCACTCCACTCGGCGAGTTGGAGATGTGCGGCTGCCGGTGAAAATCGTGCTCTGAACCCCGGTCGTGGCGGGCGATGGCGACGTTACACGTCGTTACCTTCTTGAAGGCATCGCCGTCGCAACCTGCATCTACTCACTCGTGCTGCTCTGGGGGAAACCCTAGATGTGGGTCTCCCGGATCGGACGATGGCGGCGCTACCTGCGTCGTTCTACCTCTTGGGGCATCGTCTTTGGAGCAGTTGGAGTGGTATTCATCTACCACATTGTCGACGCTGAGTCTTGGTGGCATGGTGATGCAAGGTATCGACAACGGATGCGGGATGGTGTATGCGTGTAGGATGGTGGAGCCGTCTGGCGTCATGGTGACATCGACGACAGGTCTTGCAAGGTTAATGCGAGGATCTCTCTTGAAGATGGAGTCGAGGAAGACGGCGGTAGCAACTTCTGTGGCGTGTGCGTTGGCGTGCGCTGAGAGTCTGCTCGACTGGATGTGCTTCTCACCTGTTATTGGACGGTTTGGGAAGGATTTGATTTTTTGGATGATGTGAGTTGGTGTATTGTCACCCCCTTCATCCCACTGTAGGTTTAGTGAGGTGGCTTCAAGGTTGATCTTTTGTATTGTTCTTGTAAGGTTTGTGAATAATCTAATAAAAAAGCCGTGTGCATCCTTTGGATGCAGAAGCTAGGGTGATTTATCCCCCATTTCGAAAAAAAAACCTTTCTGGAAGTTTTGAAGTAAACGGGGAAAGGGAAGAGGATTGCAAGATAAGAAATGATGTCTCAAATCTTGTGTGCTGAATATATAGTCCATCTTTTACATAGCACAATTTATTGTCACAGACAAGGAAACGCAAAAGCAATATTTTCGCAAAACGCAAAAGAAAAAGAATCAAGTAATTTCTCCTTCAGATCACTAGAGCACATGCACTTGGAGTACTGCCCAAGATTGGAGGCTATGATGCCAGATAGAGTAACACTACCAAGTCTAAAGACACTTGACAGTCTGTTCTGCCGCAACCTCAAGAAAATTTCCTATCAGTGTTGATGTCAGTGTGAGATATGTTTAATTATCAATTGTGGTTTTGACACGCTTCTACGCTAGGTGACCTGAGTATTTGATTCAGACTATTTGTTTGACCTGTAGTGTTGTACTATTCAGACTATTTTTTTCCATGTACAATAAACTAGATTCTTCAAAAGGAAGTTCATAACAAAAAATCAGCTGGACCATATCTTGCATATTGGCTTGTTATATTTAGGAGTGCTCAAGCGCATATATATCCAAATAATAAAAGACTTTGGCTTCCAGCGTGGGAAAACCTCACATCTGAGATTACACATGCAAAAGTAATCTTGAACATATAACACCGATGCAAAGTAAGGCACCAAATAATCTTGAACATATATCACATTTCAGAATGAGAGTTTTTAAGTTACAAGATGAGAGGTGATCACATACGACCAGCACATGGACCTTTTGGCTAGGTACTTCAAACCTATTGGACCATAGAGTTAGGTCAGCCATGGTCAAGGCCACGTTTAAAGTACACACAACCCTTAGCTCATTACATCACAACTAAGCTTATTAAGTTAGTGGACTACGGCCGTATATGTCCATCATGGACCAGATCGACTACCTTCACTAGAAGCTTACTAGCACCACAACTTACTTTCATCTCCTCTTGACCACGGCGTTGTGGTGCGAATTCAACTCTTTGTTCCGTAGTAGAATTAGAATCACCAACACCCCCACCACTACAATGACGACAACCCTTACTAACAAACTCAAATGTGAGCATTCTGCCTAGGCAGATGGTAAGGACACGACGGTGCAGCGTGATAACTGTCAAGTCACCAGAAAAAGTCACCACACCATCTTCCTTGCTATTATGAATCATGATCTTTTCTTCAACGCCCTCCATGCCAACTCTGATGTCTCCACAGAAATGTCCCTCGAGCATCTCAATTTCAAAGGTACCCTCAACAGCATTTAGAATAGTTGCGTAGCTCAGCTTCACCGTACTAAACCAGCTCTTAAGAGTTCGACTTCCAAAATTAACCTTCTCGTCTCTTGGCTGAACTAGTCCATTGATGCTAAGTAAGCCCTTGCTGATTTGCTGGCCTAGAGGCTCTTCGTCAACTTTGATTTTGAGATTTATCTCTAGATATATGAAATCAAGCAACACCAGACCTCGACCTGGGCCAGTTAAAATCAAACTTTCATCCTGTGAAAAGATTTGGAAAAGATTAGAGCGTGTCCATCTAAATACCACTAAAGCGTGCAACAGAATATGCAGTAGAGTTATACAGTAAACATAATCGAGATGGAACATCGCTCGACAACAACCAAACAGTACTTAAGTAATGGTCGTGTACCAAAGACATACCGCTGAGTTGATAGTCTGGTAATCCTCTCTATGGCGGTTAAAAATGTATATGCACTTATGGTCAACGCTGTCTCTCGCGATGATGGTGCCATACACGTTGATAGGAAAGCCTCTGTCAGAGGAGGCAATCTTGACTGAAAATATGTTTGCAGAGTCTTGTAGGTTCAAGCCGCGTGTGTACCCACTGTTGGTAAACCGCATTGGAGCGACAAGCGCTGCAAGGAGAAAACAAAAGTAACAATCATTGTGATAGACAAAAAAAAAATCCGTGTGTGTAGATCAAAAACATATCGGAGCATCGCCAGATGTTTAGTAAACTGCGGAATCAGAATACAATGTAGTGGATAGGTGCAGGGGAGATTCTACCTACGCAAGGACCCAATCCGTTATTCGTCACTAGGCCATTAGGGCAAAGACCTTTAATTAGTACCAGCAGCGTGTCTGCGTTTACATTCACAGTAGACGTTAGAGTTTTTTCTTCTTCTAACACGATTCTTCAAGTTGAGCCTGAGCCCTGCCAGGATTTCATGTCTGCAATCGCCAATGACTGAAATAACCTCCAAGATACGTACATAACCGAAGAGAGCCTCCTGACCTAAGGTGTTCTAACGTTTTCACCCATGCATGCTTTTGAAACGGAAACAGGAATTCAGGATCTCTGCCAATGACTTACACTCCTCGTCGATGTCGAATACGGAGAAGTCGGTGAAGGAGTAGCGCGTGTAGACCTCGCGCCCCGTCTTGGGGTCGCGCTCCAGGATGCGCCGCGCCTCTCCGGCGTCTCTCCTCGTCCTTCCTCGCCTGCTCCGCCTCCGCACGCAGATACGCCTCCCTCTCCGCATCCACCTCGCACGCAGATAGGCTCCACGAAGAAGTCGTCGTCCTCCTCCTCTACTCCCGCCATGATCGATCCCCAGGTCGCCGCTAACAATGAACGAACATATATAATGGTCCAATAGGTTTGAAGTACCTAACCAAAAGGTCCATGTGCTGGTCGTATGTGATCACCTCTCATCTTGTAACTTAAAAACTCTCATTCTGAAATGTGATATATGTTCAAGATTATTTGGTGCCTTACTTTGCATCGGTGTTATATGTTCAAGATTACTTTTGCATGTGTAATCTCAGATGTGAGGTTTTCCCACGCTGGAAGCCAAAGTCTTTTATTATTTAGATATATATGCGCTTGAGCACTCCTAAATATAACAAGCCAATATGCAAGATATGGTCCAGCTGATTTTTTGTTATGAACTTCCTTTTGAAGAATCTAGTTTATTGTACATGGAAAAAAATAGTCTGAATAGTACAACACTACAGGTCAAACAAATAGTCTGAATCAAATACTCAGGTCACCTAGCGTAGAAGCGTGTCAAAACCACAATTGATAATTAAACATATCTCACACTGACATCAACCGCCATGATCGATCCCCAGGTCGCCGCGTACCGAGGCCCAATATATATGTTCGTTCATTGTTAGCGGTGCTGCTTGGTCTGGGCCTTATCTTTCTTGATTTTGTTTTTCACGAAATCTAGTGTTCACTCGAAATAGAATTGGTACGAAATCGTTAAAAAAAGGCCGACCTTCGCAACGGGAATGCAACTCGCTCCGCACGTGACAAGTGGCGCGCTGTGGTGCCAGAAAATCCCTGAGAAGTGGTCTCCCTACTCGCCACGTGTCGCAGGGAAGCAAGGTGGGGATGCGGGAGGAGAGAGAAGACTAGGTTGTGTCAGTTTTTCCTTTTTTTTCTTCTAGATTCGTTTTTTCAAAATGAAATATCTTGAGAACCGTAAGTCCAAATTGCGAACCGTTTTCACTTTCGAGATCCTCGCGTCGAGATCTACAAAACTAGATCTCATGTTGATAGATTTGGAGATACTTTTTTTTGTACTTCTGATAATATTATGATTATGTGGTGTGTCTGTATCGTGGTTCAACCGATAAGTACTTCTGTTTTTAGTGTATTTTGGTGCAATTTTCCCTTTACTCGCTAATTGTACTCGCCGTGTGCGGGATGTACTTATCTTGATACTCTCTCGTGTGCGCACTGTACTTTACATGTACTTGCTCGTGTTCACGACACTTTCGTATGCGTTTGTACCTGCTCGTGTGCGTGTACTTCGCTCGTGTGTTTAACTACTCGCGTGGTGTGCATGGTACTGCTCGTGTGCACGACGTACTGCTCGTGTGCGTGATACCTGTACTCATGTGTTTCAAGTACTTGTGTGTTGTGCGTAAATACTCATGTGCGAGACATACATGCTCATGTGTGACTGTACTTGTACTCGCCCGTGTGTTTAACTGTACTCGTGTGTTGTACACAACTGTGTTCGTATGTTGTACACAACTGTACTCGTGTGTCCACTAAATTGTACTCCTACTTTTGTTGTACTCAGATTTACATAGTTGTACAAGGATTTACATACTTGCTTGGCCCTGGCCGTACGTGTTTCTCCCGTCGCGTGGGCGCGTACGCGCATGCGTACTTGCTTGGCCATGTCGCGCGGGCCGAATACAGGCTGCGTACTTGCTTGGTTCTTGATCGCGTACTTGCCTGATGCTTGGCCGCGTCGCGCGGGCCGCGTACGCGCGGGCGTACTTGCCTGGACGTGGTCACGCGCGTGGTCGCGTCTTCGCGTGGAGACTCCGCCACGTGTCGACGCCTCGAACGTTGCGCGAGCGAACGTTTCCCTTGGGGAAGGTCGGCCTCTACGTAACGATACCCGAATCGGTAGCACAGTCGAGTGGGCCAAGTAGCTTCAAGAAACCACCAAATCTTACTTCTCTACGTTGTTGATGACGCCTCGGGAGGCAATAGGTGGCCCAGGGCTGCGTGCATGGAGGCGGCCATGCGACACTGGTGGGTTGCGGTGGTGTGTAGGCAATCATGAGGGGAATCCGGTGGTGCGCGTCATATCTTGCGCGGTGACCCTCCTCTAGAGCGGGAAAAATAGTGGGAGCGGCAGACACACCGGCGTGAAGTTGTTGCGAAGTTGCTACCGGTGCGCTCGATAGCCTCCCTTCTTACATGATTTCTTTGGGCTGCATTGGGCTCAAAATGATACAGATTTCTATTAAAATCGCCGGTGTGATAATTTTCTCCCACTAGAACTTCTAAATCGCGTTGGATACGATTTGACGCTCCGTGGTGGAGATGCTCCAACAGAAGAAAGCCTCCTCCTAACCTAAGTTTTATAACGTTTTCACGAAACCTAGTGCTCACTCGAAATAGAATCGCTAGAACTGCCAAGTAGCTTCAAGAAAGCACCAAATCTTGCTTCTCTACGCGCTCTTTCGATGACTTACACTCCTCGTCGATGTCGAATACGGAGAAATTGGTGAAGGAGTAGCGGGTGTACACCTGGCGCTTCGTCTTGGGGTCGTACTCGAGGATGGAGTAGAGGACGGCACGGTGCGCCGCACTTCTCCGCCGTCTCTCCTCGTCGTTGCTCGCCTTCTCCTCCTCCTCCCGCCGAGTCTCTTCTTCCTCCTCCTCCACCTCGGCCATCATCGCTTCCCAGTCCAGGAAGGGGTTGTACAAGTCCTGCTGCTCCTCCTCCTCCTCTATGTACGCCATGGTTCAAGAGGCCGGCCGAAGAGTCTGATCTAATCCGCGCGCGGAGGCAGACGGAGTCCCTGCACAAGGTTTTCCCGTTTGTTTTTCTGGTGTAGGTCGTGTACGTAGGCTGCTGCTACTTTGGGCTAGGCCAAGGCCCATGTAGGCTGTAGAATACTGGCTACAATATAGGCTGGGATCGATGCAATTGTAAGCCATCGTGCTTCTCCACGTACCGTACACCATGAATCAAACAACAAATGATTAGATCGGTGGTGACTGACTGGTCACGACGCATGGACCACGGAGACGGCTGGCTACTTAGGGCATGTCCAATGCGGACGCTAAGAGAGGCGCTAGGGAATTAAATCCTGACCGTTTTGTATCAAATCCTGACCGTTTTGCATGGTTCCTGGCCGTTTCGCTAGAGTCGACGCAATAGGAAGAGGCTGGCGCTAGAATAATAGGCACAGAATTCGGCTAGCTAGCGTCGGCGCTTATATGCATGTACCAACTGTCTGCTTAAGCGCCTAGCCAGAAGGCTGGCGTTGTACATGCCCTTACACTCCTCGTCGATGCTGAGGAAGACACCGCTGAAGGAGGTGGTTTCGAGAGCCCTAGAGAGCTCCTCTCCAACATGACATGTTGCCCGTGCCCCGAGGATGACGCGGGGGTCACACAAACTGAGGTAGGCGCCAAGCATGTTGCATTTTGATGTAGCAGTCGATATCACCAGGAGCGAGGAGGCGGCTGACTAGGAGCATGATTGGTAGGCGTGAGTTAAAGTTGGGCTTAGTGGTTGACTAGGCTCCCTCCGCGTTGTAGCCACCATGGTCAAAGCACTCTTGGTTGGACGGACTTTCTAACCCACCCGCAAGCAGGTATGTCCCGCGACCGCGGCCGCCGCCGGGCACGTGCCCTGCCGCCGCGCTGATCTACCTGCTCCGGCCACCCCCGTTCCCGTCGCGGCCAGATCCGGAATCCCCTCCGCGCGCTCTCCCTATCAGTCCTGCAGTCCGTCTCCTCCACTGGCGTGGTCGAGGCAGCCGAGCTCCATCTCCCCGGCAAGTCCTACTGCAACCGCCGGCTCCTCCGCGTCCCGCCTTGAGCCGCGTCGTCGCTCGTCGCTCTGCCTCGACCACATTTTCGCCATGAGCTCGCCCCCTCGCTCGTCGCGTCTGCCTCCAGCAGGGAGATTCCGCAAGGAAAATGGCGGTGTGGTTTCGCGCACGGCTGGTTCCATGCCTGCGACCGCTCCAGGTCCGCCCCTCAGCGCCGCCGCTGCGCGTGCAGGTGTCACCTCTGGCCTGTCGTCGGTGTCCTGGGCCGCGACTCTGGCAGGGCCGGTTGGCCCCCCTCCTGGCCGCGGGGGAAAACCGGCATGCGCACCTCCGTCGCCGGCTACTCCGCAACAGCATTCGATGCCTCCTTCTCATGCAGATGCAGTCGACATTGTCCCAGTGCTCCCTGACGCTGTGGACATGGATAAAGAGCTGGCTACCGAGGTGCCCCTTCCTGTTGATGCTGCACAATTGGGCCTGAGTGCGCCGTCGTCGCTTTCTGGTGCTTCTCTGAGCTCTAACAAGGAAGATGACAAGATGTTGGCTTACGCTTCGTCTGACCCTGCCGTGTTGATAGAGGGCCTCGGGTTCTTGTCGCTACCGCCTGCTGCCTCGGGAGGCCCGATCTCTGCGGGGGTGTGCTCTGTCGAGGACCACGATGGTGAGGAGTTTGCTTCACCGTTGGCCTCTTCCAAAGGCACTGTTTTTGACTCAGAGCAGGTGATTGCGGAGCCATGCTGTGACCTCTCTGCTGCTGCCGCCGCTTTTGATGATGAGGAAGGATGGACCCAGGTGGGTCGGGGCTGCCGTTCCAGCCGGGCGCCATTGTCTTCGCTTCGTGAAGGTCTCGACCGTAGCCTCGCCTTCAAGCGCTGGGCTCGAAGGAGGTGTTTTCGGTGCCTTGAGCGTGGACACCAGGTCAACTCATGTCGTGGGTCATTCAGATGCATCCGATGTCGTCGTCCTGGTCACCGGGAGCGTTTCTGCCGTGCGCGCTCTCCTGCTGCTCGTTCTCGCTCTCCGGAGGCTCGGGCTCGTTCTCCGGTCGCTCGTGCTCCTTGCCAGCGGAGTCGCTCTCCGTCCGCTCAGCCTCGTCGCCCCTCGTCGCCTCTGAGTTGGGCTGGGGTTTTGGGCCACTCGTCGTTGCATCCTGTGGTGCAGCCGTGTTGCAAGGATTCAATCTCTTCTGTGGAGTCCCAGTTTGCCCTGCTACGCATGGAGGTCCTTCAGAAGTTTGAGTTGCTTCGCTCTGAGGTTCAGGATGCTCTTGCCAAGCTTCAGGTTGCGTCGGTTGTGCATCTACCACCTGAGATACAGACTGGTTCTATTGATGAGGGGTTCGAGTGCTGCTTTGGAGAATTTTCTCCCCGTGCTCTACATACGTCGTCGTCTGTCCTTACGACGGTTGTCGCCACCGAGATCATTGTGGGAAATCATCTGTGGTGCTTCCAGTTGAGCTAGGCCATTTGGAGCCTTTGGCGGTGGACATCGCGCCATCCCCATCTCCGTCTGAGTCCTGCGAGTTGCCCTCTTCTGTGGATAGTGGAGGTCCGTCCATCCGGTTGCCCCTCTTCGACCGTGAAGCTATGTTGGCAAGTATTGATCAGGCGGTCTTCGTGAAAAAGCTTAGTGGCTTGCTCGCTTGCTTGGAGGCAGCTAGCCCTGGATCTGGCGAGGCGATTGCTTGCCTCATAGCTGAGGAGGCTTCTACCGGCAAAATCAAAAAGGTGAAAAAGGCTCTTAGGAGCATAGGCAAGAAGGGCGGCGCCATTGGTAAGGCGCCCGCGACTGCTTAACGCAGCTGCGTGGTCCTAGGGTAGTCGTTAGTCTGCGGTTGCTTAGCTAGAGTGGGGTTGTCGCTTCGTGAGTTGCTGGTCTTAGGTGTTGCCCTTTGTGGTTGTGTTGCCTCATGTTGTTGGTGTTTGTTGTATGGTTTTCGCCCGGTTTTTTCCATTAATAAACCGGGCATTTCCTTCTTAATAAATGGTTGGGGCAAAGCTTTTGTCCCACAGTTCAAAAAAAAAAAAAAAAGCACTCTTGGTTAGACCCTGGGAAACGCTCGAATCAACGTTTCCAGTGAGCCACCCAAAACATGAAACACAAAGCACCTTTTAGCGACGCAGTCTTGATCTCCTTCACCTACTCCCTCCTAATAAACATAACCATGCTTCAAATAAAAATAATTTGTATATGAAAAACATGCACGCGATGATATGATTCCATTTCGATAATCGGTTTCGAGTTTCGTTTTGTTAGAAATCGTAAATTTTATGCCCATGTTTAAAGCGTTTTAAGCGTATTTGTCAAATTCACCGCGCACGGTCTGCCGCTTGAAATTTACTTTGAGGATTAGCTTCACCTCGCCATTCCGCACAACTCTCCAGTTGTTAGTTTTTCATCTTGATAGACGTAGACGGATAGATCTGTAACTCTCTAGTATACTGTAACATGTAAATGTTGCTCAAGCTCTTTGTTTCCCTCTTGATCGTTGGTGGTGAGAAGTGAGATGTAAGGTCATATTCAACATTGTCTTGCACGTAGGCTGGGCAACTGCCTTGGCTACCGTTGGCGACGACACCATGGTGGTCCTTCCGTGTGCTGGCATGGTGCCTGGCTTTGTGGACGACACCGTGAGACTGATTGTTGTAGGTGAGATGGAGGATCACCATGTGAACAAGTGGTGAGATGAAAAATGGGCTGTTATGCAAACAAAACACACTAATCCTTGCGTCTCGGCTGGGATGAAAAATACGTTGTGGACAAGATGGCTTTTTTGGCCCATTCTTAAAAAAAAAACTTTACAGTGGGGGAGCCCCCACGGTCATGTCCCAAAAACATGTTTGGCGTGGTGAGATGAAAAATGTTTCTTGTGGGACAAGAGGCGATCGGAAACATGGATTTTACGCGGTGATACCCCCAAAAGCATGCGTTCGGAAGCCCTAAAATAGGCCCAGGCAACCAATCACGTCTTAGATGGGAGCTCCTATTGATCGCTTTAAGCGGGGTTTCCGATCGTCTCCGCTTAGGGAATCAAATGTCTCGAACGAAGATGGGCTCAAACCATGTTACATTCGTACATGCAGTGCTAACTTTGTGTTATCACCAGAATTTAGCCAAGAGCAAGACATGGGCCGTGATTGAGATGGGTTTGAAGGCTACGCATATGAAGTGTCTCTGAATCGGCCTCGTGCGACAGTTTGGGCTAGATTGCCCGTGTATCTGTATATTATGGTAGATTAGAATCAAGAGATAGAGTTTAGCCCGTACACGGTTAAGTTTATTCCCGAATTAGGAAGTCCACGGACTATAAATATGTATCTAGGGTTATTGAGAAAGGAGGACAATCATGTTCACAACAAACACAATCTAGGCGCATCGCCACCCCTTATTTCGAGGGTTTCTCCCGGATAAGCATCATGCTGCCTAGATCGCATCTTGCGATCTAGGCAGTATAGGTTTATTCGTTATCTGGTGTTACTCGTATGAAGCCTTTTTGATGGCGAGTAACACTATTTATCGTAGATGTTTTGGGGCTGGCATCGTTGTTCTTCTGATATGCTTGCTTAGTTATGCTGCCCCTTGATATCTAGCCGCCCTTACCTATCCTAGGTGTAAGGGTGGCATCTTGCTTCATCTTTATTTAGTAGATTCGATCTGTTATAGTTGCTCCTTGTTCTTCAAGGATTAGTTTGATATCCGTATGGTTAGGCCTTGCAAACGGGTTGAACGATCCGGTAGTGCGCTAGGTATGGCTTACCGATCCTATAAGGGATGTTCTGGGAATCGACTTTATGTTGGTTTTTAGGCCTCTTTTGAAGGAGATATGCCCTAGAGGCAATAATAAAGTGGTTATTATTTATATCTTTATGTTAATGATAAATGTTTATATATCATGCTATAATTGTATTAACCGAAACATTAGTACATGTGTGATATGTAGACAAACAAGAAGTCCCTAGTATGCCTCTTAAACTAGCTTGTTGATTAATGGATGATTAGTTTCATAATCATGAACATTGGATGTTATTAATAACAAGGTTATGTCATTATATGAATGATGTAATGGACACACCCATTTAAGCGTAGCATAAGATCTCGTCATTAAGTTATTTGCTATAAGCTTTCGATACATAGTTACCTAGTCCTTAAGACCATGAGATCATGTAAATCACTTATACCGGAAAGGTACTTTGATTACACCAAACACCACTGCGTAAATGGGTGGTTATAAAGGTGGGATTAAGTATCCGGAAAGTATGAGTTGAGGCATATGGATCAGTGGGATTTGTCCATCCCGATGACGGATAGATATACTCTGGGCCCTCTCGGTGGAATGTCGTCTAATGTCTTGCAAGCATATGAATGAGTTCATAAGAGACCACATACCACGGTACGAGTAAAGAGTACTTGTCAGGAGACGAGGTTGAACAAGGTATAGAGTGATACCGAAGATCAAACCTCGGACAAGTAAAATATCGCGAGACAAAGGGAATTGGTATTGTATGTGAATGGTTCATTCGATCACTAAAGTCATCGTTGAATATGTGGGAGCCATTATGGATCTCGAGATCCCGCTATTGGTTATTGGTCGGAGTGAGTACTCAACCATGTCCGCATAGTTCACGAACCGTGACACACACTTAAAGTTGGATGTTGAAATGGTAGTACTTGAATATGGAATGGAGTTTGAATATTTGTTCGGAGTCCCGGATGAGATCCCGGACATCACGAGGAGTTCCGGAATGGTCCGGAGAATAAGATTCATATATAGGATGTCATTTTTTGTGAATTAAAATGTCGCGGAAGGTTCTATGGAAGGTTCTAGAAGGTTCTAGAAAAGTCCGGAAGAAACCACCAAGGAAGGTGGAGTCCACATGGGACTCCACCTCCATGGCCAACCCTAGTGGGGGGAGTCCCAAGTGGACTCCCCTTAGGGGGCCGCCCCCCATATGGGAGGTGGAACTCCCACCTTTGGTGGGAGTCCTAGCTTGGCTAGGTTTCCCCTCTTATGGAAGGTTTTGGTTCGGGTCTTATTCGAAGACTTGGACACCAACACTTGGGGATCCACCTATATAATGAGGGGCCAAGGGAGGGGGCCGACCACCCCAAGACCACAAGCTGGCCGCCCCCCCCTGAAGTGGCCGGCCCCCCTCCCAAACCCTAGCCGCCCTCTCCTCCATATCTCCCGCGTAGCTTAGCGAAGCTCCGCCGGACTTCACCACCACCGACACCACGCCGTCGTCTGTCGGATTCAAGAGGAGCTACTACTTCCGCTGCCCGAACGGGAGGTGGACGTCGTCTTCATCAACAACCGAACGTGTGACCGAGTACGGAGGTGCTGCCGTTCGTGGCGCCGGGCCGATCGTGATCAAGATCTTCTACGCGCTTTTGCAAGCGGCAAGTGATCGTCTACGCAGCAACAAGAGCCTCATCTTGTAGGCTTTGGAATCTCTTCAAGGGTGAGACTCGATACCCCTCGTTGCTACCGTCTTCTAGATTGCATCTTGGCTTGGATTGCGTGTTCGCGGTAGGAAATTTTTTGTTTTCTATGCAACGTTATCCTACGTGGTATCGAGCCGTGTCTATGCTTAGATGGTTGCACGAGTAGAACACAATGGTTTGTGGGCGTTGATGCTCTTGTTATCTTTAGTTTGAGTACTTTGCATCTTTGTGGCATAGTGGGATGAAGCGGCCGGACTAACTTTACATGACCGCGTTCATGAGACTTGTTCCTCGTTCGACATGCAACTTGTATTGCATAAGAGGCTTTGCGGGTGTCTGTCTCTCCTACTATAGTGAAGATTCAATTTACTCTTCTATTGAAAACATTAGTATCAACGTTGTGGTTCATGTTCGTAGGTTGATTAGATCTCTCTCGAAAACCTAAACCACGTAAAATATGCAAACCAAATTAGAGACGTCTAACTTGTTTTTGCAGGGTTTGGTGATGTGATATGGCCATAATGTGATGATGAATATGTATGAGATGATCATTATTGTATTGTGGCAACCGGGAGCCTTATGGTTGTCTTTAAATTTCATGTTGAGTAGTATTTCAAAGTAGTTGTAATAGTTGCTACATGGAGGACAATCATGAAGACGGCGCCATTGACCTTGACGCTACGCCGACGATGATGGAGATCATGCCCGAAGATGATGGAGATCATGTCCGTGCTTTGGAGATGAAGATCAAAGGCGCAAAGACAAAAGGGCCATATCATATCACATATGAACTGCATGTGATGTTAATCCTTTTATGCATCTTATTTTGCTTAGATCGCGACGGTAGCATTATAAGATGATCCCTCACTAAAATCTCAAGATAATAAAGTGTTCATCCTTAGTAGCACCGTTGCCAAGACTTGTCGTTTCGAAGCATCTCGTGATGATCGGGTGTGATAGAATCAACAAGTGCATACAACGGGTGCAAGACAGTTTTGCACAAGCGGATACTAAGGTGGCCTTGACGAGCCTAGCATGTACAGACATGGTCTCGGAACACGTGATACCGAAAGGTAGAGCATGAATCATATGGTTGATATGATGAACACTTTGAGTGTTCGCCATTGAAGTCACACCTTTTCTCGTGATGATCGGGTTTAGGTGCGGTGGATTTGGTTCGTGTGATCACTAAGACAATGCGAGGGATATTGTTTTGAGTGGGAGTTCACTTAGATTTTTAATTATGTTGAATTAAAATTTGAACTCAATTTGTCATAAACTTAGTCTAAACTATTGCAAATATATGTTGTAGAGATGGCGTCCCCAATCAATTTTAATCAGTTCCTAGAGAAAGAGAAACTTAAGAGCAACGGTAGCAACTTCACCGACTGGTTCCGTCATGTGAGGATCTTCCTCTCTGGCGGAAATCTGCAATTGTGCTTGATGCACCGCTAGGTGACCCTCCTGCAGAAACTGAAACCGATGAAGTAAAAGCTGTTTACGCGACTCGGAAAACTCGGTACTCTCAAGTTCAGTGTGCCATCCTGTGCAGTCTGGAATCCGATCTTCAAAAACGTTTTGAGCACCACGATCCTCATGAGTTGATGAATGAGCTGAAAGCTATATTCGAGACTCATGCTGCCGTGGAATACTATGAAGCATCGAAACATTTCTTCAGCTGTATGATGGAAGAAGGCAGCTCCGTTAGTGAGCACATGCTCGCCATGACCGGGCATGCGAAGAAACTCTGACTTGGGAATAGTGATTCCTAATAGACTGGGGATTAATCGTGTCCTTCAATCACTGCCACCAAGTTACAAGAACTTTGTGATGAACTACAATATGCAGAACATGAACAAGGAGTTACCTGAACTCTTTGGCATGCTAAAAGCTGCTGAGATTGAGATCAAGAAAGAGCACCAAGTGTTGATGGTCAACAAGACCACCAGTTTCAAGAAACAGGGCAAGTCTAAGGGAAAATTCAAGAAGGGTGGCAAGAAAGCTGCCACACCTCCTATGAAACCTAAGAACGGCCCTAAGCTGATGATGCTGAGTGCTATTACTGCAAGGAGAAGGGACAGAAGCGTAATTGCTCCAAGTATCTGGCTGATCGAAGAGCGGCCTTGTCAAGAAGAAGAAAGAGGTATATCGATATGCATGTTATAGATGTTTATCTCACTGGTTCTCGTTCTAGTACTGGGTATTTGATACTGGTTCGGTTGCTCATATCGTAACTCGAAACAGGAACTAAAGAATAAACGAAGACTACTGAAAGATGAAGTGAAGATGCGCGTTGGAAATGGATCCAAAGTCGATGTGATCGCTGTCGGCACACTTCCTCTACATCTACCTTCGGGATTAGTTTTAAGCCTAAATAATTGTTATTTTGTACCCGTTGAGCATGAACATTATATCTGGATCTTGTTTAATGCAAGACGGTTATTCATTCAAGTCTGAGAATAATGGTTGTTCTATTTTTATGAATAATATCTTTTATGGTCGAGCACCACAAAAGAATGGCTTATTTCTGTTAGATCTCGATAGTAGTGATACGCATATACATAACATTGATGCTAAGCGAATTAAATTAAATGATAATTCTACTTATATGTGGCACTGTCGTCTTGGTCATATTGGAGTGAAACGCATGAAGAAACTCCATACGATGGATTACTTGAATCACTTGACTTTGAGTCACTTGATAGATGCGAAGCATGTCTAATGGGAAAAATGACAAAGACTCCATTTTCTGGTATGATGGAGCGAGCTACTGACTTATTGGAAATCATACATACCGATGTATGTGGACCAATGAGTGTAGCATCGGACGGTGGTTATCGTTATGTTCTAACCTTCACAGATGATCTGAGTAGATATGGGTATATCTATTTCATGAAACATAAATCGAAACTTTCGAGAAGTTTAAGGAATTTCAAAGTGAAGTAGAAAATCAACGTAACAAGAAGATCAAATTTCTACGATCTGATCGTGGAGGTGAATATCTGAGTTATGAGTTTGGCATGCATTTAAAGAAATGCGAAATACTTTCACAATTGACACCGCCGGGAACACCTCAACGAAACGGTGTGTCCGAACGTCGTAATCGAACTCTCTTAGATATGGTTTGTAGTATGATGTCTCTTACGATTTGCCGTTATCATTTTGGAGTTATGCATTAGAGACAGCCGCATTCACTTTAAATAGAGCACCATCAAAATCCGTAGAAACGACACCGTATGAATTATGGTTTAACAAGAAACCTAAGTCGTTCCTGAAAGTTTGGGGTTGCGAAGCCTATGTAAAGAAGTTACAACCGGACAAGCTAGAACCCAAAGCGGAGAAATGCGTCTTCATAGGATACCCTAAGGAAACTATAGGGTACACTTTCTATCACAGATCCGAAGGCAAAATCTTTGTTGCTAAGAACGGAATCTTTCTTGAGAAAGAATTTCTCACTAAAGAAGTGCTGGAAGAAAAGTAGAACTCGATGAGATTGATGAATCTATACTCGTTGATCAGAGTAGCAGATCGGAAGTTGTACACTGTACCGCCTACACCGGCAACAGAGGAAGCTAATGATAATGATCATGAAACTTCGAACGAGGAAACTACTGAACCTCGCAGATCGACAAGGGAACGTGCCACTCGATTGGTATGATCCTTGTCTAAATGTCATGATTGTGGATAACAATGATGAGGAACGTATGAAGAAGCGATGATGAGCCCAGATTCCAACAAATGGCAAGAAGCCATGAAATCCGAAATGGGATCCATGTATGATAACAAAGTATGGACTTTGGTAGACACTGATAGCCGAAAGGCTGTCGAAAATAAATGGATCTTCAAGAGAAAAACAGATGCTGATGGTAATATTACTGTCTATAAAGCTCGTGTCGCGAAGGGTTTCAAATTCAAGGAGTTGACTACGATGAGACTTTCTCACCTGTAGCGAAGCTAAAAGTGAATTTTGTTAGCAATAGCTGCATTTTCGATTATGAGATTTTGCAAATGGATGTCAAAACGGCGTTCCTTAATGGAGACATTGAGGAAGAGTTGTATATGGTACAACCCAAAGGTTTTGTCGATCCTAAAAATGCTGACAAAGTATGCAAACTTCAGCGTTCAATCTATGGACTGAAGCAAGCATCAAGAAGTTGGAACCGACGCTTTGATAAGGTGATCAAAGACTTCGGGTTTATACAGTGTCATGGAGAGGCCTGTATTTACAAGAAAGTGAGTGGGAGCTCTGTAGCCTGATATATATATGTAGATGACATATTATTGATCGGGAATGATATAGAACTATTAATGTTAAAGGTTATTTGAATAATAGTTTTTCAATGAAAGACCTTGGTGAAGCATCATATATATTAGGCATCAAGATTTATAGAGATAGATCAAGACGCCTAATAGGGCTATCCGAGTACATATCTGGACAAGATTCTAAAGAAGTTTAGAATGGACAAAAGTTAGAAAGGGTTCTTACCTATGTTACCGAGCAAGGTATTGAGTAAAACTCAAGGACCGGCTACGGAAGAAAGAGAAAGGATGAGTAATATCCCCTATGCCTCGGCAGGATCTATCATGTATGCCATGCTATGTACTAGACCGGATATAGCACATGCTGTTAGTTTGACTAACAGATATCAAAGTGATCCAGGAATGGAACACTGGACAGCGGTCAAGAATATCCTGAAGTACTTGAAAAGAACTAAGGATATGTTTCTTTGTTATGGAGGTGACCAAGAGCTCGTTGTAAACGGTTACACCGATGCAAGTTGGAACATCCTGATGACTCTAAGTCACAATCTGGGTACTTGTTTATATTGAATGGTCTGCAGTATGGCTGGGCAAGCTCGAAACGGTGCACGGTGGCGAAGTCTTCAACAGAATCGGAGTACATAGCGGCTTCGAGGCTTCATCAGAAGCGGTATGGATGAAGAGGTTCATTGTAGAGCTCGGTGTGGTTCCTAGTGCATTGGATCCATTAATCATTTACTGTGATAACATGGGTGCCATCGCCAATGCACAAGAGCCAAGGTCACACAAGAGGCTGAAGCATATCAAGCTGCGTTACCACTCGATTCGCGAGTACATCGAAGATGGAGAAGTAAAGATTTGCAAAGTACACACTGATCTGAATGTAGCAGATCCGTTGACTAAAGCTCTCCCTAGGGCAAAGCATGACCAACACGAGAATGCCATGGGTGTTAGGTATATTACAATGTAATCTAGATTATTGACTCTAGTGCAAGTGGGAGCTGAAGGAGATATGCCCTAGAGGCAATAATAAAGTGGTTATTATTTATATCTTTATGTTAATGATAAATGTTTATATATCATGCTATAATTGTATTAACCGAAACATTAGTACATGTGTGATATGTAGACAAACAAGAAGTCCCTAGTATGCCTCTTAAACTAGCTTGTTGATTAATGGATGATTAGTTTCATAATCATGAACATTGGATGTTATTAATAACAAGGTTATGTCATTATATGAATGATGTAATGGACACACCCATTTAAGCGTAGCATAAGATCTCGTCATTAAGTTATTTGCTATAAGCTTTCGATACATAGTTACCTAGTCCTTAAGACCATGAGATCATGTAAATCACTTATACCGGAAAAGGTACTTTGATTACACCAAACACCACTGCGTAAATGGGTGGTTATAAAGGTGGGATTAAGTATCAGGAAAGTATGAGTTGAGGCATATGGATCAACGGTGGGATTTGTCCATCCCGATGACGGATAGATATACTCTGGGCCCTCTCGGTGGAATGTCGTCTAATGTCTTGCAAGCATATGAATGAGTTCATAAGAGACCACATACCACGGTGCGAGTAAAGAGTACTTGTCAGGAGACGAGGTTGAACAAGGTATAGAGTGATACCGAAGATCAGACCTCGGACAAGTAAAATATCGCGAGACAAAGGGAATTGGTATTGTATGTGAATGGTTCATTCGATCACTAAAGTCATCGTTGAATATGTGGGAGCCATTATGGATCTCCAGATCCCGCTATTGGTTATTGGTCGGAGTGAGTACTCAACCATGTCCGCATAGTTCACGAACCGTAGGGTGACACACTTAAAGTTGGATGTTGAAATGGTAGTACATGAATATGGAATGGAGTTTGAATATTTGTTCGGAGTCCGGATGAGATCCCGGACATCACGAGGAGTTAGGAATGGTCCGGAGAATAAGATTCATATATAGGATGTCATTTTATGTGAATTAAAATGTCGCGGAAGGTTCTATGG
The DNA here is from genome assembly GCA_030979885.1 of Lolium multiflorum. Classification (NCBI taxonomy): domain Eukaryota; kingdom Viridiplantae; phylum Streptophyta; class Magnoliopsida; order Poales; family Poaceae; genus Lolium; species Lolium multiflorum. The sequence continues at coordinate 1,463,892 of CM061747.1, read as the reverse complement.
AAGGTTCTAGAAGGTTCCGGAAGAAACCACCAAGGAAGGTGGAGTCCACATGGGACTCCACCTCCATGCCGGCCAACCCTAGTGGGGAGGAGTCCCAAGTGGACTCCCCTTAGGGGGCCGGCCCCCCCATATGGGAGGTGAAACTCCCACCTTTGGTGGGAGTCTAGCGGCTAGGTTTCCCCCTCTTATGGAAGGTTTTTGGTTGGTCTTATTCGAAGACTTGGACACCAACACTTGGGATCCACCTATATAATGAGGGGCCAAGGGAGGGGGCCGGCCACCCCAAGACCACAAGCTGGCCGCCCCCTTGGCCACCCCCTCCCAAACCCTAGCGCCCCCTCTCCTCCATATCTCGCGTAGCTTAGCGAAGCTCGCCGGACTTCTCCACCCACAGACACCACGCGTCGTGCTGTCGGATTCAAGAAGGAGCTACTACTTCCGCTGCCCGCTGGAACGGGAGGTGGACTTCGTCTTCATCAACAACCGAACGTGTGACCGAGTACGGAGGTGCTGCCCGTTCGTGGCGCCGGAACCGATCGTGATCAAGATCTTCTACGCGCTTTTGCAAGCGGCAAGTGATCGTCTACCGCAACAACAAGAGCCTCATCTTGTAGGCTTTGGAATCTCTTCAAGGGTGAGACTCGATACCCCCTCGTTGCTACCGTCTTCTAGATTGCATCTTGGCTTGGATTGCGTGTTCGCGGTAGGAAAATTTTTGTTTTCTATGCAACGTTATCCTACATCTTTTAGGGTTAGTTTTCCATCATCTTTCGTATCTGCTAGGCTCAACTACGTGTAGGATGTTCCGGTTATACGGTGAAAACCCTAAACTGTCGTAGATCAATTTAGCTTAATATAATGAAGCAGGACACCCATGTTATTGCAAGATCTAACATGAACCATGGGTCAATCGGCTCCTTGAGCCGATGAGCAGGATAACCTGAGAGCCGATCGAGGCTCATTTAATGTTTACGTGTCTACCATGCGAGAAGCTAATCGAGCGATCCAACACCTTCCGACCAGGTATAGGTCAGGTGGCACGCCCTTAGGCCGTCGGGACGTGTGCCGAGCATTGCGGGACGACGTCGAGGGACGGGAGGCACCACCCGGTCTTGGAAGCCTCCCGGCTCTTCGTGTTGCTCGCCGCTGCTCGCCGGTGGGTTTGGCAGGCAACACATTCTGGCACGCCCGGTGGGACCATCTGCAACAACCACGTCAACATCTGCAGCTGAGATGTCAGGCGAACCAGTCAAGTACGAAGAGCTGCCTGAAGAGCACAAGAAGAAGTATGACGAGCTTAAGGCTCTCTTCAAAGCCGATCTCATCGGCTCTTTCGAAAAAACCTGTTCTCATGGCATTAGGTTCAAAGGATTCACACCTGAAGGCGTGCTCGATGGAGTAGATCTGTCTCTTCCTTCGGAGGAGCGCACCAGAGCCCTGCAGAAACCAATTATATGGTGGCTCATTCTCTACATCGTCATTGAGCCTGGTGAACGCTTTTGAGCGTGTTGCGCTCCGTGTGGTTCAGGAAATCATGAAGCATCAGTATTCTCCGACAGGACCTGCCCTAGGGACTCACCAGGGAGAAATACCGTTCCACTGCCATACACGCTTGCGGCTCCACAGCAACAAGGTTCACCGGCATACGTCGTCTACAAGGTTGGAGGTGATCCTGGCGATTACCAATTGAGCCGAAAGAGATTCCACATGGATACGTGTGCACATACGTGCCGGCAACGCAAAACCATGAATGATGACATGGAGAGGCTAACGAGTTGAGCATTCAGCTGGCCATGCGTGGTGGCTAGCTAAATATGCCACCGGAACGAGTTATGAAAGCTCAGCCCCTGCAGCTCATACCATGGATCAAATCAGTGCAATCATGAGAGACCAGTTTAGTATCTGCCAAAGGAGAACAATCGGCTATTCCAAGCCGTATCCCAACGAATATGACCTGATCCCGCTGCCACCTAAGTATCGGCTCCCTGACTTCACAAAGTTGGATCGGAAGGGTCTAGCTCAATTGAGCATGTGAGCCGATATTTGGCGCGATTGGGCATGGTTTCAGCATCCGACCCGCTACGTGTAAGGTTCTTTGCGCAATCTCACGGGTCCAGCTTTTGGGTGGTACACCTCGTTGCCACCAGATTCAGTTCGTACATGGAAGCAACTCGAAGAGCAGTTCCATGTACAATACCACTCAGAAGCTACCGAAGCTGGCATTGCCGATCTAACGTAGGTGCGGCAAAGGCGGGGAGAGACGGTGTCTGAGTACATTCAGCGTTTCAGAACTGTCAAGAACCGATGTTATTCGGTTCGTTTATCTGAAAAAGAGCTGAGTAAGTGGCAGGCCTCGCGGCGCCGCTCAAGGATCGACTTTCAAGCTGGATTACAATTCATGGCGCATATGGTCCGAAGCGACATCGTATGAGCGCGCCACCCGGTGTACCAAGACAAGTTCAGCGCCCGATAGGCTGGTCGAGCGGAAGTTGAAAACTCTGCGGAAGATCAGGAAGTCGCTGTGGCTGAATGGGCTCGGGGGCAGGCCGTGTCCTGCAAGTGGGTGAAACAACCGGGGCCTGCAAAAGGGTTTGACTTTGACATAAGCAAAACGAGCAGATTTTCGATTTGTGCTGAGAAAAACAGTGAAGTTACCCGAAGGCCATAAAATCCCTACGGTTGAATGGGAGACCATACTGCAAATGGCATCACACGTTCACCCACGCCACCAATGACTGCAAAGTGTTGCGTGGACAGATTCAAATGGCGATAGAACAAGGCCGATTAATCTTCGGTCAGTTTGCCATGAAAGTAGACATGCAACCATTTCCTGGCGTCAACATGGTGGAGCTTAACCATGCCACGAAGCGTCAACCGGGTTTCTCTTTCGATATCAACATGGCAGGTCCTGTAGACCGCCATGGCAAAGATAAAGAGGAGAGCAGTCATTCCCGTGGCAAGGAAAAGAAGGAGGCTGGTCCACGCGACCGGCCCCAATATGATAACAGACGGTACCTCACCGAGGAAGAAGTGAGAAGCGTGCGGTACCAATGACCACTCTCCACGCATCTCCTTAACAAATATGAGTATCAGTATGACCGACATCGGCGGTATGACGTAGATGACGACAGATATCGTCGGTCTGATGCAGACAACAGAAAACATCGTCGATATGACAGAGACGATGAAGGATATGAACGCCGCACTAAAGGGAGGTCAAGAGAGCAGGAAGACAGGGACAGGCACTGGGATTGTCCTTTCTTTAAGCACTGCTGGGACTCAGAATGAGCCGATTGCCTACAATCAACAACTGCCCAGAATGTAGACAGCAGAGGAAGGGCACAAGTGAAGTGTCGGTGTTCAAGCGTCTAGGGCCTCTCCCACCTCAGAACAACGAGCTGAGTCCTCTCAAGATGAAGACTTCGAGGAGTCAGAAGAAGAAGAAGAAGATAGGTACCACCGACCAAGGTGGTGCCCTGATGGACTCAGTCATTCCCAGAAGCGGGGTTCAGCTCTACGCAACAGGAAGAAAGCGAAGCGCAATACCTGTACACATTGAGGAAAGCACGGCCCGATCTGCGCAATTCAGCAAACTTTGGAGACGAGGCGCGCCCGCAAAGAAAGAATGGCCCCAAGCAGACAAAAGCCGATGCAAAGGCATCGGCTAATACAAACATGGTGTTCATACTACCGTCGAGTTTCATGCTCCAAGGCGAAGAAGTGCCAGTGCACGGTTTGTGCGGTCCACGGCCGAGTTGTCTTTGAGAAGCCACGAGAGAGGAGCTACGGGCACTTGAAGGCCCGTACCTAAGAGGTTATATCAATGGGCAGCCGTCAACAAGATGTTGGTCGACACGGGAGCGGCAGTCAATAACTGCCATACTCCATGCTACGGCGTTTGGGACGCTCTAACGATCCGATCAAGACCAACGTCACACTAAGCGATTTCAACGGCCAAGCATCAAGCACAAGGCGAACGTGGATCTAACCGTAGGCCGGAAAACCATCCTACGTCGTTCTTCATCGTCGGTGGCAAAAGCACCTACGTCACGCTAGGGAGAGATTGGTTCACGCCAGCTGCTACATTCCATCCATGATGCACCAATGGATACGGTGGGATGGAGATGAAGTGGAGGTCGTTCATGCGATGACTCGATCGAGATCTCATTAGCGGCATGAATATTTGGGATCACGGGCGACCAAGAGCCGATCTCGGAATCAGTTTGGACGACGTGAGCGCATTGAAGCGTCAAAAAACGGGGTGAGGCTGGTCTTATCCACCGGCCTGACAAAGTAGCAAGACCAAAGTCAACAGACGTACGTGGCAAGGCCGATCCCTGCGATCGGCCCCGAAAAATAAAAAGCTATGATCTCACCTCAAGCATGTCAAGTAGCAGGAGTAAAGCACAACATCGAGCTAGCAGGCGGAGCCGGTGTTCAGGTACAATTCCTGGAGCCGGATTACTAGAAGCCGATATCTTCAATTACTTGAAAGATTCGGCTCGGGGGGCACCTAAATGGATAAGATACAAGGCCATGAAGTATGTTCCCAGGGGTTGTCAATGACCAGCATCGCAAGAAATATTCGCAAGAAATATTTCCCAAGTATATGGGATGATGGACAGTGAGACATGAGGCCGATACATGAAATCGGCCAAATAAAAAAAAATGTATACAAAGCAACAGGAGACAAAGTACAGCCGATGCACAGCCATCGACTCAAGAGGTATGAACTGTTGCAAGCAAAGGTACAAGCTCTACTGAAGGAATGTCTCAAGAGCATGGAGGGCGTCAGCACGGACACGATCCACCTCGGCGATCTCGGCCTCATCATCTTCGTCCTTGCCCGTCACCAGCTGCTTGTTCAGGGCACGTATTTCGGCAGATCGAGTCTTGAGTTCAGCTTTGAGGCCTCTGCAGCCGTCGTGGAGTGGGCAATAAAAGCCTCCTTGTCTTGGATGAGCTGTTTGGTTGCCCGGACCCTCTCTTCAAGGTCCTCCAACTCCTTGCGCAAGGTCTCAAGTTCAGCGGTGCAGAGTGTCGATTGTGGCGTCAAAGCTGCCTTTCTCATTAAGCCGCTGACATTTGTCTGCAATATCGGCTTTCAACGGAAGCTGGGTGTGGCGTAGGCTGATTCTCTGACGAGCCAATGTCACCCATGACCTGTAGGCAGACAGAGTTACAACTGGCCAGAGTTTCACCTGCAACGTCACCGGGAGATGAGGCTGGACGTCTTCAAGGATGCTCTTCACTTTGTCAGGGTTGTTAACCAATGTCTCGATTGAGGAGGAGAGCAAGGCCTTGAGATGCTGGAGTTGATCACGCGTAGCACTGGGCCCTGACTCTGCACTTGCTTTAGACGTAGCTGGCTCGATGGATTCAGGGTCGAATGTTAGCAGGCTTGAGAGGTCATAACCCTGACAAACAACAAGAACAACGTCAGTATACAACAAAAGAGAAAGGCAGAGATAAAGAAAGGGAGTGTACCTCTCCTAAGACTAGGGGAACAGCCGATGAAGAGGTGATCGGCTCTTGTGTCTCTGATATGGGCTTGGCCAAGGTGGCAGCCTTGTCAGCTACACTGTCAGGAGTTGTTGGGTCCAGGGTGGCAGATGGCATCAATACTTCCTCGACTTCCCCACTGGAGGTATCATCAGTCTGCAGAGGAAGTAGTTAGCCGTTAAGAACAGCAACAGGTTAGCATGAAACATGAGCCAAGGAGAATATGGAGAGTAATTACATCCAAAACTTCCTGGTGTGATGAAGAGGTTTGCGGTTCCTTGCGAGCTCTCTTGATGCATCAGCTCTTTGTGCGTAATCCGCCCAGCCCTGCTTTGATTGAAGCTTGGGAAGCAGCAGGTTCAGGAGCTGACCTTTTCTTGGAAGCCGATGGTGGCAAGTCTGGCTGGCTAGTGGTTTTCCTAGAGTTGCCCGAGCTCGAGTCCCCTCGACTGGACTGTGTCCCCTCGTTGGAGTTTTCTTCAGTAGAAGTCTGTAAAAGAAATACAAGCATGATTTGCAGAAGCCTAGAAAGATAGATAAAATCAGCTAAGGCATGGGTCAGCTTACGTGCGAATTTTTGGGGCTGGAGTGGGGTTTTGGCGCTTCAAGGTCTTCCTGGCAGTGATACGTCTCCAACGTATCGATAATTTCTTATGATCCATGCCACATTATTGATGTTATCTACATGTTTTATGCACACTTTATGTCATATTCGTGCATTTTCTGGAACTAACCTATTAACAAGATGCCGAAGTGCCAGTTGCTGTTTTCTGCTGTTTTTGGTTTCAGAAATCCTAGTAACAAAATATTCTCGGAATTGACGAAATCAAAGCCCGGGGCCTATTTTCTCACGAAGCTTCCGAAGTCCGAAGGAGAGACGAAGAGGGCCACGGAGGGGCCACACCATGGGGCGCGCGGCCCCTTGGCCGCGCGGCCCCGTGGTGTGGGGCCCCGTGCCGCCTCTTGACCTACCCTTCCGCCTACAAATAGCCCCCGTGACGAAACCCCCAAAGAGAGGCCACGATACGGAAAACCTTCCGAGACGCCGCCGCCGCCGATCCCATCTCGGGGGATCCGGAGATCGCCTCCGGCACCTGGGAGAGGGATTTCTCTGGGAGGACTCTACACCGCCATGGTCGCCTCCGGGTGATGTGTGAGTAGTCTACCTGGACTATGGGTCCATAGCAGTAGCTAGATGGTTGTCTTCTCCCCATTGTGCTATCATTGTCGGATCTTGTGAGCTGCAACATGATCAAGATCATCTATCGTAATTCTATATGTTGCGTTTGTTGGGATCCGATGAATAGAGAATACTTGTTATGTTGATTATAAAAGTTATATCTACGTGTTGTTTATGATCTTGCATGCTTTCCGTTACTAGTAGATGCTCTGGCCAAGTAGATGCTTGTAACTCCAAGAGGGAGTACTTATGCTCGATAGTGGGTTCATGCCCCATTGAACCTGGGACAGTGACAGAAAGTTCTAAGGTTGTGTTGTGCTGTTGCCACTAGGGATAAAACATTAGTGCTATGTTCAAGGATGTAGTCACTAGTTACATTACGCGCCATACTTAATGCAATTGTCTGTTGTTAGCAACTTAATACTGGAGGGGGTTCGGATGATAACACGAAGGTGGACTTTTTAGGCATAGATGCAGTTGGATGATGGTCTATGTACTTTGTCGTAATGCCCAATTAAATCTCACTATACTCATCATGATATGTATGTGCATGGTCATGCTCTCTTTTTTGTCAATTGCCCAACTGTAATTTGTTCACCCAACATGCTGTTTGTCTTATGGGAGAGACACCTCTAGTGAACTGTGGACCCCGGTCCAATTCTCTTTGAAATACAATCTCTGCAATACTTGTTCTACTTTTCGCAAACAATCATCTTCCACACAATACGGTTAATCCTTTGTTACAGCAAGCCGGTGAGATTGACAACCTCACCGTTTCGTTGGGGCAAAGTACTTTGGTTGTGTTGTGCAGGTTCCACGTTGGCGCCGGAATCTCTGGTGTTGCGCCGCACTACATCTCGCCGCCATCAACCTTCAACATGCTTCTTGACTCCTACTGGTCCGATTAAACCTTGGTTTCTACTGAGGGAAACTTGCGCATCACACCTTCCTCTTGGGGTTCCCAACGGACGTGCCAACCACACGCATCAAGCAAATTTCTGGCGCCGTTGCCGGGATCAAGACACGCTGCAAGGGGAGTCTCCACTTCTCAATCTCTTTACTTTGTTTTTGTCTTGCTTAGTTTTATTTACTATTTTGTTTGCTGCACTAAATCAAAATACAAAAAAATTAGTTGCTAGTTTTACTTTATTTGCCATCTTGTTTACTATATCAAAAACACAAAAAAAAATTTAGTTTACTTGCATTTATTTTATCTAGTTTGCTTTATTTACTGTTGCTAAAATGGCCAACGCTGAAAATACTAAGTTGTGTGACTTCACAACCACAAATAATAATGATTTCTTATGCACCTATTGCTCCACCTGCTACCCGAGAATTCTTTGAAATTAAACCTGCTGAATCTTGTTATGCGAGAGCAATTGCTGGTGTTAGTTACTGATGATGCTGCCCATCTTAATAATTTTGTTGAACTATGTGAAATGCAAAAATATAAAGATGTAGATGGTGATATTATTAAACTAAAATTGTTCCCTTTCTCATTAAGAGGAAGAGCTAAAGATTGGTTGCTATCTCTGCCTAAAAATAGTATTGATTCATGGACTAAATGCAAGGATGCTTTTATTGGTAGATATTATCCCCCTGCTAAAATTATATCTTTGAGGAGTAGCATAATGAATTTTAAACAATTAGATACGGAACATGTTGCTCAAGCTTGGGAAAGAATGAAATCTCTGGTTAAAAATTGCCCAACCCATGGATGACTACTTGGATGATCATCCAAACCTTCTATGCAGGACTAAATTTTCTTCACGAAATTTATTGGATTCAGCTGCTGGAGGTACTTTTATGTCCATCACTCTTGGTGAAGCAACAAAGCTTCTCGATAATATGATGATCAACTACTCTGAATGGCACACGGAAAGAGCTCCACAAGGTAAGAAGGTAAATTCTGTCGAAGAAACCTCTTCCTTGAGTGATAAGATCGATGCTATTATGTCTATGCTTGTGAATGATAGGACTAATATTGATCCTAATAATGTTCCATTAGCTTCATTGGTTGCACAAGAAGAACATGTTGATGTAAACTTCATTAAAAATAATAATTTTAACAACAATGCTTACCGGAACAATTCTAGTAACAACTATAGGCCATATCCTTATAATAGTGGCAACGGCTATAGTAATTCTTATGGGAATTCTTACAACAATAATAGGAATTCACCCCCTGGACTTGAAGCCATGCTTAAAGAATTTATTAGTACACAAACTGCTTTTAACAAATCTGTTGAAGAAAAGCTTGGGAAAATTGATATACTTGCTTCTAAAGTCGATAGTCTTGCTGCTGATGTTGATCTTTTGAAATCAAAAGTTTTGCCTAATGAGAATCATCATAATAAAATTGTTACTACAGCAAATGCCATTCAAGTTAGAATTAATGAGAATATAAGATTAATGGCTGAACTGCGTGCTAGGTGGGATAGAGAAGAAAATGAAAAACTAGCTAAAGAGAAGAATATAGCTAAAGTTTGGACTATTACCACCACTAGTAATGCTAATGCTACACATGTTGCTGCACCTCCTACTCATACTAATAAAAGAATTGGTGTTAGCAATGTTTCCACTTCTAATGCAAAGCGCGAAAAACTGCCTGAAACTGCTAAAACTGCCTGTGATAAAGCTGCTGAAATTTTTTCCAACATTAGGGATGATGATACCATTGCTTTAGATTATAATGGTTTGAATTTTGATGATTGCCACATCTCTGAAGTTATAAATTTCTTGCAAAAACTTGCTAAAAGTCCTAATGCTAGTGCTATAAATTTGGCTTTCACGCATCATATTACAAATGCTCTCATAAAAGCTAGAGAAGAGAAACTAGGGCGTGAAGCCTCTATTCCTAAAAAGCTAGAGGATGGTTGGGAGCCCATCATTAAGATGAAGGTTAAAGATTTTGATTGTAATGCTTTATGTGATCTTGGTGCAAGTATTTCTGTTATGCCTAAGAAAATTTATAATATGCTTGACTTGCCACCACTGAAAAATTGTTATTTGGATGTTAATCTTCTGATCATTCTACAAAGAAACCTTTGGGTAAAGTTGATAATGTTCGTATTACTGTTAACAATAACCTTGTTCCCGTTGATTTTGTTGTCTTGGATATTGAATGCAATGCATCTTGTCCCATTATATTGGGAAGACCTTTTCTTGAACTGTTGGTGCTATTATTGATATGAAGGAAGGTAATATAAAATATTAATTTCCTCTCAAGAAAGGTATGGAACACTTCCTAGAAAGAGAATGAAGTTACCTTTTGATTCTATTATGAGAACAAATTATGATGTTGACACTCCGTCTCTCGATAATACTTGATACACACTTTCTGCGCCTAGCTGAAGGCGTTAAAGAAAAGCGCTTATGGGAGACAACCCATGTTTTACCTACAGTACTTTGTTTTTATTTTGTGTCTTGGAAGTTGTTTACTACTGTAGCAACCTCTCCTTATCTTAGTTTTGTGTTTTGTTGTGCCAAGTTAAGCCGTTGATAGAAAAGTAAGTACTAGATTTGGATTACTGCACAGTTCCAGATTTCTTTGCTGTCACGAATCTGGGCAAAATCCCTCTGTAGGTAACTCAGAAAATTATGCCAATTTACGTGAGTGATCCTCAGATATGTACGCAACTTTCATTCAATTTGAGCATTTTCATTTGAGCAAGTCTGGTGCCATTTTAAAATTCGTCAATACGAACTGTTCTGTTTTGACAGATTCTGCCTTTTATTTCGCATTGCCTCTTTCGCTATGTTGGATGAATTTCTTTGATCCATTAATGTCCAGTAGCATTATGCAATGTCCAGAAGTGTTAAGAATGATTGTGTCACCTCTGAATATGTCAATTTATATTGTGCACTAACCCTCTAATGAGTTGTTTGAGTTTGGTGTGGAGGAAGTTTTCAAGGATCAAGAGAGAGTATGATGCAACATGATCAAGGAGAGTGAAAGCTCTAAGCTTGGGGATGCCCGGTGGTTCACCCCTGCATATATCAAGAAGACTCAAGCGTCTAAGCTTGGGATGCCCAAGGCATCCCCTTCTTCATCGACAACATTATCAGGTTCCTCCCTGAAACTATATTTTTATTCCATCACATCTTATGTGCTTTTTCTTGGAGCGTCGGTTTGTTTTTGTTTTTGTTTTGTTTGAATAAAATGGATCCTAGCATTCACTTTATGGGAGAGACACGCTCCGCTGTAGCATATGGACAAGTATGTCCTTGGTTTCTACTCATAGTATTCATGGCGAAGTTTCTCCTTCGTTAAATTGTTATATGGTTGGAATTGGAAAATGATACATGTAGTAATTGCTATAAATGTCTTGGGTAATGTGATACTTGGCAATTGTTGTGCTCATGTTTAAGCTCTTGCATCATATGCTTTGCACCTATTAATGAAGAAATACATAGAGCATGCTAAAATTTGGTTTGCATATTTGGTTTCTCTAAGGTCTAGATAATTTCTAGTATTGAGTTTGAACAACAAGGAAGACGGTGTAGAGTCTTATAATGTTTCCAATATGTCTTTTATGTGAGTTTTGCTGCACCGGTTCATCCTTGTGTTTGTTTCAAATAAGCCTTGCTAGCCTAAACCTTGTATCGAGAGGGAATACTTCTCATGCATCCAAAATACTTGAGCCAACCACTATGCCATTTGTGTCCACCATACCTACCTATACTACATGGTATTTTCCGCCATTCCAAAGTAAATTGCTTGAGTGCTACCTTTAAAATTCCATTCTTCACCTTTGCAATATATAGCTCATGGGACAAATAGCTTAAAAACTATTGTGGTATTGAATATGTAATTATGCACTTTATCTCTTATTAAGTTGCTTGTTGTCGATAACCATGTTTACTGGGGACGCCATCAACTATTCATTGTTGAATATCATGTGAGGTTCTATGCATGTCCGTCTTGTTTGAAGTAAGAGCGATCTACCACCTTATGGTTGGAGCATGCATATGTTAGAGAAGAACATTGGGCCGCTAACTAAAGCCATGATCCATGGTAGAAGTTTCAGTTTTGGACAACAATCCTCAAATCTCAAATGAGAAAATTATTAATTGTTGTTACATGCTTATGCATAAAGAGGAGTCCATTATCTGTTGTCTATGTTGTCCCGGTATGGATGTCTAAGTTGAAGAATAATCAATAGCGAGAAATCCAATGCGAGCTTTCTCCTTAGACCTTTGTACAGGCGGCATAGAGGTACTCCTTTGTGACACTTGGTAAAAACAATGCATTGTGATGATCCGGTAGTCCAAGCTAATTAGGACAAGGTGCGGACACTATTAGTATACTATGCATGAGACTTGCAACTTATAAGATATAATTTACATGATGCATATGCTTTATTACTACCGTTGACAAAATTGTTTCATGTTTTCAAAATCAAAGCTCTAGCACAAATATAGCAATCGATGCTTTTCCTCTTTGAAGGACCATTCTTTTACTTTCAATGTTGAGTCAGTTCACCTATTTCTCTCCACCTCAAGAAGCAAACACTTGTGTGAACTGTGCATTGATTCCTACATACTTGCTTATTGCACTTATTATATTACTCTATGTTGACAATATCCATGAGATATACATGTTACAAGTTGAAAGCAACAGCTGAAACTTAATCTTCTTTTGTGTTGCTTCAATGCTTTTACTATGAATTATTGCTTTATGAGTTAACTCTTATGCAAGACTTATTGATGCTTGTCTTGAAGTGCTATTCATGAAAAGTCTTTGCTATATGATTCACCTGTTTACTCATGTCATATACATTGTTTTGATCGCTGCATTCACTACATATGCTTTACAAATAGTATGATCAAGATTATGATGGCATGTCACTCCAGAAATTATCTGTGTTATCGTTTTACCTGCTCGGGACGAGCAGAACTAAACAGGGATGCTGATACGTCTCCAACGTATCGATAATTTCTTATGATCCATGCCACATTATTGATGTTATCTACATGTTTTATGCACACTTTATGTCATATTCATGCATTTTCTGGAACTAACCTATTAACAAGATGCCGAAGTGCCAGTTGCTGTTTCTGCTGTTTTGGTTTCAGAAATCCTAGTAACAGAAATATTCTCGGAATTGGACGAAATCAAAGCCCAGGGGCCTATTTTCTCCGAAGCTTCCAGAAGTCCGAAGGAGAGACGAAGAGGGGCCACGGAGGGCCACACCAGGCGGCGCGGCCCCCCTTGGTCGCGGCCCTGTGGTGTGGGGCCCCGTGCCGCCTCTTGACCTACCCTTCCGCCTACAAATAGCCCCGTGACGAAACCCCAGTACCAGAGCCACGATCGGAAAACCTTCCAGAGACGCCGCCGCCGCCGATCCCATCTCGGGGATCCAGGAGATCGCCTCCGGCACCCTACCGGAGAGGGATTCATCTCCCGGAGGACTCTACACCGCCATGGTAGCCTCCGGAGTGATGTGTGAGTAGTCTACCCTGGACTATGGGTCCATAGCAGTAGCTAGATGGTTGTCTTCTCCCCATTGTGCTATCATTGTCGGATCTTGTGAGCTGCCTAACATGATCAAGATCATCTATCTGTAATTCTATATGTTGCGTTTGTTGGGATCCGATGAATAGAGAATACTTGTTATGTTGATTATCAAAGTTATATCGTGTTGTTTATGATCTTGCATGCTTTTCGTTACTAGTAGATGCTCTGGCCAAGTAGATGCTTGTAACTCAGAGGGAGTACTTATGCTCGATAGTGGGTTCATGCCCCATTTGGGACAGTGACAGAAAGTTCTAAGGTTGTGTTGTGCTGTTGCCACTAGGGATAAAACATTAGTGCTATGTTCAAGGATGTAGTCACTAGTTACATTACTACTAGGAAAAGGCTTATAGCCGCACTCCTTATCGCCGGCAAATACGATTTGAAGATGCCGGCGGTAATGCCTTCCAGGGGTGCCTAACCCTACCGCCGGCGAGACTGAAAGGATGGTGCCGGGGGTGCCTCCATTACCGCCGGCGAGTTGGGCACGAAAATGCCGGCGATATAATTGGTCACGGGTCCTAATTAGGCCTGGCCTTACCGCCAGCGAGTTAGGCCCAAAAGCGCCGGGGGTACCGGGCTCTACCGCCGGCGAACCCGAACCGAAGATGCCAGGAGTAACCCAGCCTAAAATTACCGCCGGCCGTTTCATCTTTATTCGCCGGGGGTATTTTGCCCCCTACCCACGCGTCCCTATCTACTCCCTCTCCCTTTCCCTTATCCCTTCACGCACGCACACCACACACCGCAGCTCGCCCACGCACACACGCGCCGCCGCCCCTCCCCAACACCAGCGCCGCCCCTCCCCAACACACGCGCCGCCCATGTACACACGCGCCGCCGCAGCCGCAGCTTCCACCTAACCACCCATCTCGGCCATGGCGCGGAAGAAGATCCGGCAGTACGACTCCAAGCGCCTCCTCCGGTAGCACCTCAAGCGCCTCGCCGCCATCGACCTCCACATCCTCTCCGCCCAGGTGACGATGCCCCGCCTCACCCCCACCTCTCTGTCTCCGCCCCCCTCCCTCGTTCGTTCGCGCGTGTCCGATCCAGGCTAGATCCCGCGGGGCGGCCGGTGGATCTCGCCGTCCATGGCCTGCCGCGCGCGCGGGGTTCAGCCGTGGAGCGGCATGTGGCGCTATAGAATTTTGTGATGATGCAGCCGTTTCTACTGCAATACTTGTTGGTGTGCTTTGGGATTGCCGAAAGGTAGGACATGGTCAGTGTGTTCTGAATTTTGCTAATTAGCTTCGAGCAAAGCATGTGAGTAACAATCACGCATCACTAATTCACATGAGCTGTTGGTTTGCTGCCCAGAAGGCATAATGCAAGTGCTAGCTATATATGTGTTGCGGCCTGTGGGTTTCACCTGCGGTGCTGCCTAACTATGCCTCCTCTCTAGCTTTCATAGGCCGGGACAAGTGACGCCCCTTATCAGATCTGTTAATCTGTTGGGAATTTTTGTGTGTGGTCGGTTTGTATGGTCATTTCGTCACCTGAATGTATGTTAGGGTGCTGCCTGCAACGTTTGTGGGATCTAGCTTCTAACTACCAATATTGCTATATTTATTTCAAAAGAATGTTTATTTGGTGGTGCCCTCCACTAATGAGTTCCTGTCAAACATCAGTTCCGAACTATTATGAATTAGTTAGCTATGTTCCTTGATAAAAACAAATCAACATAGGATCTCAGTTTACGTTGCTGCCATCACTTCTTAGTTTTTGCACACTGTTATTCTCAATTCCATTGAAGCACTCAACAAGCCTACTTCTTAGGTATGATGTGGTTAACTAACTCTATGCCAATCTCATTACGCAGCTACCACAACTGAAAAAGTTTGTAGACTATAGTATGATTCTAGTACCACAGACACCTTTACATTATGTAATTTTAGTGGCCAGCCGGTACTTGAAGTGTATCAGTTGAGAACTTAGCATGTCATAAACTCACGATTCATTAATTATTGAATTAGTTACCCCTGTTGCCTATTCTAGGCCTTCAAAGTAAGACTTAGCAACTAGCAACTATATATCTCTCCCTAGGGATACAATGATCCAACTGGCACTGGCACTGGCTGCTTTTGTTTTGCATCGTTGTTTGATACAAGCATATTGTTGGCTATGGTAAACTGCACTAGATGCCAGAACTCATTTTTTGTAAAGTTGTTTTGCTGTTCCAAATGAACTGTGTGACTTATGTATTACTAGCTGATTAGTCAAGTACCAATTTTATCATTTTCTGTTTTGAGGGATGTTCACTGAATCCTAGAGTGCTAATTCTATCATTTTCTGTTTTGAGAGATGTTTACTGAATCCTAGAGTACCAATTCTATCATTTTCTTGCATTATTTCAGTCACTGATAATTGAAATGAAATTGCCCATTTCATACTGCTCATGTTTTTCTCATTAACACTAGTTCTAACTCATGGATTTCTTTCATGTGATTTTTTTCTTCGGTTGAACTAAACAAACAATAATGATACTTCCATGTGTAGGGAGCTCGGCTTCGGAGTCCGAGCATGCAGGAGGAGCTGGCCGGAGGCGTTTCAGCGAGTGTGTCGATTGAGCGAGTAGGCTGGCCGGCAGCCAGCGGAGGAGAGAGAAGCCTGGTGTGCAGCTAGAAGCTAGCTAGCCGCTGGATGGAGATTTTGTATTCACATGTGCAAGCCACCCTAATAAGATGAGATTGCTGGGAAAACGGGGAGAACTTGGATCTATTTGTGTAATATTTGCTAGTTCGAGACTTTCTATATATGTTGTGTAATTCATGCATGCACGTTATGAACATTTGGATACTTTCTATATCTGTTGTGTTATTGATGTTTATCTTACTGTCATTCTGGTATTTTCCTCTATATTATGTGTATATATTATGTATTCTGGTGTATATACATTGTAATTTGAATTTTTTTTGGCTCTTGTTATTATTACCCCTGGCGAATTTTTAGTTTTACCACCGGCAAGAACGTAAGTGCCGGCGATACACATCGTTACCCCCGGCGAATAGGCTATGTGCCGGCGGTAACAAATACCGCTGGCGAATTGGAGAAAGTGCGGTAAGTTGGAGTTACCCCCGGCGAATCCGAGGACGCCGGCGGTAAGCGCTTACCACCGGCGAGGTGATCGCCGGCGAATCCAAAAGTGCCGGCGGTAAGCCTTTTCAGGTCGCCGGCGGTAACCCCTTTCCTAGTAGTGTTAATCCTTTGTTACAGCAAGCCGGTGAGATTGACAACCTCACTGTTTCGTTGGGGCAAAGTACTTTGGTTGTGTTGTCAGGTTCACGTTGGCGCCGGGATCTCGTGTTGCGCCGCACTACATCCGCCATCAACCAACGTGCTTCTTGACTCTCTCGGTGCGATTAAACCTTGGTTTCTTCTTAGGGAAACTTGCCGTGCGCATCACACCTTCCTCTTGGGGTTCCCAACGGACGTACCACACATCGGGCAGCTACTTTCTCACTGCATTCTCGCCTTAGGCCTCGGGGAGCAGCTAGGATGCGTGTGGTTGGCACGTCCGTTGGGAACCCCAAGAGGAAGGTGTGATGCGCACGGCGACAATTCAGTATGAAACCAAGGTTTAATCGGACCAATAGGAGTCAAGAAGCACGTTGAAGGTTGATGGCGGCCAGATGTAGTCGGCGCAACCTTGCGAATTCTGCACAACACAAAAAGTACTTGCTAGCAGCTGAGGTGTCAATCTCACCGGCTTGTTGTAACAGGATTGTGTGGAAGATGATTGTTTGCAGAAAACGATAGAACAAGTGTTGCATGATTGTATTTCAGTGAAATTGGACCGGGACAGTTCACTAGAGGTGTCTCTCCCATAAGATAAACAGCATGTTGGGTGAACAAATTACAGTTGGGCAATTGACAAATAAAAGAGCATGACCATGCACATACATATCATGATGAGTATAGTGAGATTTAATTGGGCATTACGACAAAGTACATGACCGTCATCCATGCATCTATGCTAAAAAGTCCACCTTGGGTTATCATCGAACCCCTCCAGGTATTAAGTTGCTAACAACACAATTGCATTAAGTATGGTCGTAATGTAACTAGTGACTACATCCTTGAACATAGCACTAATGTTTTATCCCCCTAGTGGCAACAGCACAACACAACCTTAGAACTTTCATCCCAGATTCAATGCATGAACCCACTATCGAGCATAAGTACTCCCTCTTGGAGTTACAAGCATCTACTTGGCAGAGCATCTACTAGTAACGGAAAGCATGCAAGATCATAAACAACACGTAGATATAACTTTGATAATCAACATAACAAGTATTCTCTATTCATCGGATCCCAACAAACGCAACATATAGAATTACAGATAGATGATCTTGATCATGTTAGGCAGCTCACAAGATCCGACAATGATGCACAATGGGGAGAAGACAACCATCTAGCTACTGCTATGGACCCATAGTCCAGGGGTAGACTACTCACATCACTCCGGGAGGCGACCATGGCGTAGAGTCCTCCGGAGATGAATCCCCCCTCCGGTGGTGCCGGGACGATCTCTGGATCCCCGAGATGGGATCGGCGGCGGCGTCTCTGGAAGGTTTTCCGTATCGTGGCTCGGTGCTGGGGGTTCGTCACGGGGGCTATTTGTAGGCGGAAGGGTAGGTCAAGAGGCGGCACGGGGCCCACACCACAGGGCCGCGCGGCCAAGGGGGCGCGCCGCTATGGTGTGGCCCCTCCGTGGCCCTCTTCGTCCCTCCTTCGGACTTCTGGAGCTTCGTGAGAAAATAGGCCCCTGGGCTTTGATTTCGTCCAATTCCGAGAATATTTCGTTACTAGGATTTCTGAAACCAAAAAGCAGAAAACAGCAGGCGCTTGGCATCTTGTTAATAGGTTAGTTCCAGAAAATGCACGAATATGACATAAAGTGTGCATAAAACATGTAGATAACATCAATAATGTGGCATGGAACATAAGAAATTATCGATACGTTGGAGACGTATCACTAGCCTAGAAGATGCTCTGCTCTTGGGAGCCGATTTTGGTGAAATCGGCTGGCCCTGCATCACGACCTTTTTCAAGGGTGGTGAGTTTTTGCAGAAGAGGACCACCGGAGCTGGTGGGAGGAAGTTGAAAGGGGAGCCGTCATCATGTACAGGTTCTGGACCGTCTTGTTGCTACAAAAAGATAGAGCAGGATTATAAAAAGAAATCATTGCCAAGAGAAAATTTGTGAGTAGTGGTACCTGTTCTGCAGGGACGTCATATTCAGCATCAAGTTGTTTCAGCAACGGTCCCAGAGCTCTCCTGAAGGCATGAGTCTTCCACATTGACCACCAAGTCTCAAAACCATCGATTGATGAAGTGAAAGAGAGGTTGTGAGGAATTGGGATGGTTAGAGTGTCAAAGAAAGAGTAACACCTCGTGAGGACATCGGGCAGATCAGCTCTGCTACTGTAAGTGGTGGAGGAAGAAATGAGGAGACACCTGCCCAAGACCAAATTGCCGGGCTGCTACGACCGGCTGATAAGACTCATAACCAGGTTTGATGATCCTGTTTGAGGTGCTCATGCCAACTGGAAGGAAGCAGGGACGGATCATGATGGAATACAATTGTCGAGTGCTGGCATCATCGGCAAAACTGTCTAGCCTGAAGGAGACTGGATTTTCGAAATTTTCAGACTCCGTATAAGGAAAGAAGAGAGGATTATCCAGGCCTTGGTGGAAAATTCTAAACCACTCCGACGCTTCCTTGAGGGTCAGTCTCCTACCTGGAAGGCTATATAGAGCTTGGTCGTAGTTGGTGCACCGGATTGGCTTCCCGTTAATATCTGGAAAGGTGCAAGTGGCCAAAGGTGGAAAGTTTGGGACATGACCAGGGACCTCCTGTTTTGACTGTCTTTTGGGAAAACAGCTTGACTGACATTAGTTGGAGGTATCGATAGACCTCTCCAAGGAACAGTTTGCCAATGCCCAGCTGCGTGCCTCTGGCAAGTTCATAGGCCAAGGAAAGATAGTTCTTGGTTGGAGCGAGTGAAGGGCCACAGAATATGAGGTGCTCCAGCCAGAAATTCAGGAAGGCCGTGTGTTCTTTCTCTGTTACAGGGCCTTTGTTTTTCATGTGGCGTCGAAGATAAGCACCCCAGGTTTGTGCACTCTGTTTTGGAAGAGAGTGTGAAAGGGACCTTTGGCAGCATAAAAGCAGAGGGGCTTGGGGATGCAATGTCTAGACCAGTGATCATGGCCACGTCTAGTAGGGTTGGTGTCATGGGGCCATGGCCAAACATGAAGCAATTCAAAGCATCAGACCAAAAGTAGCCGATGGTTTTCAGAAGGTTTTCATGTTTCTCAAGTGGAGACAATGATAAAGCTAAAGCATCGGCTATTCCCGTGGCTTCCCAGGTGGCTTGGTGGGTTTTGGATATTCTCTTGTACCATGAAACCCAATCTTCGGGAGGATTAGGCCAGGCTCGTAAGCAGTCGGCCCAAGAAGTTAGATCTAAATTCTGGTTCACGAAGGGAATTGTATTGGCCTCGCATGAAATCAAATGGGCAGGACTTTCAGTAGAACGAGGGCCAAGACAGAGAGAATTTAGAAGAGAAGGATGCGGCAGCAGAATGTCTGGTACCTAGAAATTAATGACGGAATGAGACGTTAATTCAGGTGTTTGCTGCTAATTCTAACGCTATGCTCGGATAGAGGGGAGCGGTTGAGGATTACCTTCAGGCCAGAAACCGTAGCGTTGGCGTTGGATGATTCCGCCATTGGGTTCGCTGCGGAGTTGAATCTGCGCGATTGAGATCTGAGATTCGCGTGGCTGTAAGTTGGATCTGTTCGAACGGCGATTTGGGGATCTGAGTTTACTCTTCAGGCAAGGGTTGCAGGTTACCGTTTGGAATAGGCAACTGATTTGGCCTTACTCGCATTTTATGGTGAAGGCCGAGGCGCTGCCATCGGCTCTTTGCGCGTTGACTCGCTTTGACAATCGGCAAAATCCGTATGAAGGCAAAGTTGACATAGAAACATTTTCTTCATTACTAAAGAGGATTTTTACAGAGAAGAGCCGATTGCTCAAGACAAGAAGAACAAAAGAAGAGCCCATTGCTACTAGTCCTATGCTAGTAGTCCTAGTCTAAGGGCCGTCGCTGCCCTCGTCGGTGCTGTCGTGGCTGCCGTCGGCACTGCTACCGGCGAGCTCCTCGTCGTTGCTGCCGTAGCCTTCAGCAGGGGCCTCGTCCTCCTCGTCGTCGTCGTCGTCATCATCGTCCGACACGGTGCGGAAGCGCTTCGCCGGCGGCTCATCGGAGAACGAGGAGGTGTCCTCCTCCTCTTCCTCCTCCTCGTCGGAGGAGGTGAAGTCATCCCAAGAGAAGCGGTCGTCCTCGCTCTCCGCCTCTTCCTCCCCATCGACGAGGAATTGGAGGTCGTCTTCTCCGTCGGTCAAGGACTTGTCGTCCTCGGACCAGATGGAGGAATCGTGGTCCTCCTTGTCCCATGTCGTTGGGGCGAGGATGTCGTGCGCCGCCAACGAGCCCCACTCTGGTGTCGGCTCGCGAGAAGAAGAGGATAGGGAGGAAAGATCCGATGAGGTAGAGGAGGAGGAGGAGGAATCCATGGTGCGAAGGAGGGTTTTCCGATGGCTACTGGGGATGAAGAAGCGGATTGCTCGACGCGGTTAAATAAAGGGAATATAGTGGAGATTTAATGCTACGGCAGTTCCCGAGGACATGGTGTCAAAACTGTCAAATCGTGCAGAGAAGTTGAGAAGACAAGGCGTCATGATGAAAGATACTGAAGCGGTTCTGCTCTGCCACGACATGACCCTACGAAGGAAAAACAGAGTGGTTTTGAAATTATCATTACCAAAACCAGGGGGGCATGTGTTATCACCAGAATTTAGCCAAGAGCAAGACATGGGCCGTGATTGAGATGGGCTTGGAGGCTACGCATATGAAGTGTCTCTGAATCGGCCTCGTGCGACAGTTTGGGCTAGATTGCCCGTGTATCTGTATATTATGGTAGATTAGAATCAAGAGATAGAGTTTAGCCCGTACACGGTTAAGTTTATTCCCGAATTAGGAAGTCCACGGACTATAAATATGTATCTAGGGTTATTGAGAAGGAGGACAATCACGTTCACAACAAACATAATCTAGGCGCATCGCCACCCCTTGTTTCGAGGGTTTCCCCCGGGTAAGCATCATGCTGCCTAGATCGCATCTTGCGATCTAAGCAGTATAGGTTTATTCGTTATCTGGTGTTACTCGTACTGAAGCCTTTTTGATGGCGAGTAACACTATTTATCGTAGATGTTTTGGGGCTGGCATCGTTGTTCTTCTGATATGCTTGCTTAGTTATGCTGCCCCTTGATATCTAGCCGCCCTTACGCCTATCCTAGGTGTAAGGGTGGCATCTTGCTTCATCTTTATTTAGTAGATTCGATCTGTTATAGTTGCTCCTTGTTCTTCAAGGATTAGTTTGATATCCGTATGGTTAGGCCTTGCAAGCGGGTTGAACGATCCGGTAGTGCGCTAGGTATGGCTTACCGATCCTAGAAGGGATGTTCCAGGAATCGACTTTATGTTGGTTTTTAGGCCTCTTTTTAGGGTTAGTTTTCCATCATCTTTCGTATCTGCTAGGCTCAACTACGTGTAGGATGTTCCGGTTATACGGTGAAAACCCTAAACTGTCGTAGATCGATTTAGCTTAATATAATGAAGCAGGACACCCATGTTATTGCAAGATCTAACATGAACCATGGGTCAATCGGCTCCTTGAGCCGATGAGCAGGATAACCTGAGAGCCGATCGAGGCTCATTTAATGTTTACGTGTCTACCATGCAGGAAGTAATCGAAGCGATCCAACACCTTCCTGACCAGGTATAGGTCAGGTGGCACGCCCTTGCGACCGTCAGGACGTGTGCCAGAGCATTGCGGGACGACGTCGAGGGACCAGGGCCCACCAGCAGTCTTGGAAGCCTCCCGGCTCTTCGTGTTGCTCGCCGCTGCTCGCCGGTGGGTTTTGGCAGGCAACACTTTGATGTACAGAACGTGCTTTGTGTTCAGTTTGTTTTCAGAGTACTATTTCGTTGGCTTGTTGAAAAAGTGTGCAAATTTTAATAATGTTAAAATGTAAAAAGGTTTAGATTTGAAAAAAGTTTGGATTAAAAAATATTTAAATCTTAAAAATGTTTATATCTAAAAAAAAGTTCAAATTGTAAAAATGTTCGAATATGAAAAAAGTTCCAAAATTGAAAAATGTTCAGATAACAAAATGTGTTCAAATTTCTTGGTTTGAGCTCCGTCTTAGAGTTCCATTATCTTTCTTTCTCTATCGTGTTGAAATCGTCTAGCTAGGCCCGTTTGTTCTCCTCACGCGTGTAACGGCTATGTGGTTATCCCGTGGTGTTTTCTTCTTATTCTGGATCAAGCGAGACACGGTTTAGTATCAGCAATATATATCAGCACCTGGTTTACGTTTCCTGCCATATTTATCCATCGTGTGAAGGCGCGCGCGCGCGAGATTCTATCCATTTGAACGTTGCGTCCAGCTAGCGCGGCAAAAACATGACGCGTTTCAAACCCCATCCAGAATTGTAGATCACTACATAAGCGCCCAGCGGGCCTCTCTCCATGGTTAGAAACACTCTCATTTCCCCATTCCTCTCGCACTCCGTTCAACCTTCCCCGGCGGCGGCAACAGAGATCGCAGAGAAGTAGGGGCCGGGAGTTCTGGCCGCGCGCGGTTGTTCGGCCCGTGGTGTTCGATCGGTGCAAGTCTCTGGTGAGTACCGTGATCTTATGCTAGGAATACCGTTTGATCTGGCGTGCTGTTCTAACATCCTAATGTCAGCGATAGGTTGAACTAACTCTCCATCAGGGTGCGTACGTATCTTCTAGGTATTTCACTGTCAATCTAGTTTATGCTATTACACTTTTACAGATCTCGTCAGTACCCACTTAGCTAGGTCACCCGCGGCCGGTTTAATCCGACTTTTATTTCTTCCTTCTAATTAGATCAGGCACTCTACTAATACACTGTTTTCGTGCCAAAATCGCAGCTACAATCTTTCAACTGCTGTGTATAAGGCAGTCCTCTCGCTCCTCAGCAACTTCATTTATATACCAGCAGGTGAGATTGGCTCGTTCCTGCACTAAATATGTATTCGTGCTAGTATAGTTGCTAGTTTAATTTGTGAGGTTCATATGGACTTAATAGAAGCTGCGACCGTGGGAAACTTCATTTATATATCATTGTTTTTCTGACATCATTTTCTGATCATTACGCTTAAGGTACTAATGTACTTCTTTCTGTCACGTCCTCTTTTCGTACCATTGCCTACACTCCGAGTGTGTTGGTTCACACGGTACTGGCGGAGAGGGGTGATTACATGCATCCTGTAGTAAATTGTATACATGAGTGTTTTCAGATTCAAGATCTAACACTACAGGAATGGGAGGCTATGCCGAGGGCCAGGCTATACGCCGACGGCCAAAAGTCGGGGCCGTCGGCGTATGGCCCGGCCAGGCCAGCCTGCCCTTTCAACACTCGGCGAAACGTGGCCGTCGGCGTAGCGACCTCTACGCCGAGGGCAGCCCTCGGCATATCTTTGGCCCTAGGCGTATGCAGGGCTACGCCGACGGCCACCCTCGGCGTAGGCTATTTTTCAAATTTGTCTAATTTTGTAAAAATCATAACTAATTCATAGGATGTCAGAAAAATGCGTATGAGGTATCAAAATGTTCAGAAAAACATCCTCTATCCGTTTATGTCAAAATCATGCATATTTGAATCATGTAGAATAACATGTTAACATAGAAACAATTCAATCACTTTCTTATATGTTCTCAGGTTCCCGTTTTAGCCAGATGGCAATTTAAACGAAGTCAGAAAATCTCGCGGAGCCGCATGGCATCATTTTATGTGTCCTAGTAACCACTCCAAAAGATGGAATTGGGATACGACAATTATTTTGGAAAACCCTTCACGAACAGGGCTATCAAGTCCGGATTTCTATGGCTTTTAGGGCAATGAG
Source organism: Lolium multiflorum (assembly GCA_030979885.1). Lineage (NCBI taxonomy): Eukaryota > Viridiplantae > Streptophyta > Magnoliopsida > Poales > Poaceae > Lolium > Lolium multiflorum. Next base: position 1,439,687 of record CM061747.1, on the reverse strand, counting down.
TAGGAAGGCCCGTGACACCGCATAGTTTGTCGGAACGAGACCATATTTGGTACGTGCGTGGTCCCTGGGATGGGAAGCAAGGCCCCGGGAGCGAATTTCCAATCCGACCCATGGGCGATGGTTTTTTCATTTCGGGGTGCCAAAACAGGTTTTTTTGTGAAGGAACTACATGGGGCGTATTTTAGTATTGCGCGAGACCTCTGCGTAGTGGTAGGACACCGCCACCCCATATCACATGCCATATGTGCGCGCTAGCTATCTGGGAATCCATGCGGCTTCCTGCGGTGTCCCGCCGAATCCTTGGAAAGTGACCGGATTTGAACTAGCTACACTTTCCTTCGCTCAATAAATTCCGCAAAAATTGTTTTTAGGTCTATGACATATCAGTTTATGTGCTAATTTTTGTCCGTTTAGCGCGATGGTAAATGGGTGCACCAGCGCGCCCGGTGCGGCCATACCGCATCTCCGTGGGGGCCCCTTTTGGCCAAATGACAATTTAAACAAAGTCGAAAATCCCGCGGAGCCGCATGGCGTCATTTTATGTGTCCTAGTAACCACTCCAAAAGTCGGAATTAGGATACGGCAATTATTTTGGAAAACCCTTCATAAACAGGGCTATCACGTCGGAGTTCTATGGCTTTTAGGGCAAATGAGTAGGAAACGGCCCGTGACACCGCATAGTTTGTCGGAACGAGGCCATATTTGGCACGTGCGTGGTCCCTGGGATGGGGCAAGGCCCCGGGAGCGGATTTCCAATCCGACCCATGGGCGATGGTTTTCATTTTCGGGTGCCAACGGTTTTTTTTGAAGAAACTACATAAGGCGCATTTTAGTATTGCTCGAGACCTCCGCGTAGTGGTAGGACACCGCCTTCGCACCACATATCACATGCCATATGTGCGCGCTAGCTATCTGGGAATCCATGCGGCTTCTGCGGTGTCCCGCCGAATCCATTTGGAAAGTGACCGGATATGAACTAGGGCTACACTTTCCGTCGCTCAATAAATTCGCAAAAAATGTTTTTAGGTCTATGACATATAAGTTTATGTGCCAATTTTTGTCCGTTTAGCGCGATGGTAAACGGGTGCACCAGCCGCCGGTACGGACATACCGCATCTCCGTGGGGGCCCGTTTTGGCCAAATGACAATTTAAACAAAGTCAGAAAATCCCGCGGAGCCGCGTGGCGTCATTTTATGTGTCCTAGTAACCACTCCAAAAGTCGGAATTAGGATACGGCAATTATTTTGGAAAACCCTTCACAAACAGGGCTATCACGTCCGGAGTTCTATGCCTTTTAGGGCAAATGAGTAGGAAACGGCCCGTGACACCGCATAGTTTGTCGAACGAGGCCATATTTGGCATGTGCGTGGTCCCTGGGATGGGAAGCAAGGCCTCGGGAGCGGATTTCCAATCCGACCGATGGGCGATGGTTTTTTCATTTTCGGGGTGCCAAAGCGGGTTTATTTTGTGAAGCAGCTACATGGGCGTATTTTAGTATTGCGCGAGACCTCCGTAGTGGTAGGACACCGCCTTCGCACCACATATCACATGCCATATGTGCGCGCTAGCTATCTGGGAATCCATGCAGCTTTCTGCGGTGTCCTGAATCCGAACCGGATTTGAACTAGGGGTACACTTTCCGTCACTCAATAAATTCCGCAAAAATGTTTTATGTCTATAACACATAACTTTATGTGCTAATTTTTGTCCGTTTAGCGTGTTGGCGAACGGTGCACCAGCCCGCCCGATACGGCCATTTCGCATCTCGCGAGGGGGTTGTTTTGGCCACATGGCAAATTGGGCGTCATATTTGGATTCCTCTAATTTTAGGTTCAAATGATGATATGTATATTATATTTAGATTCCTCTCATTTTCTGATCGATTTAGACATATTATTTGTGGAATTTTAATTTTCCGATTTAAAGATATTAATTATTCAATATTAAATAGAAAAGACCAAAAAATAAAATTATTTTATTTTTATTTGAATTCAATATTATTATTACTTATATATATTCATTGTTGTCTACTTAAGTAATTGTTTGGGATTCAAAAATAAAGAAGTGTGCATCACGGTTCAAGGGTTAATAGGGTTGATATGCTATTATTATCAGCAAGAGGTGTCAATTCTATAATGGAAGCTCATCCGAATGGAACCAAGAAGTTAAGCGTGCTGAGGCTAGAGTAGTGTGAGGATGGGTGACCGACTGGGAAGTTTAACCATGATTGTAGTTTGACATAAGATTAAGTGTAGTTAGAATTAAAAGTGTATTGGGTGAAAGATAAACAAGTAAAAAAAAAAAAATTGTGTAAAAGAAATTAAAATTTTAAATTTTTTAAATGTCTATGCCTAGGGTTTTGCCGTCGGCATATAGAAAAAAATATTTTTTTTTCGAATATTTTTTTTTTGAATTTTTTTGGAAACGGAAAATTTGAATTTTTTAAAAGTCTATGCCGAGGGTTTTGCCGTCGGCGTAGCGTGCTACGCCGAGGGCCGGGCTACGCCGACGGCGATAGTGCCTTTGCCGAGGGACTTAGCATGCTACGCCGAGGGTTCCCGGCCCTCGGCATAGCCTACGCCGAGGGCCAAAGCATGCTACGCCGAGGGTTCCCGGCCCTCGGCATATAGCTCCATTCCTGTAGTGTAATTATATGTACCGTAATAAGTTTTGATTGATTTTTTTACTCGTGTTATTTTGTACCAAAGTACTGTCGAAAAACCTCACTTAGCATTGGCGTACCTAGGCAAATGAATACTATTTTAAGATGGCTATATATTACTGCATCACTTTCTGGGTGAAAAATATATGATGGTAACAAAAAGACTTCACCGCTTGCTAATATTATCGTTCTAATATTTTTGTAGATGGCCGCTGTTCAAGCCGACCTCCTCGACATCGGGTTCCCCAGGATCTTGTGGGATTGTCTTCAGCTATGCGGTTTCGACAGGAAACCTGTGTACACCACGGAGGAGCATGAAGTTGATGAGACTAGAAGGGAGTATGTGGCTAAGATAGTGGTGCTGGCACGTCCAACTCTAGATCAATGCCCGTACCGTTTCACAGGGCCCATGATGCCGTCAGAGAGCCTGGCTGTCCAGCTTGTCGCACGAGAGGCGATCCGGCTCTTGCGGGGTGCACTTCCTGAGATGCGGCAGCGAGCATGCTGCTACTTCCCTTTCAAGGAAGGACCACAAGCTCAAAGCGTCATCAAAGATCCTATCAAGGAAGAAGATCTAGCACTTACCCATCAGACCTTCTTCACCATTGCTGAGGACCGAGTGCTGGATGAAATCATTGAAGAGCTCACGGAGGCTCGCCAAGACCTTCACCAAACCCAGGATCGACTACGCATTCTGGAGGAGCGACATGCCTCGGAGCGTCGGGGCATCCGAGTTTCCCGTGGGGGAGTTCCTATTTTTCGGGACATCTACGTGGAGGGTGAGCAGCCGATGAGAGGAGCCCGGCTGACGAGTCGACGGTACCTTAGCCAATTTAGGAGAACGGCTCCGAGAGACGAGGGGCAGCCTTCGGAACAAATCCCGGGGGTTGATCCATCTCCATCCTCGCTAACAACACTCGAGCACACCCCCGACGAGTCTGAGGAGGAGGAGGAGGAGGAGGAGGACCCTGAGGAGCCGGTGCCCGAGTAAGAGGATCAAGACAATAACACCACCGTTCAGATTGCAGCCTAGACCCTGAGGAGAGATCGTAGAGCTCACCTGATAGGCATAATTTTGAGCTAGTTATCCCTCGAGAGTAGTCGGTTCATGTTGTTGAAATATTGGGCCCACTTTTAGTGGCCCAAATTAGATTTCAGTTTTTCCTATAAATCTCAAAGCCCACATAGTGGCAGCCTTGTGAGTTTGAGCCCAAGTTGGTGGCAGCTCACTAGGGAGTGGCAAGAGGTGGGAAGTTTAGTCCCACATGGAAAGTTGGGAGGAAGTTAGACCACCTTATAAGGTGGGTTGTTCCACCACTAGTAAGTGAGTGAGAATAGGAGTGCTACACGCGCGCTCCTCCTCCTCCTCGCTCGCTCGTCTCGACTCGACACGACACGTCACGACGCGCCGCGCTCGTGGTGAGTGGATTGAGCCTCGAGCCGAGACTTTCCTTACTTTTGCAGCTCAGGAAAACGAACAGAGTCCTAGACGGACTGGGCTATCTGTAACCGACTCGAAACGTTCGTGCGACGTGGGCGTGGCCCACGTTGCCTAGAGTTTCCCGAGCCTATATAATCTCCTGCCCGGCTACCGCAGAAATAACATCCAATACACGAGTTAGGGTTTCCACCTCTCTCCTGCGCCGCCATCGTAGCCTACTCCATCCCGCGAGCCGACGTGCATCGGCGAACGGGAGAGCAGTCCCGGAACCGCTCGTCCTTGCGATCCTGTACGGGAGAGGACAATTAGGTTTTGGGGCGCTTCGCTCTCAAGCTCTTCATCACGGGTCGCCTTCCGTCCAAGTCGGGCGGTGCTGCCTCCCGTCGTCTTCAACGCCATCTACTTCGACCCGTCGTCCCTGTCGTCAACAACGTTGTCATCAACAACGTTACTGCTGCGACATCATCTGCTACACCTCCACCGCCACCTCCACCAGATCGGTACGTGCGACATATCTCGATCTGTTTAGCGATGGATGTTGTCTGTTTGCTATGCTACTGTTCATGTTGATCACTACATCTAGTATGTTCGAGTTTCACATGTTAGTAGTTACTGTCGTCATGCTTAATATTCTGGAATTAATCATGGAAATTGTGCCTAATTCTCCAACAATCCAAAAACCTAATTGTAGGCAATTTCCTGAGTTAACAATGGCTAGTTTTGCTGATGCACGAGGCCGGATAAGTTTACCGGTGTGCACTTTAAGAGGTGGCAGTATAAGGCCATGCTCTGGCTTACTCATCGAAAGTGTTCGAGTTGCGATGGTTTACAGAAGGAACTATATCTGACAAGATCGGAACAAGTTCAAGGAAAACAATAATCTCTTCGTCGGATGCGTTCTAAGTATTCTTGTTGATCGTCTGTGTGATGTGTACATGCACATAACAGATGGTAAAGAGCTCTGGGATGCATGAATGCTAAGTTCGGTGCAACCGATGCAGCAGTGAACTGTACATCATGGAGAGCTTCCATGACATCGGGATGGTGAACAACCGTTCTGTAGTCGAACAAGCTCATGAGATACGGTGCATTGCGAAAGAGCTTGAACTCCTTAAGTGTGCCTTACCTGACAAGTTTGTGGCTGGATGCATCATCGCTAAGTTGCCCCCTTCATGGAGGAACTTTGCCACAACTCTCAAACACAAGAGACAGGAGATATCAGTTGAAAATCTGATAGCATCTCTTGATGTTGAGGAGATCGGGCTAAGGATAATACTGAGAAAGGAGAGGGTCAGTCTAGCGCCAACATGGTGCAGAAGAAACCCTACAGCAAGAACAAAGGGAATAACAAGCCCTCCTTCAATAAGCCTATGAAGACTACAACCTTCAAGAAGAAGAAGATGATAAACAAGGCAGATCTGAGCTGCTTTACATGTGGAGAGACTGGCCACTTTTCTAAGGACTGTCCAGAGAGGGCAGATCGCAAGAAAAAGGCGAGGCAAGTCAACACTGTGACCGCTAGCAATGCTGATGGGTACGGTAATCTCTTTACTGTTCTTTCGGTATTTCAATCTCCATGTTGGTGGATTGATACGGTGCTAATGTTCATGTGTGTGCTGACATATCCATGTTCACTTCTTACCAGGTCGCCCGGGATTAGGTCACATGCTTCTGTTCGTGGTGTTGGCACGGTAGATCTGAAGTTCACTTCGGGAAGATCGTGCAGCTGAGGAACGTGCAGCATGTCCCTACTATGAACAAAAATCTCGTTAGCGGCTCCCTTCTATGCAGAGATGGGTTTAAGGTTGGTTTAGAGTCGAATAAAGTAGTTGTTTCCAAGTTTGGACAATTTATTGGTAAAGGCTATGAGTGCGGAGGCTTGTTCCGCTTTTCGCTTTCTGATTTCAGTAATAAGTCTGTGAACCATATATGTGGCAATGTTAGTGATGATACCGGTGTTTGGCATTCTCGTTTATGTCACATTAATTTTGGTTTAATGTCTCGGCTATCCGGTTTGAGTTTAATTCCGAATTTCACCATTGCCAAAGGCTCTAAGTGCCATAGTTGTGTGCAATCAAAGCAACCTTGGAAGCCTCACAAGGCGGCCGAGGAGAGAAACTTGGCACCTCTAGAACTCATACATTCTGATCTATGCGAGATGAATGGTGTGTTGACAAAAGGTGGAAAGAGATATTTCATGACATTGATTGATGATGCGACTAGATTTTGCTATGTTTATTTGTTGCGAACTAAAGATGAAGCTTTAGACTACTTTAAAATTTATAAGGCTGAAGTTGAAAATCAACTAGAGAGAAAGATCAAGCGTCTTAGGTCGGATCGTGGTGGCGAATATTTTCCTAAAATCTTTGATGAATTCTGTGAGGAACATGGCATTATTCATGAGAGGACGCCTCCCTATTCACCCAAATCAAACGGGGTTGCCGAGAGGAAAAACGCGCAGTGACTTGGTGAATTCCATGTTAGCCACTGCTGGTTTATCAAAGGCATGGTGGGGGAGGCTTTATTGACTTCATGTCATGTCCTGAATAGAGTTCCTAACAAGAATAAAGATAAAACCCCTTACGAGGAGTGGGCTGGGAGAAAACCATCACTTTCGTATTTGCGCACATGGGGATGTTTGGCGAAAGTCAATATTCCAATTACTAAGAAGCGCAAACTTGGACCAAAGACAGTGGATTGTATCTTTCTAGGTTATGCTCCGCGGAGTGTAGGATATAGATTTTTAGTAGTTCAATCCGAGGTACCTGATATGCATGTTGATACTATTATGGAATCTCGTGATGCAACATTTTTGAGAATATGTTTCCTATGAAAGATATGCATAGCATTGCTAGAATTTCTACTGAGATAATTCCTGAGTCCAGTACATCTAATGAGTATTTTGAACAATCACATGAGAATGTTCTTGAGAAGGATGACAATGAAGCTCCTAAACGGAGCAAGAGACGAAGGATTGAAAAATCCTTTGGTGATGATTTCATTGTGTACCTTGTGGATGATACTCCCACGTCCATTGCAGAGGCATATGCATCTCCAGATGCAGATGACTGGAAAGAAGCTATCCATAATGAGATGGACTCGATTCTTTCTAATGGAACTTGGGAGTTGTCGAAACGACCCCATGGATGCAAGCCTGTAGGCTGCAAATGGGTGTTCAAGAAGAAGCTAAGACCTGATGGTACTATTGAAAAGTACAAGGCACGGCTTGTAGCGAAAGGCTACACACAGAGAAGGCGAAGATTACTTCGACACCTATTCACCTGTCGCTAGACTTACCATTCGAGTACTACTATCCATGGCTGCCTCCTATGGTCTTATCGTTCATCAAATGGACGTAAAGACAGCTTTCCTTAATGGAGAGTTGGAAGAGGAAATCTATATGGATCAGCCTGATGGGTTTGTAGTAAAGGTGAAGAAAGAAAGGTGTGCAAGTTGCTGAAATCTTTATATGGCCTAAAACAAGCACCTAAGCAATGGCATGAGAAGTTTGACAGAACTTTAACTTCTGAGGCTTTGTTGTCAATGAGGCTGACAAGTGCGTTTACTATCGCCATGGTGGGGCGAAGGTGTTATACTATGTTTGTATGTGGATGATATTCGATCTTTGGTACAAACATGAAAGTAATATACGAGGTCAAGTCTTTCTTGTCAAAGAGCTTTGATATGAAAGATGTGGGAGAAGCTGATGTGATTCTGAACATCAAGCTGATTAAGAACGAGAGTGGGATTACTCTAACGCAATCCCATTATGTTGAGAAGATCTTGAGCCGGTTCGGCTATATTGATAGCAAGCCTTCTTCAACACCTTATGATCCCAGTGTGACACTACGCAAGAACCGAAGGATTGCCATAGATCAATTGAGATATTCTCAGATCGTTGGCTCACTCATGTACTTAGCGAGCGCGACTAGACCCGACATCTCTTTTGCTGTTAGCAAGTTGAGTAGGTTCATGTCAAACCCGGGTACTGATCATTGGCATGCACTTGATAGGGTCATGCGCTACCTATGTGGTACAATGAGTTATGGGATTCACTATTCAGGGCACCCAGCTGTGCTTGAAGGATATAGTGATTCGAATTGGATCTCAGATGTAGCTGATCTGTATGCCACAAGTGGGTATGTATTTACCTTTGGAGGTGGCGCAGTGTCATGGAGATCTTGTAAGCAAACCATATTGACGAGGTCAACTATGGAAGCAGAACTTACTGCTTTAGACACAACCACTGTTGAATCGGAATGGTTGCGTGAGCTCTTGATGGACTTGCCTGTGGTTGAAAAACCTGTTCCGCAATCCTTTTGAATTGTGACAATCAAACTGTAATTGTCAAAGTGAACAATTCTAAGGATAACGCGAAGTCATCAAGACACGTCAAGAGACGTTTGAAGTCTGTCAGGAAAGCGAAACTCGGATATCTGTTACATATATTCAAACAGAGACAAAAACTGGCAGATCCCTTTACAAAGGGACTATCACGTAATGTGATAGAAAGTGCATCGAGGGAGATGGGTTTGAGACCCGTTGATGTTACACCATAGTGGCAACCCAACCTTTGTGATCGGAGATCCCGTGAATTAGGACCTGGGAAGAACAAACTAGTGGTTTAATTGAGGAGAGTATTATGTAACCCTCTCTATGTGAAGATGCACAACTCTCAGTTGCTGTAAGGCAGGTTGGCAACAAGCCTTAATGTGTTTATGCTGGCTATTTTAGCAAAGATCTGTACTCAGCATTCTTGAAATAACACACCTATATGAGTCTGATTGTTAAACGTCGCAATCTATGAGATTTGGGTGATCTCTAGTAAACTCATGAAGAGACCATGAAGTATGACGCATATGCTTCACCCGCGGGGTAGGCTACTGGCAGCCATGTACTGGTCATGACTTTGAGTGAAACCCTGTTCACGCAAAACTTGCAATTCAAGGCCTAGTCCATTGTTCAAGTGTGAGTGGATGTAGCTTAAGGTTCTAGGCGGAAGTTCAACTTAACAGTCTCCGCTGAAACACTGGTATATAAACAAGCAGCGAGTATTGGTAAATCTCTAAATGGGGATTTGAGATCTGGTGGGGGATTGTTGAAATATTGGGCCCACTTTTAGTGGCCCAAATTAGATTTCAGTTTTTCCTATAAATCTCAAAGCCCACGTAGTGGCAGCCTTGTGAGTTTGAGCCCAAGTTGGTGGCAGCTCACTAGGGAGTGGCAAGAGGTGGGAAGTTTAGTCCCACATGGAAAGTTGGGAGGAAGTTAGACCACCTTATAAGGTGGGTTGTTCCACCACTAGTAAGTGAGTGAGAATAGGAGTGCTACCCGCGCGCTCCTCCTCCTCCTCGCTCGTCTCGACTCGACTCGACTCGACACGTCACGACGCGCGCCGCTCGTGGTGAGTGGATTGAGCCTCGAGCCGAGACTTTCCTTACTGCGGCTCAGGAAAACGAGTCCTAGACGGACGCGTCGCGTTAGTCGGTTCGGGTCGCTCCCGGATCGTGGGCTATCGTAAGACTCGAAACGTTCGTGCGACGTGGGCGTGGCCCACGTTGCCTAGAGTTTCCCGAGCCTATATAATCTCCTGCCCGGCTACCGCAGAAATAACATCCAATACACGAGTTAGGGTTTCCACCTCTCTCTGCTTGCGCCGCCATCGTAGCCTACTCCATCCCGCGCCGACGTGCATCGGCGAACGGGAGAGCAGTCTCTGGAACCGCTCGTCCTTGCGATCCTGTACGGGAGAGGACGAATTAGGTTTTTGGGAAGCGCTCTGCGCATTGCTCAAGCTCTTCATCACGGGTCGCCTTCCGTCCAAGTCGGGCGGTGCTGCCTACCGTCGTCTTCAACGCCATCTACTCCGACCCGTCGTCCCTGTCGTCAACAACGTTGTCATCAACAACGTTACTGCTGCGACATCATCTGCTACACCTCCACCGCCACCTCCACCAGATCGGTACGTGCGACATATCTCGATCTGTTTAGCGATGGATGTTGTACTGTTTGCTGCTACTGTTCATGTTGATCACTACATCTAGTATGTTCGAGTTTCACATGTTAGTAGTTACTGTCGTCATGCTTAATATTCTGGAATTAATCATGGAAATTGTGCCTAATTCTCCAACACATGTATGGTTCATGACAGATCACACTATATTGTGTTCAGTTGAGTTGTCGTGTTGTTGAAATGGGAAATACATGTCAGCGTCCCGTCATAAGATTATGTTGGCCCTTCGGGGCTTTGTTTATCTTGTTGTTTAGAGTCCTTTTAAATTCATTGCTAACCAATCCCAGGACCTTTCATCAAGTCTAGGACGGAACCCTCCATCGTCATTACACTATAACATAGTCGTGTTGACAAATATCAATTTATTATAAATTAATAGTAGCAAAGACAATTAAGTTACACTTCATACATGATAGCTAGTATCCTGCTCGGAAAAATTCATGCGATGATGTATTTCAATACTCCATCGTGCCATGGGTTATCCTTAAAGCCACATTTTCAACTCTTCCAAGTTTCGAAGTTAGAAAAAACTTGTAACCCCGATGATTTTCGGCCGCCAAAAATGACAACTAAGCTAGTTGATCCGCTATAGCCTTTAAATAAAGGCAAGACCAGAGTCCTCCTCGTAGTAGACCTTCTAGACTCATGTCAATCTGCAAGCGAGCAATATCCTGAATCAATAGTTGCAAAATTATGGCATTATAGTTTTGTAACTAGATATCTTGTTACAGTACCATTCGAGTTCAGAAAATTAGACATTCAGAACAATTCAAATTGAGACGATGACTTCTTGTTTGTTACATTATGCAAATTGAGTATTCTAAGTTTTATGAGATAGAGCCATTTAGGCAACACATTCAAACTACTATCACTAGTAGGAACAAGGGCTTTTATCCATCTGTCTTTAAATGGTAGGTGCTAAAGGGACAGTTTTCATGTTTGGTGCACGTCAGGGCATTAGCCGGTTATTGCTGCAGATTCTTAACACGAATGCAAAGGGGTGTTGCCACAAACTCTTTGCACCGGTTCGTGTTACGAACCGGTGCAAAGTCTACCTTTGCACCGGTTCGTGTTACCGGTGCAAAATTTTCTGCTCCCACGCACCTCCACCCCCCGTGGATCGCCTTTTTTAACACTGTAAAGTAGAAAAGAAAATGATAGATTATTCAAAAAAAAAATCTTTTGAGATTCATGTATGTTATGCAACCTACTATTAGGGAAAATTAACAAATTTGAATTTTCACATTTATTGCAAAAAATGTTTGAAAAATGGTAAAACCGCATTAACTTTTGCATACGACGTCGAAAAAAACGTATAATATATCAAAATCATCGTGGGAAAAAATTACATCCGAGTCACAGGGTTAGTTAGCTAATTTTTAGATTTTGAAAATTCCAAATGAAAATATGAAAGCAGGAAGATTTTAGTTTTTTCCAGAAATTTAGGATTTCATATTTTTTATTTTTTAAAATTAAAATTAATAATTGCATCTGCATAAAGATTGCTATTACTTTTAGCAAATTATAAGATTTTCAAATTTTTAGGTTTTAGGTTTGGCAAAAAAATTAAAAATTAAAAAATTGAAAATAATTAAAAATAATACAAATTATAAAGTTAATGTTTATTTATTTATTCAAGATTATTATTACAACATTACTTTGGTTTATTAAAATAATTATTTGAAATTGAACAATAAAGAAATATGACATCGATCGACATGTTAATAGGATTGATATGATACTACTATCACATACATGCGCGAAGCACTTGGATGCGGGATGGAAAGGAACTTGAAAGTTAAGCGTGCTAGTGCTAGAGTAGTGGGAGGATGGGTGACCGAGGGAAGTTTGAGCATGAGTAAGTAATTGGATTAGAGATAAGGGTAGTTAGAGACTAACCTTGTGAAATAACTAAAATATTAGAAATTCCGAAAAAAGAAAAAAAAAGGGAGTAGAAAATAATTCAAAAAAAGTGTTTTTCTGCGGCGCGTTTTAATTTCTGCCGCGACCCTTTAGCACCGGTTCGTATTACGACCGTTGCACTCCGCCAGTGCCTGGCCGGTTAGCACCGGTTCAAGCGAACCGGTGCAAAAAGCCTTTGCACGGATGGTTTGCACCGGTTGGCCATCCGGTGCATATGGCCATTACCAACCGGTGCAAAAGACCATATTTCTACTAGTGTATCTTTTAATAAGTATCCATCTAGTCCACACAATGGTAGATCACAAACGGGACATGTTTTCATGTTTGGTGCATCCATCAATGAAGCAAATGATAGCCGTGACTTCACCTAACCATGCAGATATCTTAAAAATTAATGAAGCTAATAGATGATGTGTGTGTAAAGAGCAGTAGCACAGATCATGTGGCAGCATGCGCTTCCAGGAGCTCGTCCGTGCTATTTGTGTTATGAAATTAATATGGGTGCACCCTATCATCTATGTACGAAACCTTTCATTCCTAGAAAGATATCACAACTATAATCTCTACTACTATAATGTAGCAGTTTTGAATTTGGATTTATCGGCCCCTTCCCGCCAAAACATCGCCAAACTATCACAGCCGTTGATTTGCTAGACAAACTTATGATCTGCCGTTCATCAGTTATTGCTGGCTGTAATCCAACGGTTGACATGCGCTGGATTCGCTTCTTCCTGGGCGCACCCAATCGGTGTCCTGTCAGAGTGTTCTAGGACCAAGATGACTTTTCTAGAGAACTGCACAACCAACGCAGACCAAGATCCAGTGAGTGGGTGCTCTGATGCGAGTAAAAAATAAATCGCTGAGCGGGCGCTAGGACAAGACGTGCACATGTAAGTTTTTATTGGGGAACCTACGGCGACCAGCAATGGCATGAACTAGCCAGACAAGTTGTCTTCTCGCTCATGACCTGCAATTTCATTCATAATCGGAAAGTATCATTTGCTCCTGAGCACCAGTGCTCTCGTCGTTCAAATAAATTTAAAATTATGGTTTACAAGTTTTAAAAAAATATGAAAATAATTCTGCACATAGTTAGTGTTGTATCCCACAAGCATGTAAAATCGTGACTTGAAATTCTTTGTATTGTGGGCTACACAAAAATGACAAATCTGATAAAATTTGGGGATTTGAAACATACTTCTACAGATCTACATTTTTGTTATTTTTTTACAGCTCAGAATACAAAGTATTTGGAATTGATATTTTACACGTTTGTGGGATAATTCATGAACTACATCCGAATATTTTTTTTCAATTTTTTTAAGACTCACAGATATGGTTTTGAATTTTTTGAACTAACCAGGGGCACGAAATCTGCGTTCATAATCGGAAAGTATCATTTGCTCCTGAGCACCAGTGCTCTCGTCGTTCAAATAAATTTAAATAAAATCCTTCTTTTGTGTACGGATCTTGCAGACTTTATAACAAATAAGAAATATACATGGTTATATCAAAATGTTAACTTTTAACTTCTTATGTTTTTCTGAATTGTTTGACCGACCATTTGTTATGAGTGCGGATTTTTAGAGCTCGGGCGACAGGGTTGCGTATTTTAAATGAACGAAAAACGGTGATTTGAAGTTCCAAAAAAATTGGAGCAAAAAATGTGGATGTAGGAAAAAAGTAGTCTACAAACACGAAACATCTCACCTCAAAATACCCAGTATTTTGGGTTGTGGAAAAATGACAAAACCTAAATATCTAAAGTAGTGAGCAATGCAAATTTCAAACCTCCTAAATCTATCAAAAATTCTCATTTTTGTTAAACCCACAATATAAGGTTCTTCGCCTTGAGATGTTGTAACTTGGTAGAGTACAACATTATCTATGTCTAGATTTTTTTTGAGTTTTTGAAACTTTGAAATAGAGTTTTCAGATTTTGAAAAATACCGAACTCCAAAACGAATTTCCGCACTTCTTATCTCTTATTTAGAACCCACTTACAGTAACAAATAAAATTCGATAAGAAGTTCTGTCACTTCAAGAAATCATATAAACCATACATTAATATTTTGTCAAAATTTAATTTCAAACATATGCATACTTATAATGAATGGAATGGTCCGTAATTTATTTTTTCACTTTATGTGCGGTTACACTTTTATTTCATATATGTATATTAAAAGAATAAACAATAATAATCTCACTTTATCTTTTTTAGTGCAGCATCTGTCTTCACTTGTTTTTTAAATTTACACTCTTCCAATTATTTACGGCAACGTGCAAAGCACGTGCTACTTACTAATGTTATGAAATAGGGAAGTCTTCTTGCCCTACATGTGAAAAAAAAGATATGCTTCTCTCTTGACTTCATAACTCGTGGGGGCGGCTTATACTAACCAAATTAGTTATGTCGGCCTCTAGCTTACCTCATGTCATGCATTAAGCTTCCGAAATGGGTCATTGATGTAATTAAAAGGTTTCTGGGGGCCTTCTTCTGGAAAGGTAAAATTACATTAAACGGTAGCGATTGCCTGGTTGCTTGGGATTATGTCTGTAGAGATTTCAGAGAAGGCAGGCTTGGTATAAAAAATCTAAAAATTCAAAATGAAGTCTCTTGACAAAATTTGTCCACCAACTCCTCGTTGAGCGAAACTCACCATGGGCTAGGTGGGTGAGAGTGTCCCATTTGAATGACAAAGATCTCGGAGACCGGACAACCAATCGTACAAGAGCTTTGCTACAGATTAATTAGTGGCATGATTGATACCTAAAACACTACTTGTGTTGGATGAATCGATTGCAGTGACATGTTATATTTGGTGGCAGCGGAGGGAGATTGTTAAAGAGGGAAAAGTCGCAGATCCTACTTGAACAGCGTTTGCAATCAAGGCATTGACAGCGAACTTTATCCCTGCATGGCTGCATCCTCCCCGAAAGGCTGTGGAGTATGAGGTTCGATGAGAGAAACCTGCTAGAGGCAGGTTAAAACTGAGTATTGACGCATCGTTTCACCAAGATGGAACGAGAAATGATCATGGGGAAGCAATGCATGCTTAACTATAGATGCTTCTTTTACACATGCGCCTATGTAACACGGTAAGAATTTCTCGAGCCTACAGAAAGTTCAGTAACAACAAAGCTGGGACTAAGGTCAGTAGACTAAAATTATCAACCAATTCTGCTCAAAATACTACTGTTTCACGAAAAATACCGACCAAAACAGGCGAGTCTCTGGTCAGCACGGCAGCTCCAGCCGTGGACCTGTTGTACGTGATCTAGAATTTTTGTCAAAAGAGACCACCCTGTCCAATTTATTGACAAAAATGACCACATGTGAGTGCGATTGACAAAAAAGACCACCTTCTCAGTGGCGGCAGCGTCCCCAGGCGACACGTGGCACATGCCGCCGCAGGCTATGGCGGCAGGAGTTTGCCGTCCCCGCGCCGTCCGTCGCCGTCAGCTGTGGCGGGCCGCCATAGGCAACGGTGGCAGGGTGACGTGGAGGATGCCTCCACTGAGTGTGGCGGCAGGCCCCTGCCAAAAATTTGCATCGTCATTTCCATCCACGCCAAACTATGTGAGTACAGTAGTTCACGAGTCCACGCTTTGTGACCCCGAATCGATTAGTTTTGCAAATTGTTCTAGCTCATGTCAATTTTTGAAAATTCATATCCTTAGATCCGGAGCTCGCTTTTAGATGAGACTTCTTGCGTTAAGTTTGTAATTAGATTCTGTATAACTTCCTTGTAGAAAGTTTTTCCATCCGAGAAACTTTTTGTGGCAACTTTTCAAGCGAAATTATTAAAAGACCGCGAAACGTTTAATCTTGTAACAATTATAGAAAAACAATTACACGTACAAAATTAGGAAATACTATACCCATGGATTCATAAAAATGAGTAGAACACAATTATTAAATAAAAATTGACTTTGATAAAGTTTTAAAATATTGAAATTTGAATATGAGAATTTGAGTATTTGAGTATTTTTTACCTAATCCAAATTCTAGAAATCTAAATGAAATGATTCTTTTTGCAAATGGATCATATCGATGTCCTACATCCAATAACATCACTGCCCAAAAATATTTGAAGGACACCGACGCCAAGGCTGTCAGTAAGTTTGCCACTCTCTTGCTTATAAGTTTTTGAGTTTTCACCGATTTGTTCCAAGTTTCCACCGTTTTGTTCTTACCGGTTTGTTCTCACACTTATTTTCTTAAACCTTTGCCTAGGGCTCTTTCCGGAGTCGCAGATACGCGCCGAGGCCGCCGTCAACAAGTTTCCGGATGCCAATCTCCCCTGGACCGCCAAGGACTATCTCACCGCGCTATTCTGCAGGATTACTCATATGCGCGCGGTTGACCGGACCCTTGGCTTGTTGCCGAGTGCTGCCACTACCGTTTTCAAGTGCCTCTGGCCCGGCGAAACTGTTCCGGAAAGCACTGACCTCGTCGCTGAGCGCCTCCTGCATGAAACAAGCCGGCGGCTAAGCGAGTGGCGCCACTCTTCTGCCCGTGCCGGAGCTGACATTGCACTTTGCTTTGAATTTTATTTAATGCCGAAAATACTATTTTTGGGCAGTGATGTTATTGGATGTAGGACATCGATATGATCCATTTGTAAAAAGAATCATTTCATTTAGATTTCTAGAATTTGGATTAGGTCAAAAATACTCAAATACTCAAATTCTCATATTCAAATATCAATATTTTGAAACTTTATCAAAGTCAATTTTTATTTCATAATTGTGTTCTACTCATTTTTTATGAATCCAGGGGTATAGTATTTCCTAATTTCGTACGTGTAATTGTTTTTCTATAATTGTTACAAGATTAAACGTTTCGCGGTCTTTTAATAATTTCGCTCGAAAAGTTGTCAGAAAAAGTTTCTCGGATGAAAAAACTTTCTACAAGAAAGTTATACAGAATCTAATTACAAACTTAACGCAAGAAGTCTCATCTAAAAGCGAGCTCCGGATATAAGGATATGAATTTTCAAAAATTGACATGAGCTAGAACAATTTGCAAAACGAATCAATTCGGTCACGTGGACTCGTGAACTACTGTACCTGGCGGGATGGATGCGGCGGCACCTGCGCCCACGTGTCGCCTGGGGGCGCTGCCGCCACTGAGAAGGTGGTCTTTTTTATCAATTACACTCATAGGTGGTCCTTTTTGTCAATAAATTGGACAGGGTGGTCTCTTTTGCCAAAATTCCCGTGATCTAGCGTCAAGAAAATAAGCTTTTTAGCGCCCAAATGAGGTCACTCGGGGGTGACTCGATCCGCTTGCAGACGTATTCATGAGTAGGCACCTTGTCGACTGCATGCAAAAAGTGGTAGCGGAAAATTAAGATAGTGCCACTGAACAACCAGATTCTGTTCCGACGGAAAGAATTAAGTGCTAACCATCTCCCCAGCTCGCCATGGTAGGGCATGAGGACAGCATCTTCTGTGCGACCGACGTAATATCGTCCAGAGTCACTTCATCGATGTGCTCTAGGAAGTGCTGGCTCGCCTTCCTGTTGTAACATAGACGGAACAACAAGCATACAGGGTTTTCATTAGTTCTCCACAAAAGAAGCAGATTTCGTTAGAAAGTAAGGGTCGTGATAGTTTTACCCTGAACTATCGATCAGGATTTGCCTCCCGATGTCTTCTGTATGAATTTTCTGTAAAATTAAGAAATAAGACTGAATAGGGAGCAAGATTGCTCGAAAAGATAACAGATAAAGAATGATTGAGGTGCTCTCTGCTTTACCCTGGATTCGAGGTTCCATAAAACGGATGAAACTGTCGATTTTTTCGCTCGTTTGAGCTCAGCTTCAGTAACTGTATAACAGAGACAATTTGACAGATTTCAGTCCGAAAGATGTGGTAAATATGTAAGCAAGGCATGGCCAGCTTGTACCTTCACCAGGTCTTGCAATTGCTGTCAATTCTTTTATAGCAATATCAACAGCCTCAGCGACAAGATCGGATGGCTGGATCAATTCAGAATGAGAAATGATTGAAACAAAAACAACACCAAGGTCAAGTGAACATAATATTATTAGCTCAAAAGATGAAGAATAATATTTATCTCACCGCAGCCAAATGAATACCAAATAGACCAGTGTCATCATACACACTACTAAATGCTGAAATTGCTTGCATCCAATCATACTCCATCATAACCAAGAGATCTGA
Organism: Lolium multiflorum; assembly: GCA_030979885.1. NCBI lineage: Eukaryota > Viridiplantae > Streptophyta > Magnoliopsida > Poales > Poaceae > Lolium > Lolium multiflorum. The sequence goes on along the minus strand of CM061747.1, from coordinate 1,421,455 downwards.
AAATAAACAATGATTTCCTTAGCCTCTGCAGAAGCTATCCATTTTTTTATAAAAGGTGCGATGTAACAAGAAATGCAGCTTTGAGTTTTAAAATACAAGCAAAAGACATGAATCACCAGGCATGCAATTGCACTGTTATGAAATCAGTATCATAATTGATAGTTATAGTGAATTCCTAACTTACAAAGCCGGGACTGCATTCCTTTCCCTGGACCACCAGTGGAGTATGAAACTCCGCCACCCATCAATGTCTGTAGATAGTTTTACAGATAAGCTCATAAGTTTCCTATGTACAATCACAGTACAGTAGCTAATGAGTTAATCAACAACATAATTCGTTTCAAGACATCATTATACCTGCATGACTTTCATGATTACAGCTGATTTTGCCTGATGCCAGCCTCCTGGAACTTCAAAAGCCATCGCCACGTGTGTCACCTGCACAGGGTGGCATGATACTAACCCAAAAGAGGAGAGAATGGAAACAAGCTAAAGACTAGAACAGGAAAGAGCGGAAGAAGCTAAAGAGAGAAGAGCTTATCAATCACCTCAGAGTCAGTTTTGTGCCTGAAATCTCCACCAGTATAAGCCGACTTTGGTTTGTGCACAGGAGACCCCTTGGGCAGATCAGACAACAAGGGTGCTGCGATGTCTACCAAATGCTGGTGGTTCACGCCTGATGCAGCTAAAACCAAGCGGTCAGCAGTACAGTTTTCCTGTTACAGTAATAATTATTGCTCTTCTACATTTAACTTGAAAAATTGGCTTTAACTGTTAGGATGTACAAGAAAGCACGCCAATATTCTTCCTATAGGGAATCAACATATTAATTATTGAAATGCACATAGTAATCCATTTTGCAGTTCTTCCTACTATTAGAATAGAATTTTGGTATTGTTGTCATAAAGATCAAGAATGGAAGATCCCACTGAACTTGTACCATAACAGAAATGCACATAGGAAACCATTTTCCAGGTCTTTAACTGAAATGCACATACGAAACCATTTTTGATCTTGCCATTGTTGTTGTGAAGATCAGACTTCTACCACCATACGAATAATGTTGTAGAAACATACTATTGTACCGAGCCATAATCTGCCAGTTTCAGATACTCAACAAAGCAACTCGTAACAAGAGAGTGATTTTATATTTGCACAGAGCTCTTACAGAATATAACAAACATTATATGATCGATGTGAAAACACACCTTTCATACTGAATCAAGATTTTACAACAACAAAAAAACTTACAAAGTAGAAATTGTAAATGGTGCCACGGTTGATCCTCGCAAGAGCCTCCTTGGTAGGGAACAGCGGGTTTCCAAGAGCGCCCGAATAACCAACACGGTGCAGCGATTCCCGGAGAAACAGTTCAGGATTACCCTCCAGAAACGACAGCTCCTCCCGAGCTTCAGCCACCTAAAGAACAAACAAATCATCCAACTCAGTGGGCAAAGAACCACCTTAATCTGCAGACCATCATCTGCTACTTAATCTTAATCTGCAGATCATCTGCTACTTGATCTTAGTCTGCAGATATTGGTCACCTTACAGCGAACTTGGTTCCGGAGGAAGGCAGGGTTGCGGACGCAGTCGAGGAGCACCTCGACGGCCAGGGGCAGGCCGGCTCTGAGCGCGCCGCACCGGTAGAACATCCTCTCCCTCCCGGCCGCCGCGCCGAGCGTGCCCCCGGTGGCCTCCACGCTGCGCGCGATCTCCCCCAGGCCGCGGTTCCGGGTCTCGTGGAAGGCCAGCCTCTCCAGCATGTGGGCGGCGCCGGCCAACGAGGGCGTCTCGTGGACGGAGCCTGCGGCGACCGTCACGCCGACGCAGCACATCGGGCCCTGCACATCGGACGTCAGCGATGGCGGTGAGGAAGGAGGAGAGGGCGCGCGTGGCGTGGCGTGGCGTGGCGTGGCGTGGCGTGGGAGGTACCGGTATGTCCTGGGAGGCGATCCTGACGCCGTTGGGGAGCGTGGTGACCTCCGTGTGCGGCGGCGGCGGCGGGGACTGCTGGTGCTCGTCGTGGAGGGCGGGTGGAGAGCGGAGGCCCGGCAGCGGCTCGAGCAGCGAAGGGAAGCGCTCCGCGTAGGTCCTGCTCCTCCCTCCGGCGAGACTGCAGAGCTGCCTCATTGAGGCCGTTCGACGCCGGCCGGCGCCGCCGGCGAGACTTCCGGCGCCGCTGTGGAGACAGACAGACAGTGGATTCGTGGGCCTTCGTAACAACGTCTAGCAAGGCCCAGTAGCAAGCAATTATGCACGCTCACCACCAGCGGGAAACGAATTCTTTTATTAGGCTCTTTTGATTGACCGTCTGCTCGTGGTCCTCCTATGCCGCCAGCTTCGTTGCGGTCTCCAGTACCGCCGATACTCTCTACTCCTCCGGTCCAGGGCCAGAGTCAGCCTCAGCAGCCTCGTGGTATGACAGCACCTCCTGCACTTGTGGTAGGTCTCGCCACAATGTCTCTAGCTCTTGGAAGAGGGATCGCCTACGTCGGCGATACCATGATCGTCGACAGTTCTTGGGATCTTCATTGCGCTGCGATCGGACATTATCGTGGTCTTCGTGGTCTGCTCTTGCTACAGGCTCTTCCTCGTCGGGTCTCTTTGTTCGTGCCTAGCTCTTCGGCACGCGACCACCACCTTCTACACAGTACGTCATCCCCGTGGTATCTGGATTGGAGCTTCTTTTCATATGACCAGCGTCTTCTATTCTTTCGCTCTTCGCTCTCTTGTTTCTTGTCCGTGTTATCACAGTGATGGTACCACTCTTCCTGTTTCAGTCGAGGCACCCTTTCTACTTCTCTCTTCTCTGTTCTTGATGTTTCTCATGTTCCTAGTCTTAAGATGAACTGTTTTCTACTAGTCAGCTTAATGATTCTGGTTGTCGCGTCATTCTTGACCGATTGTGCTGTTCGGGACCGCCGTACACGGGCCCTGGTTGGTGGCCCTCGCAGCCTTGAGTCCCGGGGCTCGGGAGTTAGGCCGGCTTCGCGTTCCTCCTGTGACACTTCATCCGGTTCTCTGTTTCTTTGCTTCATCCTTGGATCTTTCAGCGGTGGCATCATCGGTGGGTCACCTTTGTGGCTCCCGTTTATCGTCTTTACTTCGTCGTGGTCTTCTGGGGTCTGTCTCAGGAGATGTGTCTTTACATTCGTGTCAGGGTTGTAGGTTAGGTAAACAGATTCAGCTTCCCTATCCTACTAGTGTGTCTATATCTCAGCGACCTTTTGATTTAGTTCATTCAGATGTTTGGGTCCGGCTCCCTTCCTTCAAAAGGGGGCCATCGATACTATATTTTATTTATTGATGATTTTTCACGGTACATGGTTGTTTTTTATGCGCTCTCGTAGTGAGGTACTCTCTATTTATCAGCGCTTTGCGGCCATGGTTCGTACTCGTATTCCACGCCTATTCGTGTGTTTCGTGCTGATTGCAGGAGAGTATATCTATGGTGTGTGTGTGCGGGGTACCCTCGCTCGTTCTCGTGTCCGCGCCCATGCTCAAATTGGTGTCGCCGAGCGTAAGCATCGTCATATTCTTGAGACTACCGTGCTATGATGATTGCTTCCTCCCTTCCGCCGCATTTCTGGGCTGAGGCTGTCGCTACGTCGACTTACCTCATTAACATTCAGCCCTCTGCTGCCCTTCAAGGTGGCATTCCTCTCGGGCGTCTTTCTGGTAGCTCTCCAGACTACTCGACTCTTCGTTTATTTGGTTGCGTTTGCTATGTTCTTCTCCCTCCTCGCGAACGCACCAAACTGACTGCTCAGTCTGTTGAGTGTGTTTTTCTCGGATACAGTGATGAGCATAAGGGCTATCGTTGTTGGGACCATGTTGGTCATCGGATGCGCATCTCTCGTGATGTCACGTTTGATGAGACGCGTCCCTTCTATCCTCGCCCCACCTCTGGTACTTACCCGGTGGCTGATATCTCTTTTCTTCTTTTTCCGGATGCACCCCTGCTGTCCCTTCTCCTCCCCTCCTAGTTCTGATGCGCCCCCTTCGATTTTGGCGCCATCCTCTCCTCCGTCTAGTTCCCCTAGTACTCCTCGTTCTCCGGCTTCGGATCCTTCCGATGCTGTTCCTTCTTCCTCTTCTTCTGATGAGTCGTCCTCCGCCGATGAGCTTCCCCCTTCACGGCCTGTTCGTCAGCGTCGTGCTCCAGCCCGTTACTCTCCTAGTCAGTATGGTCTCTCTGTCGTCTCCGAGCCGACTTCTTATCGGGATGCCGAGCGTCATCCTGAATGGCAGCTTGCCATGGGCGAGGAGATTCTTTGCGCTTGAGCACACTGGCACTGGGATCTTGTTTCTCCCCTACTGGTGTTTGTCCTATCACGTATAAGTGGGTCTATAAATTAAGACCCGCTCTGATGGATCTCTTGAGCGCTATAAAGCGCGTCTTGTGGCTCGTGGCTTTCAGCAGGAGCACGGCCGTGACTATGATGAGATTTTTGCCCATGTGGCTCATATGACCACTGTGCGTACTCTTCTTGATGTTGCTTCTGTTCGACGCTGGTCTGTGTCCCAGCTTGATGTTCGAACGCTTTTCTTAATGGCGAGTTGAGTGAGGAGGTTTACATGCAGCCTCCTCCTGGGTATTCTGTTCCCGATGGGATGGTTTGTCGTCTTCGACGTTCTCTCTATGGTCTCAAACAGGCCCCTCGTGCCTGGTTTGAGCGCTTTGCCTCTGTGGTGACTGCTGCTAGTTTCTCTCCTAGTATTCATGATCCAGCACTTTCGTTCACACTTCTCCTCGTGGACGCACTCTTCTTCTTCTCTATGTTGATGATATGATCATTACTAGTGATGATCCTAAGTATATTGCCTTTGTCAAGGCTCGTCTTCGAGATCAGTTTCTTATGACTGATCTTGGTCCTCTTCGCTATTTTCTTGGGATTGAGGTTTCCTCCACTTCTGATGGCTTTTCTATCTCTCAGGAAAAGTACATTCAGGATCTTCTTGCTCGTGTTGCTCTTGGGGATGAGCGCACGGTTGATACTATGGAGCTTAATGTTAAGCTTCGTCCTACTGATGGTGATCCTCTTCCTGATCCCACACGTTATCGCCATCTTGTTGGGAGTCTTGTTTATCTTCTGTCACTCGTCCGATATCTTATTTCATATTCTGAGTCGGTTGTCTCAGCTCCTACCACCGTTCACTACAGTCATCTCCTCCGTGTTCTTCGTTATCTTCGTGGCACGATCACTCGTCGCCTTTTCTTTCCTAGTTCCGGCTCTCTCCAGCTCCGGTGCTACTCGGATGCTACGTGGGCGAGTGATCCTTCGGATCGTCGTTCACTTTCTGCTTATTGTGTGTTTCTTGGTGGTTCGCTTGTTGCTTGGAAGATGAAGAAACAGGTAGCGGTTTCCCGTTCGACTGTTGAGGCTGAGTTGCAGGCTATGGCTTTGTTGATTCTGAGGTGACCTGGTTACGGTGGTTGCTTGCAGATTTTGGGGCCGTGTACACACTCCACTTTTGTCTGACAGGTGCTATCAGTGTGCGTGATCCGGTCAAGCATGAGCTGACCAAGCATATTGGTATTGATGCTTTTTATACACGTGCTCGGGTGCAGGATGAGGTTGTTGCGGTTCATTATGTGCCTTCAGATTTCAGTTGGCGGATTTCTTTACAAAGGCACAAACCGAGCGCAGCATGACTTCTTACTCTCCAAACTCGGTGTTGTGGATCCATCATGAGTTTGAGGGGGTGTTAGAGTATATATCTGTATATTGTAGTTTCCCCATATGTTAGGGGGCTTCCTGCATATTTGCGCCTGTACATGTACTATATATTGTGGCCTTTGGCCCCCTGGTAATGCAACAAGCATATTGCCCTAACACAATTCACTCTTATGAACTTGTACATGGTACTGTTTGAAGTGATGCTCCTCTCTAACTTCCGCGTAAATATATTCTTTGCCGGCCTTATTTTTTATGAAATCCTTGTACCAGTGTAGTAGATTTCGCATATGTGTTGGTAGACTCGCTCTCCTCCGCAGGCTCGACGAGAGGCCCATTCGGCACATATGTAAATGCCACCTCACTTATTGGCGCATCCTCAAGGCCTAACAATGCACGAAGAGTCATACCGAACTCGCCCGCTCTTTCTTTGGCCGCCATTACAGTCATTCCCTGTGCGCTAGCAGCTGCTATGATAGTGGGGTCCAATAGTTCCATGTCCTTATCCATATCGGCTCTGAAGGACGACGTAACGGAAGGACCGGCTTCCACTATGAGCGGGGGGCTCGATTGTTTTCTTTGTTCCCCAAGCTAGGAAACTTGTTTCCCACATTTTTTACTTTCTTATTTCTTCTCCATCGCCATGGCTTCATCCAATAATGCTACTTGCCTATGAAATTCATGTCCATAGTCGTCTTGCTGATTCTGCAAGATTTGGGACGGCGTCATCAAAAAATCCTTAGCCCACTTCTTTTGCTTCTCAGTAAATACCGGCTTGGGCTCAGGCTCTTTTTTCGCCTTGATTTCCGCCTTCCATTTCTCATGGTTAGAAGCCGCGGCCACGTCGGTTTCCTCGACACTAAGTTCCCAAGGTCTCGGGAGGAGAGGCTTCATTGATGGCATTGGTACCCTTGTGGTCTTAGGTACATAAGGCTCCGGGTTAATAGTTCAGGAGGGGGTTGCCTTGCTGTCCTTCGTAACCCCCTGCTTCTTCTTCTTCACCGGAGGTGGACTGGGTGGCGGCGTACCCGCCGGAGGTGGATTGGGGGGCGGCGTCGGCTAACGTGAAGGAGGTGTAGGTGGACCACCACCCCAACCACCACCCGAGGAGGGTGGACTTGTTGGGTGATTCCTCGGGGTCGGTGGCCTTGGCGCCTCGCCTGGAAACTTGATGTACTTCTTTTTCCATAGAACGAATTGGCGCTTGACATCTCGAAAATTTTCTCCCTTCGGGTGTAGCATAGTCAATCTCCAGGTCCTCGCACCCATGGACTATGTCTTCCACCGTGACACGAGCATAGCCATCTGGAATGGGGTTGTTGAGGTGGAGTGCTCCAGGTGTACAAGGTAAAGCGCTGCCGATCGCTACCTTCATGGAAATGTTCCCCATTGGATAATGCAGCTCACATTCTTTCATCTCCTTTACATCGTCCATGGGGTAGTGAGGCTCCGGTGCACGAATCTCGATCGTCGGTGCATTAGCACCAGCCGGGGCCAAGGGTGCATTAGCACCAGCCGGGGCCTCCATGGAAGCCACGCTGCTTCTCCGATGCTGGCTTCCGACATCCAGTGCATGATCTCCATGCGGCCCTTCCGGTCTGTCTTTTGATAGTGCTTCACGCACCATCCACTTCACCTCAAATAGTTCCCTTTCCATCCTCCCCAGACGATCTGCATCCCGGTCCGTCTTTCTCTTACGGCTTTTGTAACTGTACGGGTCATTGTCCTGGGGAAACCCTACTTTCCACGGAATGGCGCCTTTGCCTCGTACACATCCTGGGTGTTCAGTATTCCCGAGGGCTATCGTCAGCGCGTCGTTCTCTCTGTTGAACTTGATCTTCCCCTCTTGAGCTTCGGCCATTGCTTTAATAAGGGCGGCGGTGGGAGTAAACACTTTCTTCCGGTGAACACACCTCCCTGTCTCCGGGTCTAGCGATCCCCCATGCCCATACCACCAGATTTTGGCCCGTGGGTCCCATCCCTCTGTACCTAGAGGGATTCCTCGCGCCCTCAGGTCGTTCTACATCTTCTCCCACTTAGGCTCCGAAGTGCGGTATCCTCCTGGCCCCATAATATGATAGTACTCTTTCTTAGCCGCATTTGCCTTATTTTTTTCCGATATGGCCTTGAAAAAATCCGATTGCTTCTGCTTCACAAATTCAGGCCAAACATCTTTCAGTTTCTCATACTGTCATTTGAAATACGGAGTCTTCTTCTGCGAGACAAAGTCACGGGCTAAATTTTTCTTGTAGTTCCGGAATGCTTCGGCCATCTTCATAAGAGCGAACTCTTTGACTAGCCTCCTCCTCTCACGTCCACCCGGAACCATGTTACCCTCTTCATCGTGTTTGTTGAATTCCGGAGGTAGAATGAAATGTTCCATAAGTTTTCTCCAACAATCCTTTTTCATTCTCTTGCTAACAAAACTGAAACCAACACGTGCCTTGACTGGCTCATTCCATTCCTGGACGGTGATCGGGACGTTGTCTCTAACAACCACTCCGCATTGGTTGATAAACTTTGTATAGTGCTTTTTGGGATCCACTGGTCTGCCTCGTCCATCGACAACATCGATGGTCAATGTTTCTCCTTGTTTCATCGTCTGGGTTTTGCCACGCTTTGTACTCGGTTTTTTCATCGACCCGGAGGGCTAAAAAAAAGAAAGAGAGTCGCGTTAATACATATTTATTCAAATCAGTAAATTTGTATCACCAGAGGCTCAATGTTTATATATACCTCGCCGGAGGTGGTTGCTAATTGCAATTCGAGATCGTCGTTTGTCGTTTGCCCTCCGGAGGCAAACGTTTCAACAATGTCCATTCCTCCATCATCACCTTGTCGACCTTCACCTTCACCGTCAAGGTTCAGATAAGAAGAGACATCGTCTTCTTCATCTTCTTCCGGCACATAAGGAATATCGCCGTTTATGATGGCGGTTATATGTGCTTCAGCATCCGGATCATAGCTTTCCAAAATCGGGTCTCTGTCGTCCTGAAGACATGTAGTAAAAACTAATTAAGTAAAGAAACATAATCTGTAAAAACTAATTGTATGAACATTAGTGTGGCGCATGACGACGCGGGTCGTGGCGGAACTACTCCGAATGGTGGCGAAAGGGGGCCGTAGCGGTGGCGAGGACAACACGTATAGGGATCGAGAGGGCGGCGGTCGACGGCGCGCGCGCGGGGGTCGGTGTTGTGCGGAGAGAGAGGAGAGAGAGAAACACACAGACGACCCCACAAAGTTGTGCGCCGCCCCCTCGCCGCCCCCTCCGTATACGCGCGGGGCGGTGTTCTCTACTCTCGATCTCTCTCTAAAAAAACAATACAAAAAACAAAAAAAAACAAAAAAATGGCCCTCTCTCTTCCCCGGCCCCTCCTTCCTCTTCTTCTTCCGGCGCGCCCTCTCCTTCTCCTCTTCTTTCTCTATTTCTTGCCGAGGCCGGCGCCAAACGCGCGCGTGGCGAGGGGCCGGCGCCGGCGTCGAGCCCTGCCGGCCGGGAGGGCGGCGTGCGGCGAGGACGTCGGGGGCGCCCTAGACTACACGCGCACGCGCCGGAGGAGCAGTATAGCGGCGCGGCCGGCGGCGGCCATCGGGGGCCGAGCAGTATATATAGCGGCGCGGCCGACGGCGAGCAGAGAAGGGAAAACGGCAGTGGCGGCGGCGACGTACACGGACGGCGAGGGCGGTGGGCGGCGAGGGCGGTTGGGCAGCCTGACGGCGTCTCGTCGTCTTCCGGCGGGCGTCGTCTTCGGCGGGGCGCGGCCTCTCTGTAACTTCGGCGGGAGGAGATGGAGAAGAGAATGGCGGGCGCATAACGGCCGCGCGATTATACCTTTGGTCGCGGTTGGTGTCACCAACCGCGACTAAAGGGCAGCAACCGCGACTACAGGGTTTGTTCGCCGGAATTTGGGTTCCCGCGGAAAGACCGTTTAGTCGCGGTTGGTCTCACCAACCGCGACTAAAGGGGTTTCCAATTACATTTCATTTCAAAATCTTAAAATTACAAATAATATATCAATAAATTCAGAAAAATAATACTAATTCATTTCAAAATCAGAAAAATACAAATAATATATCAAAAATTCAGAAAAATAAAACTAATTCATTTCAAAATCTTAAAAATACAAATAATATATCAAAAATTCAAAAAAATAAAACTAATTCTTTTCAAAAGCTTTAAAATTCAAATAATATATCAATAAATTCAGAAAAATAAAACTAATTCATTTCAAAATCAGTAAAATATAACTAATATAACAATAAATTCAGAAAAATAAAACTAATTCATTTCAAAATCAGAAAATACAAATAATATATCAAAAAATTCAGAAAAATAAAACTAATTCATTTCAAAATCTGAAAAATATAAATAATTTATCAAAAAATTTAGAAAAATAAAACTAATTCATTTCAAAATCTTAAAAATACAAATAATATATCAAAAAATAGAGAAACATAAAACTAATTCATTTCAAAATCTTAAAAATACAAATAATATATCAAACAATTCAGAAAAATAAAACTAATTCATTTGAAAATCAGAAAAATACAAATAATTTATCAAAAAATTCAGAAAAATCCATTTCTTCCCGCCTTTATCTTCCCGCCTCCTGTCTTCCCGCCCCTTGCTTCCCGCCATTTCTTTCCGCATCTGTCTTCCCGTCTCATGTCTTTCACGGGCTTGCAGGAAAAAAATTCCGAGGCGGAACCGAAGATGCCATAGGCGTGTGCACCAGGGCATCTTCGAGAAGTTCCGCCAGGAGATTTCCCAACTCTTTCCCCAACACGTTAGAGGAGATGGAGTCTTTCACGGGCTAGCAGGAAAATTTTCCGAGGTGGAACTTCCGAATATGCCATAGGGCGTCTGCACCAAGGGCATATTCGAGAAGTTCCGCCACGGGAGATTTCTCAACCCTTTCCCCAACACTGTTAGAGGAGATTTCCCAACCCTTTTCCCCATCCATGGGGATGAAACTCTCCCTACCTACTAGGTTGCCTTGTTGGTCTGCTTGCCAAGGCGTATCGATGCTCCTTTTATAGGCACGGCGCCGCTTTTGCTTTGTCTTGTTCCTCCGACAGGGCGTCGTGCGCTACATGCTTTATCTCATCGGCGGTGCGTCCACGCGTCCTTATCTCAACAACTTTAGTCCCGGTTGCACCCAGCCGGGACTAAAAGCTACAAACGTCCTTATCCCACCGATAGTTTTGTTAGATGACACAAAAACCACCTTTAGTCCCGGTTGCACCCACCAGCGGGACTAAAGCTTCTGACGTTCTTATCCCACCGAAACGGTTTGTTAGATGACACAAAACCACCTTTAGTCCCGGTTGCACCCACCATCCGGGACTAAAAGGTTAGATGACCAGCTCTAGATTCATCTTCTTCCCGCCATTTCTTCCCGCCTCCTGTCTTCCCGCCCACATTTTTTCCCGTCATTTCACACTATATATATGTAGCCGGCTTGGCCAGCATTATCACATCTCTACAATCTCTCATCACTCTCTCATGGCTTCCACCGTACCCACTCTAACCTACCAGCAGGTGGAGGAGCTTTGCGCCTCGAACTACCCTTGCCCACCGCGTCCCCCCGACCTGGACCTAAGCGCCGGAGGCGTGCCGGTCCCTCCCGTCCCTCAGGGTACTGCCCGCCAGGCGGCCATCATGAACCATTACTACCTCGACCTCACGCCAGAGCAGTGGATGAATCCCCGCTGGCATCCCGACAACCAGCAGACTTGGGATGCCTTCTTCATCAATCAGCGTGAGAGGCGCTCGCCAGGTATGAGGAGGACGGTCTGCCTCCTAGGAACTTCCACGAGGCCATCCGTCGGCTATGGTGGGGCGGCCGGACTACATCACGGCCAGCGATATCCCCCGCCTGCGCTACCCTCGCCAGTCGAGGCGAGCCACGAGCGCCCGCCGACAGCGACGGCGCGATGGCGCTGGTGGCTTAGAAGGCGACGACTACCAGTACAACGGCGGTGACTACGAAGACTACGAGTATGCATATTATAGGCCTAGGCAGGAGTATGACTAAATCAATCCAACATTCCAAGATGTACTCCTAGGCCTTTGGATCATCGCATGATGTACTCGTTTTCTTATCTTTCCTTTTCTTCGGTTTTCTACTCATATCCTTCACATAGAAAACCTAAGCGACAAGTTTGGCGACACGTGGAAGCGGCGGCTACACGTGGCACGACGACGACGGCGGGGCGAGGCACGTGGAAGCGGTGGCGACACATCGCACGGCGACGACGATGGGCTAGTAGAAAAGGGGGGCTGATCCAAACACATCACAGATAATATAATTCACATGATCCATAGAAAGTTTGGAACAAATTTTCCTCAACAAAGTTTGGTACAATGAATTATTACACATCATTTCTTCCCTTCTGTCCCTTGCTTACGATTGTGTCATAACCATGGAGCATCCTCATCATTTAACCTAATGCTTGGGTCAGTGTTCACTTTGAAGGGCGGAATTTCACCAAACATATTATAATCTTCTGACATGTCTGTCTTGTCCTCCACTCCCACGATGTTTCTTTTCCCTGAAAGAACTATGTGGCGCTTTGGATCATCGCATGATGTACTCGTTTTCTTATCTTTCCTTTTCCTCGGTTTGCTACTCGTGTCCTTCACATAGAAAACCTGAGCGACATCTTTGGCTAGGACGAATGGTTCGTCAAGGTAACCAAGATTGTTGAAATCCACCATTGTCATTCCGTATTGCTCGTCCACCTTTACCCCACCTCCTGTTAGCTTGAACCATTTGCACCGGAACAAAGGGACCTTGAAGGAGGGTCCATAGTCAAGTTCCCATATCTCCTCTATGTAACCATAACATGTGACCTTTTGCCCATTCTCGGTTGCTGCATCAAAGCGGACACCACTGTTTTGGTTGGTGCTCTTTATCTTGGGCGATCGTGTAAAATGTATTCCCATTTATCTCGTACCCTTGGAAAGTCGATATAGTCGAAGATGGTGACTTGGCCAACATGTACAGCTGATCTCCAACATCATTGTCATTCATTAAATGGTTTCGCAACCAACCGCTGAAAGTCTCCATGTGGGCCTTTGTAATCCAGGATTCAGGCTTTCCCGGGTTGTTCGAGCGTAAAATATTCTTGTGTTCCTCGAAGTACGGAGCCACCAAGCTGGAATTTTGTAGAACTGTGTGGTGTGCTTCAGTCATAGAATGGCCGTCCATACATATCATTGATTTCCTTCCGATCGTGCCTTTTCCACTTAGTCTCCCCTCGTGCCGCGATTGAGGAAGACCAATCGGCTTAAGGTCAGGAACATAGTCAACACAAAACTCAATTACCTCCTCATTTCCATAGCCCTTGGCGATGCTTCCTTTTGGCCTAGCACGGTTACGGACATATTTCTTTAATACTCCCATGAACCTCTCAAAGGGGAACATATTGTGTAGAAATACAGGACCAAGAATGGAAATCTCTTCGACTATGTGAACCAGGAGGTGCGTCATAATATCGAAGAAGGATGGTGGGAACACCAACTCAAAACTGACAAGACATTGGACCACATCATTCTGTAACTGTGTTAGATCTTCTGGATTGATTACCTTCCGAGAGATTGCATTGAGGAATGCACATAGCTTCACAATGGCTACTCGAACATTTTCCGGTAGGAGCCTCCTCAAAGCAATCGGAAGCAATTGCGTCATAATCACGTGGCGGTCGTGAGACTTCAGGTTTGGAACTTTTTCTCCGCCATATTTATTATTCCCTTTATATTCGAGGAGAAGCCAGATGGGACCTTCATACTGCTCAGGCATTCAAAAAAGATGACCTTCTCTTCTTTGGTAAGAGCGTAGCTGGCACGGCCTTAAAACCGTTCCGGATGCCGGTCTTCAGGGTCTTTCAAACATTGCTGGTCCTGCCGTGCTTCCTTTATATCATTTGTTTTCCCATACACTCCCAAGAAGCTTAGCAAGTTCACACAAATATTCTTTGTAACATGCATCACGTCGATTGCAGAGCGGACATCTAGGACTTTCCAATATTCTAGCACCCAAAATATAGATTTCTTCTTCCACATGGGTGCGTGCCCGTCAACTCCCTGCGGAACTGATTGTCCGCCAGGACCTTTCCAAAGATGACTTTCAAATCCTTGACCATATCAAATACATCAGCACCAGCAGGCTTCGGCCGGTGATCTGCCTTGCCGTTGAAATGTTTGCCTTTCTTTCTTAAGTTATGATATCGGGGAAGAAATCAACGATGCCCCAGGTACACGTTCTTCTTACAATTACCCAAATATGTACTTTCAGTCTCATGTAAGCAGTGCGTGCATGCATTGTATCCCTTATTTGTCTGTCCCGAAAGGTTACTAAGAGCAGGCCAATCATTGATGGCTACGAAAAGCATCGCTCGTAGGTCAAATTCCTCTTCTTTGTGCTCATCCCACACACGTACACCAGGTCTGCCCCACAACTGTAAAAGTTCATCAACTAATGGCCTTAGGTACACATCGATGTCATCGCCGGGTTGCTTCGGACCTTGGATGAGCACTGCATCATAATGAACTTCCGCTTCATGCACAACCAAGGAGGAAGGTTGTAGATGCATAGAGTCACGGGCCAGGTGCTATGGCTGGAGCTCTGCTCGCCAAAAGGATTCATGCCATCGTACTTAGACCAAATCTTATTTTCCTTGCGTCACCTGCAAAATCTTTGAACTCTCTGTCGATCTTTCTCCATTGCGTTCCATCAGCGGGGTGTCTCAACTCCCCGTCCGACTTACGATCCTCTTTGTGCCATCGTAACAACTTAGCATGCTCTTTGTTCCTGAACAGACGTTTCAACCGTGGTATTATAGGAGCATACCACATCACCTTGGAGGGAACCCTCTTCCTGGGTTTCTGGCCCTCAACATTGTCACCAGGGTCATCTCCTCTGATCTTATAACGCAATGCAGTGCATACCGGGCATTCATTCAAATTCTCGTATTCACCGCGGTACATGATGTAGTCATTAATGCATGCATGTATCTTCTGAACCTGTAAACCTAGAGGGCAGACAACCTTCTTTGCTTCGTACGTACTAGCGGGCAACTCGTTATTCTTTGGAAGCATATTCTTCATCATTTTCAGCAACTTTTCAAATCCTGAGTCAGATAGACCTTCTTGTGCCTTCCATTTCAGCAAATCCAGTGTGCAGCCCAGCTTTTTCAGACCATTATCGCATCCGGGTACAGCGACTTTTTGTGATCCTCTAACATGCGATCCAAATTCTCCCTCTCCTTTTCAGTTTCGCAGCCTCTCCGTGCATCAGCAATGGTCTGACCAAGATCATCAGCGGCTCATCACGTGCCTCTTCTTCACCTTCTTCACCTTCCCCTTGCTTCCCCTCCTTCAGCATCCTCCATGAAAGTATCACCGAAATGATCAGGATAGTTGTCATCGATATCATCCCCTTCTTCATCTTCTTCCATTCTAACCCCTCTTTCTCCATGCTTGGTCCAACAATATAGCTTGGCATGAAACCGTGCCGAAGTAGGTGCACGTGAACGGTTCTTGAGGAAGAGTAACCCTTCTTATTCTTACAGTCAGCACATGGACATATAACAAAACCCCCCTGCTTGTTCGCATTAGCCACTGTGAGGAAATCATTCAAACCCGTAATGAACTCGCCCGAGAGTCGGTTACCGTACATCCATTGCCGATTCATCTGCATTATTATTATATAAAGTACTATCATGCATTTGTTAAACTAACTAGCTAGAAATAATAGAAATTAAATTATGAACTACACATGCATATTTATCAATGACACATGAAAGGTTCAAGTTGCTAATCGCGATCGAGGAGGAAAAAAAAGAGAAAGCTTAAGTGTGTCTCGGACACTTCATATCATGCTCTCGGGCATTTCATCGAACACCTTCTGTGCATAAGAGGATCAAAGCCAAACCCACCACCCATTGTCAATAGAAGTGGAACACCAAGTTGCTCACACATACAAGTGAAGTGCTGCAGCAGTATTTATAGGGGTGGGCCTTTAGTTATGGTTGGCATGGCCAACCGCAACTAAAGGTCCTCGGGTCAGGCCTGAGGACCTTTAGTCGCGGTTGGCCAGGCCAACCGGGACTAAAGGCCCGCCCGTCCACCAGCTGTCGACTCAGCACGCTGGTCCCAGACCTTTGGTCGCGGTTCGCCTGCAGAACCGCGACTAAAGACCCCATTAGTCGCGGTTCAAATATTTTGGAGACTAATGGGGTGGTATGGAAGCCCCTTTTTCCACTAGTGTGTATCGTTCATGTCTGAACTTGTTCTAGTCACACTGGTAGAAAAAGGGGCTTTAGTCCCGGTTGGTAACGGGCTTTAGTCCCGGTTGCTCAACCGGGACTAATTATGCGAGACTAAAGGCCCCCCTTTAGTCGCGGTCGCAGTTGCTTATGAACCGCGACTAAAGTCCCATCCATGTGGGCGGCAGGCGCTCTTCGGGGCGGAGGACCTTTAGTCGCGGTTGGCCAGACCAACCGGGACTAAAGGTCTCCGCAGGTTTAGGGTTTTTACCCCCCTAAATCTGTTTTCTTTTTGTTGTGTTTCATTTCTTTTATATTTTATTTTGTGTTTTATTTTAATTTCAAAGAAGTTTCAGTACACATATTCTACGCTACTATATACATGTTACACGTTGATGCATATGAATATACAATTTCAAACAAGTTTGAAATTTCAAACAAGAACAATTCAAGAGGAATATATAATATTCAGTCTCGGGTGACCATATACAAGAACAACTTCAAAAAAAGTTTCCATATACAATTTATCAAATTAGAAGTTCTTCGTCCTCGTAACAGTGTTCTCCTTTAGGACTGAGGACTTCCCGAATCAAAAATCCTGCCAATTCCTCTTGAATTGGTCGGAAGCGAGCTTCTGGATTAAGCTTCTTCTACAAGTAATTCCTCCACATGTTGATATCCTCAGCCCTCCGCTCAGAGGTGTATCGCCGGATGAACTCACACACATAGTATCCACATAGATTGGTCCCCGGTGCCTGAATATCCACATTAGCTATCCTTGTAAATCTTAACTCATCGTTGAATTCACCGGTTATGTCATGTATCACTACTAGGGAAAAGCCTATAGGTGGAGGCAAGTTGTGCCGGCGCACCACCTTGTGCATGCGCCGGTGGAAAGGATTGCCGGCGCACCACATTTCAGCCGCGCCGGCGATGAAGAGATACTGCCGGCGCACCTCGGGGAAAGGCTCGCCGGCGCTATTTCCTGGCATGGCCCGGGCCCGGGCCAGGCCCAAGAATCATTGCCGGCGCACCGGCCCAGTGGTGCGCCGGTGGAAAGTTTGCTATTGCCGGCGCACCCCTGGGCCGGTCCGGCAATGATTCTTGGGCCTGGCCCGGTTGTGATATAGCCGAAAGGGGTATATGTTGCCGGCGCACCATGGTCCAGGTGCGCCGGCAATAACCTGGCAGTTATTTCAACCACCAACCAGCTAGCCCACTCACTCACACACTCACTACACTCCACTTCTCCACACAAACCCGAGCCTTCTCCCAACCCAGCTCATTTTTGCCCATTTCTATCCCCAATTTCACCAATTTGACCAAACCAAATCAAAATTTTTGAGCAAATCTTCCCTTCCTACATGCATCTCCCACATCCCCCTATGTAGATCTAGATCTACTATCCCGCATTGACCGCTCAATCTAGATCTAGATCTAGAAAGTCGGCTTCCATACGCCATTGTCGCGCGCGTCGTCTCGATCTTATCGACGAATATATCAAACAAATAGGTGATTAATGAACAAATTAAGGAATGAAATCGATGTATGTTGGACATTTGAAGAAAAGCTCTCGTGTGTGGCATATATATATGTTGTGCTTGTGCTTGTGTGTGTGTTGGCGTTGAAAATGAGTTGCCAACGTTGCGCCGAAATGTTGATTCTTCAAGTTTCCGTTTCGGCACATTTCTGGCGCTCCTATGTCCTACCGTGTAGGAAGGTCATGCCGAAATTTTCCGTGAAAACTACCGACGGATGCATGGTTCTAATGAATTATGTAATCTTACCATGCAGGCGATAATGGTTATCGAGATGAGTGAAAGCATCGTGATGAGATATCTGAAACACGCGATCATCGACATGTATGAAAATAACCGCACGGAGGTATTGTGTCCGTGCCGGAGATGCAAACGAGGGAAATGGTTTGACCCGTATTCAGGCAAGTTGCAGGGGCACCTGCTCACTAATGGTTTCATGCATGGACACACTCAATGGATGAGTGATGATGGCGCGGAGGTCAATGGGGCGACGGCGGCAGGTGGTAAAATGGCCGGCAAGAAGGAGGGCATCATGATGCTGATGACGATGAAGAGTTTGTCGCACATGACGATAACCTTGACGACGATAATAACCTTGACGACGACAATAACCTTGACGACGACGAAGAGGTGCCGCTAGCTTCGGTCGTGCGGGACCCTCATCTTCAAGATCTGCTTCTCGAAAAGACGAAAGGCGCTAAGCGGAAATCAAAGCTTGAGCAACTCGAGATAGACTCGAATACTCCGTTGTACGACTCAGGTCGCGGGTTGGGGGAGTCTCGCTTGAGAGTAGCTCTCGATGTGCTGCAGATGAAGGCGAAACACGGATGGACGGACACAAGCGTCGACGACATCTTGGAATACGTGAAAGATCTCCTTCCCGGGAACACGTGTCCTGGTAGTCTAGCCGAGGCCAAGAGAATCACGTGCCCTCTCGACTTACCCCACGAAAAGTATCACGCCTGCATCAACGACTGTATCATGTATCGCAAGGAGCACATGGACAAGACCAAATGTCCTGTGTGTGAAGCTGAACGGTACAAGAAAGGGAAGAAGAAAGCTCCTCGGAAAGTTGTGTGGTACTTCGCCCCCCGGCTTCAACGGTTCTACGCGGACCGCAAGGAAGCAAAGCTCATGCGTGGCACGCAGAAAGAAGGAGGCAGTGTTGAATGATAAAGAGCGGATTGAGCACCCAGTGCCGACGCACCCTTCGGATGCAAGCCAGTGGAAAGCATTAGACAATGAATTCGGAAGTTTTGGGGCAGATCCCAGAAACATCAGGTTGGGTGCGAGCACGGACGGATTCAATCCGTTCGGAAACCGGAGCAGCACACATAGCACATGGCCCGTGTTTGTATGGATCTACAACCTCCCCCTGGCTGTGCATGAAGAGGAAGTACATACAGATGAGTATGCTAATTCAGGCGACACAGCCGGAAACGATATCAACATGTATCTCGAACTATTAAAGGAGGAGCTTGAAACGTTGTGGGCGGAGGAAGGGGTAGATACATGGGACGCCGTCGCGGAAGAATATTTCCCTTTGAGAGCCGCGTTGATCACGACGGTGCAGGACTACCTCGGATACGGTTACATTTCATGAGACTGTCTTGCATGTGGAGAACCTTCTTCTCAAATCAAAAGATCCTGGTTACCCTCTCTTCGTGGCGAAGGTGCCAACTGGCATGAACTTCGTCGAGAAGTACCCCGCGGACTTGTGCTTCATCCGGTTCAACGACATCTTCAGCATCTATCGCATGCAAAGCTCCACTTTAGTGTGGTTCGCCTAGTTGCTCTTAGCATGTCTTCCCAGATTGTTAAGGAGGGGACGCCGACCATCGCGATCATGGACCCCTTCTATATGCGGGAGAGCATCATCTGCAACCCTGGGGATCGCGCGATTGCCACCCAGCAGGTCGAGGATTTCATGCTGGCGAACATTAAGAAGGGCGCCATTCTCATCCCTTACTTCCCTAAGTAATCACTCGCTAGTCCCCCATCACCATTCTATCCTATATCTCCATTTGCATTTCCAAAGGTTAATCCGTGTGTTTTCCGCAGAGACAAGTTCTGCACCCTCATCGTCGTGCACCCGCAACACTCGCATGCGGTCTATCTCGACTCGGGTAGGGACCGCAAGAAAGACTACTCCCACATCAGGGCCCTTCTCAATGATGCTCTCACCGGCTTCGCCAACAAGGCAGGCCCCCTCAAAGTAGAGAGGAAATCCCGAGGAGGCTTCGTCTAACCCACACAACCAACTTCCCTGCCTCAGGCACGCCGACAATGGGATGGACGCGTGGTACGCCATCCTTCAGATGCAGGAGTACATAAAGCACGCAGATGACATGTTGCTGCCGGATAATCTCAGAAACAGGTTTGCAAACATGGCGGATGTCCCGATAGAGAGATTAGAAAGAACTGGGTCGCATCCAGCGGTTCATTTGCACGATAATCCTGCAGGATGTCAACAATAGGTCTGGCGAGTTCTTCTACGGCTATGGTCTACCACCTAATGACGAGATAGACCTCCGCTTGGAGATGTCGCGTGATGAGAGGCCGTTCAACTCGCTTGAGGGCCGTCCATTCCCCCCTAGGCGTACAACCTGATCCTACGACGGGAACACTTGCTAAAGCTTGAACGATATGTCCTTGAACTTCCGTACTGTAATAATTGTTATATATTCCCATAGAATCGACTAGTTGCTTTTATTTAGTTGTATGAATGTGCATGTGAACATGTGTCTGTAGTTTCATTTACTTTGCTATATATTTCAAGATTATGGCGTACATAGCTTAATAATTATTTGCATTTACTCGACCACTACTTGCCTCGTATTTGGAGTTCGCCGATGATTAGAATGTTCGGTCAATCGTACACTCGGGGGTGGAGCCAGTGAGCCTTGGTGCGACGGCCACAAGTATCAATCTATTGTGCATCCTACCTAGCCTCTGACTCCATCCCTGGATGTTAATATTTGTTTCGACCGACAAAGTATGAGGCACGCTATTTAATTCGTACTACTTGTCTTCTATTTGAGTTCGCACTTCTTAATTGCATTGGCCGATGATTAAAATGTTGGGTCACTTGTACACTCCGGGGTGGGGCCAGTGAGGCTTGGTGTGAAGGCCACAAATATCAATCTATTGTGCATCCTACCTAGCCTCACTGACCCCATCCCTGTATGTTATTATTTATTTCGACCAACAAAGTATGAGGCACATGCTATTTAGTTCATACTACTTGTCTCTTATTTGAGTTGGCACTTGTTCATTGCATTGGTACTAACGTTTTACTTGTCTTGTGAATGGAGATGCCGACGACATATGTCGTGTACAAGGGAGGGTTCCTGGAGTCTGACGTGGGAGGACTGTCGGAGACAGGTGCACCGTTTCAGCGGCAACAGCTACAAGGGATACCCCACTAGGGTGAGGCGGAAGGAAGATACGCCCGTTATCTAGCGGGAGAGATGAGGGACATGAGGAGGAACCGGATGAAGACCATGGCCTTCGTGATGATGGTCATGACCATGTTGGTCATGTTCTATGTGATTCTAGTTTAGGTTAGGACCTACATTGTGAGGTGTATGACGATACTTGTGACGACTATGTACCAAGACTCTTTTGCCGTTCGGTGTTGCATATGCACATGTGTTGTATGAATCAACACATTCCGAAACGAGACTTGCGTATTTGTGTACTGATACCGAAATGAAACTTGGCTCTCTATGTGCTTCTCATATTGCATGTAATACTGTATAAATATGAACTGCGTTGTAAATATATACTGCTGTCAAAATTGTATTGTAATATGCTGGAAAAAAGTGGAAAAAATAATTTTCGAATTAATTGCCGGCGCACCTAAATGAAACATTGCCGCAAGCATGGGCGCACTTGTGGCGCACCTGATAGTGCGCCGGTGGAATAGATCTTTGCGTGAAGCAGGGTGGTGCGCCGGCGAGTGAATATATGGCGCGCACTATCTGGTGCGCCGGCAGTGTCCGTTATCACCGGCGCGTTCGCACCGCGGGCTCGTGGTGCGCCGCAATGGGGGTTTTAGGTGCGCCGGCAATGGGCCTTTCCCTAGTAGTGTATGAACTATTTCCAAAACCTACATGGCAAAGAAATTAAATGAACAAGGGTGTTATTAGTTACTTGATATAAGGAAACGAATGAAAGAGGCCGATATAGTGCGCAAATGATTGAAAATAATTACTTTTGCAGCATTGCTCTTATACCGGACCAATGCTTTGGGTCCATATTCAGAGAGTCCATGACGAGAACTCTGGAGTTGTCAAATTCAATATTAGCAGAATCCAGTGGAACCTGCGTACACGTTACACGCACAGTCATGCATAAGTCATCGATTAGACATAACATGCATGGAGTAAATAAAAGAGAATGTGCACAAGACAGAAACACTCACCCAAAATGGTAAGAAAATAGAATTTGACTTTTGAGTTCCTGCTTTGTAAGAAACTCGTACAGGTCTTTCTCCACGTCTTGGGGGTATCTTTCTAACACATATCCATTAATGATATGTGGGTCAACGAATCCAACATCAAGGATGTTCTTTCTTTTGCATTCCCCAAGCTTCATTCTGCATAATAGCGTACACAAGAATATAGTTAGGATAATATAGTGCAGGCAATGATAGCATACAGAAGAAATAAATCACTTACAGAACGTAGCAACTCAGGATAGATTTGTCGAGCTCGCGCAGATTGAACAACTGGAACAATTCACTCTTATGAACTTGTACATGGTACTGTTTGAAGTGATGCTCCTCTCTAACTTCCGCATAAATATATTCTTTGTCGGCCTTATTTTTTATGAAATCCTTGTACCAGCGTAGCAGATTTTGCATATGTGTTGGTAGACTCTCTTCCTGCGCAGGTTCGACGAGAGACCCATTCGGCACATATGTAAATGCTACCTCACTTATTGGCGCATCCTCAAGGCCTAACAATGCACGAAGAGTCATACCGAACTCGGCCGCTCTTTCTTTGGCCGCCGTTACAGTCATTCCCTGTGCTCCAGCAGCTGCTATGATAGCGGGGTCCAATAGTTCCATGTCCTTATCCATATCGACTCTGAAGGACACCGTCGTAAGGGAAGGACCGGCTTCCACTATGAGCGGGGGGATTGATTGTTTTCTCTGTTCCCCGAGCTAGGAAACTTGTTTCCCGCATTTTGTACTTGCTTCTTTCTTCTCCTCCAAGGCTTTCTTCTCCTTCTCCTCCAAGGCTTTTTTCTCCTCTGAGGCTTTCTTCTCAAATATTGCTATTTGCCTACGAAATTCACGTCCATAGTTGTCTTGCAGCGAGATTTGGGATGGTGTCGTCAAAAAATCCTTAGCCCACTTCTTTTGCTTCTCAGTAAATACCGGCTTGGGCTTAGGCTCTTTTTTCGCCTTGATATTCGCCTTTCATTTCTCATGATGAGCAGCCGCGGCTACGTTGTTTTCCTCGACACTAAGTTCCCAAGGTCTCGGGAGGAGAGGCTTCAGTGATGGCATTGGTACCTTTGTGGTCTTAGGTACATAAGGCTCCGGGTTAATAGTCCAGGAGGGGGTTGCCTTGCTGTGCTACTGCTTCTTCGCCGGAGGTGGATTGGGGGTGGCGTACAGGCGGACTGGGGGCGGCGTTGCTTACCCGCCGGAGGTGGATTGGGCGGCGTCGGCTGACGTGAAGGAGGTGTAGGTGAACCACCACCACCACAACCACCACCACCACCACCACCGGAGGGGGGTGGACTTGTTGGCCTTGGCGCCTCGCCTGGAAACACTATGTACTTCTTTTTCCATAGAATGAACTGGCGCTTGACATCTCGAAGTCTCACATCCCCTTCGGGTGTAGCATAGTCAATCTCCAGGTCCTCACACCCTTGGGCTATGTCTTCCACCGTGTCACGAGCATAGACATCTGCAATGGGTTTGTTGTGGTGGAGTGCTCCAGGTGTACAAGGTAAAGCGCTGCCGATCGCTACCTTCATGGAAATGTTCCCCATTGGATAATGCAGCTCACATTCTTTCATCTCCTTTACATCATCCACGGGGTAGTGAGGCTCCGGTGCACGAATCTCGATCGTCGGTGCATTAGCACCAGCCGGGGCCAGCAAGGGTGCATTAGCACCAGCCGGGGCCTCCGTGGAAGCCACGCTGCTTCTCTGCTGCTGGCTTCCGACAACCGCTCCACGATCTTCATGCGGCCGTGCCGATCTTTCTTTTACTAGTTCATGCACAATCTGCTTCACCTCAAATAGTTCCGATGCCAACCTCCCCACAAGATCTGCATCCCGTTCCGTCTTTCTCTTACGGCTTCTGTAACTGTACGGGTCATTGTCCTGGGTAAACCCTACTTTCCACGGAATGGCGCCTTTGCCTCGTACACTTCCTGGGTGTTCAGGATTCCCGAGGGCTAATGTTAGCGCGTCATTCTCTCTGTTGAACTTGATCTTCCCCTCTTGAGCTTGGGCCATTGCGTCAATAAGGGCTTGGGTGGGAGTAAACACTTTCTTCCGGTGAACACACCTCCCTGTCTCCGGGTCTAGCGATCCCCCATGCCCATACCACCAGCTTTTGGCCCGGGTCCCATCCTCGTACCTAGAGGATTCCTCTCCCTCAGGTCGTTCTCCATCTTCTGCCACTTAGGCTCCGAAAGGTGGTATCCTCCTGGCCCCATAATATGATTGTACGCTTTCTTAGCCGCATTTTCCTTATTTTTTTCGATATGGCCTTGAAATGCTCCGATTGCTTTTGCTTCACAAATTTGGGCCAATCATCTTTCAGTTTCTCATATTGTCCATTGAAATCCGGAGTCTTGTTCTTGGAGAGATAATCACGGGCTAAATTTTTCTTGAAGTTCTGGAATGCTTCGGCCATCTTCTGAAGAGCGAACTCTTTGACTAGCCTCCTCCTCTCACGTCCACCCGGAATCTCGTTACCCTCTTCATCGCGTTTGTTGAATTCCGGAGGTAGAATGAAATGTTCCATAAGCTTTCTCCAGCCATCATTTTTTGTTCTCTTGTCGACAAAACTGAAACCAACACGTGCCTTCTTCGGCTCATTCCATTCCTGGACGGTGATCGGGACGTTGTGATAAGGGGTGGCCTGATCTTCTCAGTAAGCAACGGTGGTGATGATGATCACGGGATGAACACAGCGGAGATAACACGATGATGAAGTGGAGGATAACTTGTATGACGCAACGAAGTCTCTCGATTGGTCCCTGTCGCCAATGCAACAACTCTCAACCCTGCAAGATATTCGCAACTCCACACACTTGCGCACGTAGCCGCCGACCACGAAGCGGTAAGTTGCAACCGTCTAATTCCCAATGGAACAGCAGATCACACAAGACTTTCAGAGGTTCTCACCAAATCAATGCAATATGGTGTAGAAATTCGATAGAGTTGCAAAGCAATCAACTATGAACTAGGGTTTATCTTAAACGTGGTCTAAACCTAATTTGGGGGCATCCTGGGTACTTATATAGGGGTTCAGGACGACCAGGTGTCGAAAAGGTACATAGAAAACCGACCCAGATCGGATCTGGTCGAGATAGACTCGGAGTCGGCCGGTCAGGGGGCCGGTCGACCGGGTCTGGGACCGGGCGGGCCGGTCAGTGGTCCGGTTGACCGGGCCTGGGACCGGGCCGGTCCGGTTGAAACCGGGCTGCACCGGGTAGTGTGGAATAAGGGTCGAAACCACAGGAAGTGGCCCGGTGTGCACCGGCTGAGGTTCCGGTCGGCACCGGGCTGACCCGGCGTGTCTTCCGGTTGGACCGAGCCTGGGACCGGGTGCGCCTGGCGTGGCGTCCGGCAGACCGGGCCTGGGACCGGGCGCGCCGGCGTGGCGGCCGGTCAGACCGGGCCTGGAGCCGGCCTGGACTTCATCTTCTTCCCTCGCGCATGCCTCCCGCTCCTCCCTCGCGCGTCCATGGAATGTCTTCATGTCCAGCTTCATGTCCAGCTCCACGTCCAGCTTCACGTCCAGCTCCATGTCCAGCTTCACGTCCAGCTGCTCCTCTCCTCCTCGTGCGATGCTTGCTCCTTCTTCATACATGATCATACATAAGTAATAGGACTTAGGCAGTATAAAGGTCTCATCGATCAAAGTATCACTTAGGAACAAGTTCACCTGTTGCTTGAGTAGCTTCGCACGAGCCCGTGTAATAGGTCCAATCCTGACTTCATTGGACTTGAGCTTCACAGCAGCATCGTCTTCATCTTGCAATGATGGAGGTAGTAGTGTAGTAGTAGGGATGTCCTCATCACGTTGTCTCTAACAACGACTCTGCATTGGTTGATAAACTTTGTGTAGTGCTTTTTGAGCTCCAGTGGCCTGCCGTGTTCACTGACAACATCGATGGTATATGTTTCTCCTTGTCTCATCGTCTTGGTTTTGCCACGCGGCTTTGTACTCGATTTTTTCGACGATCCGGCCGAGGGCTAAAAAAAGAAAGAGAGTCGCGTTAATACATATTTATTCAAATCAGTAAATTTGTATCACCAGAGGCTCAATGTATATAGATACCTCGCCGGAGGTGGTTGCTAATTGCAATTCGAGATCGTCGTTTGTTGATGTTTGCCCTCCATCAACAATGTCCATTCCTTCATCATCCCCTTGTCGACCTTCACCTTCACCGTCAAGGTTTAGATAAGAAGAGACATCCTCTTCTTCATCTTCTTCCGGCACATAAGGAATATCGCCGTTTATGATGGCGGTAATATGTCTCTCAGCTTCCTCATCGTAGTTTTCCATAATCGGGTCAGCTCTATCGTCCGCCATATGTCACTCCTGAAGACGTACATGCATGTAGTAAAAACTAATTAAGTAAAAGAACTGATCAATGGCGGGGAGGGAGGCGAGGAGGGCACGTATTAATTACCTGCTCTGTTGCGGAGAGGGTGGCGAGGGCGACGACGCTCAATCTGCTGCGGAGAGGGCGGCGAGGGCGGCGGCGGCGCTCTGCCGGTGGCTCTACACCGAGGGCTGCGAGGGCGGCGGCGCCGGCGACTGCTGCGGCGAGGGCTGCGAGCGAACGAGAGTGTTTATTAATAAAAACATATATAAGTTGTAATATAGAGGGGGCGGTTGTGCGCCGCCCCCTCCGTATACACCGACCCTTCTCCCATCCTCTCTCTCTCCTGAAAAAACAAAAAAAAAACCCCGCGCGTATACGGAGGGGGCGGCGATGGGGCGGCGCACTAGTTCCCCTCGCTGCCCCCTCCACGTGCGGGTCGGTGATATATATACTTCCTTCTCCGATCCTAAAAAACAAAAAAAAACCACGCTTTCGGGGCGGCGAGGGGGCGGCGCACAACTAGTTGTGTTGTGCGTCGCCCCCTCGCCGCCCCCTATCCCGCGGTTATATTGTTAATTAAGTTAAAAAATTTGTTAAATTTTTTGTTAAGTTAAAAATTTGGTTAAGTTAAATTTTT
Organism: Lolium multiflorum; assembly: GCA_030979885.1. NCBI lineage: Eukaryota > Viridiplantae > Streptophyta > Magnoliopsida > Poales > Poaceae > Lolium > Lolium multiflorum. The sequence continues at coordinate 1,394,517 of CM061747.1, read as the reverse complement.
GGTTAAGTTAAAATTATTGTTAAATAAAAAAATTTGTGAGAGGGCGCTGTGTGTTGTGGCCCCTCTCTCTCCCGTGTGACGCGCGCGAAGCAGCGGCTGTACCGGGCGGCGTGGTGTGTGTGGGGCGCGCGCGGCCTCGGCGAGCGCGCCAGCGCCGCGACGTGGTGTAGCGTGGCGGCGTGGCGTGGTGTGGCGGCGGAGGAGTTCGGCGCGGCGGCGGCAGACGTACGGGCGGCGGCGGAGGAGTTTGGTGTGGGCGACGAGGAGGGCGACGTGCGCGGAGGCTGAGAACGGGCCGGACGAGCGCGGCGTCGGCGCGGCGGCGCGAGGGCCGGCCGGCGGCGTCACCGCTCGAGGTCGAGGAGATGAAGTGAGATGGGCAGCGCGCGTATTTATAAACAGGGCAGTCGCGGTTGGTGAGGGCACCTTTAGTCGCGGTTGGCCTCACCAACCTCCTTCTTTCCCGCGCGGAGAGGCCTTTAGTCGCGGTTGATCTCACCAACCGCGACTAAAGCCTATTTTTGAGAAATAATTTATTTCTTTATCATAAAAATACAATTAATATATAAAAAAATTCAGAAAAATAAAACTAATTTATTTCAAAATCATAAACATACAAATTATATATGAAAAAATTCAGAAAAATAAAACTAATTCATTTCAAAATCATAAAAATGTAAATTATATATTAAAAAATTCAGAAAAATAAAACTAATTCATTTCAAAATCATAAAAATACAAATTATATATCAAAAAATTCAGAAAAATAAAAATAATTTATTTCAAAATCATAAAAATACAAATTATATATCAAAAAATTCAGAAAAATAAAACTAATTCATTTCAAAATCATAAAAGCGGACGATAAATTTACATGATCCATACAACAAAGTTTGGTACAATAAATTATTACACATCATTTCTTCCCTTGTGTCCCTTGCTTACGATTGTGCCATATCCATGGAGTATCCTCATCATTTAACCTAATGCTTGGATCAGTATTCACTTTGAAGGAAGGAATTTCACCAAACATATTATAATCTTCTGACATGTCTGTCTTGTCCTCCACTCCCACGATGTTTCTTTTCCCTGAAAGAACAATGTGGCGCTTTGGATCATCGCATGATGTACACTTTTTTTATCTTTCCTTTTCCTCGGTTTGCTACTCATGTCCTTCGCATAGAAAACCTGAGCGATATCTTTGGCTAGGACGAATGGTTCATCAAGGTAACTAAGATTGTTGAAATCCACCATTGTCATTCCGTATTGCTCGTCCACCTTTACCCCACCTCCTGTTAGCTTGAACCATTTGCACCGGAACAAAGGAACCTTAAAGGAGGGTCCATAGTCAAGTTCACATATCTCCTCTATGTAACCATAATATGTGACCTTTTGCCCATTCTCGATTGCTGCATCAAAGCGGACACCACTGTTTTGGTTGGTGCTCTTTTTATCTTGGACGATCGTGTAAAATGTATTCTCATTTATCTCGTACCTTTGGAAAGTCGTTATAGTCGAAGATGGTGTCTTGGCCAACATGTACAGCTGATCTCCAACATCATTGTCATTCATTAAATATTTTCGCAACCAACCGCCGAAAGTCTTCATGTGGGCCTTTCTAATCCAAGATTCAGGCTTCCCCGGGTTGTCCGAGCGTAAAATATTCTTGTGTTCCTCGAAGTACGGAGCCACCAAGTTGGAATTTTGCAGACTGTGTGGTGTGTTTCAGTCATAGAATGGTCGTCCATACATATTGTTGATTTCCTTCCGATCGTGCCTTTTCCACTTAGTCTCCCCTCGTGCCGCGATTGAGGAATACCAATCGGCTTAAGGTCAGGAACATAGTCAACACAAAACTCAATTACCTCCTCATTTCCATAGCTCTTGGCGATGCTTCCTTCTGGCCTAGCACGGTTACGAACATATTTCCTTAATACTCCCATGAACCTCTCAACCGGGAACATATTGTGTAGAAATACAGGACCGAGAATGGAAATCTCTTCGACTAGGTGAACCAGGAGGTGCGTCATAATATTGAAGAAGGATGGTGGGAACGCCAACTCGAAACTGACAAGACATTGGACCACATCGTTCTGTAACCGTGGTAGATCTTCTGGATTGATTACCTTCCGAGAGATTGCATTGAGGAATGCACATAGCTTCACAATGGCTACTCGAACATTTTCCGGTAGGAGCCCCTCAAAGCAATCGGAAGCAATTGCGTCATAATCACGTGGCAGTCGTGAGACTTCAGGTTTTGGAACTTTTTGTACGCCATATTTAGTATTCCCTTTATATTTGACGAGAAGCCAGACGGGACCTTCATACTGCTCAGGCATTCAAAAAAGATGACTTTCTCTTCTTTGGTAAGAGCGTAGCTGGCACGACCTTGAAACCATTCCGGATGCCGGTCTTGGTCTTTCAAACGTTCTGGTCCTGCCGTGCTTCCTTTGTATCATTTGTCTTCCCATACACGCCCAAGAAGCTTAGCAGGTTCACGCAAATATTCTTCGTAACATGCATCACGTCGATTGCAGAGCGGACATCTAGAACTTTCCAATATTCTAGCTCCCAAAATATAGATTTCTTCTTCCGCATGGGTACGTGCCCGTCAACTCCCTGCGGAACTGATTGTCCGCCAGGACCCTTTCCAAAGATGACTTTCAAATCCTTGACCATATCAAATACCTCAGCACCAGTGCGTTCCGCAGGCTTCGGCCGGTGATCTGCCTTGCCGTTGAAATGCTTGCCTTTCTTTCTTAAGTTATGATGTCGGGGAAGAAATCGATGATGCCCCAGGTACACGTTCTTCTTACAATTACCTAAATATATACTTTCAGTCTCATGTAAGCAGTGCGTGCATGCATTGTATCCCTTATTTGTCTGTCCCGAAAGGTTACTAAGAGCAGGCCAATCATTAATGGTTACGAAAAGCAACGCTCGTAGGTCAAATTCCTCTTCTTTGTGCTCATCCCACACACGTACACCAGGTCTGCCCCATAACTGTTAAAGTTCATCAACTAATGGCCTTAGGTACACATCGATGTCGTTGCCGGGTTGCTTCGGACCTTGGATGAGCACTGGCATCATAATGAACTTCCGCTTCATGCACAACCAAGGAGGAAGGTTGTAGATGCATAGAGTCACGGGCCAGGTGCTATGGCTGGAGCTCTGCTCGCCAAACGGATTCATGCTATCTGTACTTAGACCAAATCTTATTTTCCTTGCGTCACCTGTAAAATCTTTGAACTCTCTATCGATCTTTCTCCATTGCGTTCCATCAGCGGGGTGTCTCAACTCCCCGTCCGACTTACGATCCTCTTTGTGCCATCGTAACAACTTGGTATGCTCTTTGTTCCTGAACAGACGTTTCAACCGTGGTATTATAGGAGCATACCACATCACCTTGGCGGGAACCCTCTTCCTGGGTTTCTGGCCCTCAACATCGCCACCAGGGTCATCTCCTATGATCTTATAACGTATTGCAGTACATACCGGGCATTCATTTAAATTCTCGTATTCACCGCGGTACAGAATGCATTCGTTAATGCATGCATGTATCTTCTGAACCTCTAAACCTAGAGGGCAGACAACCTTATTTGCTTCGTACGTACTAGCGGGCAACTCGTTATTCTTTTGAAGCATATTCTTCATCATTTTCAGCAACTTTTCAAATCCTGAGTCAGATAGACCTTCCTGTGCCTTCCATTTCAGCAAATCCAGTGTGCAGCCCAGCTTTTTCAGACCATTATCGCATCCTGGGTACAACAACTTTTTGTGATCCTGTAACATGCGATCCAAATTCTCCCTCTCCTTTTCAGTTTCGCAGCCTCTCCGTGCATCGCAATGGTCCGACCAAGATCATCAGCGGGCTCATCACGTGCCTCTTCTTCACCTTCCCCTTCCCCTCCTTCAGCATCCTCCATGAAAGTATCACCGAAATGATCAGGATAGTTGTCATCGATATCATCCCCTTCTTTATCTTCTTCCATTCTAACCCCTTTTTCTCCATGCTTGGTCCAACAATATAGCTTGGCATGAAACCGTGCCGAAGCAGGTGCACGTGAACGGTTCTTGAGGAAGAGTACCCCTTCTTATTCTTACAGTCAGCACATGAACATATAACAAAACCCCCCTGCTTGTTCGCATTAGCCACTGTGAGGAAATCATTCAAACCCGTAATGAACTCGCCCGAGAGTCGGTTACCGTACATCCATTGCCGATTCATCTGCATTATTATTATATAAAGTACCATCATGCATTTGTTAAACTAACTAGCTAGAAATAATAGAAATTAAACTATGAACTACATATGCATATTTATCAATGACACATGAAAGGTTCAAGTTGCTAACCGCGATCGAGGAGGAAAAATAAATGAGTGGCTCGGACACTTCATATCTTGTTTGTTTCATGCTCTCGGGCATTTCATCGAACACCTTGTGTGCATAAGATGATCCATGGCAAACCCACCACCCCTTGTGAATAGAAGTGGCACACCAAGTTGCTAAGTGAAGTGTGCTGAAGTGTATTTATAGGGATGGGACTTTAGTCCCGGTTGGCCTGGCCAACCGTGACTAAAGGCCTTCGGGCCAGGCCTGAGGATCTTTAATCGCGGTTGGCCAGGCCAACCGGGACTAAAGCCCCGCCCGGACACCAGCTGTCGATCGAGCCCGCTGGGCCCAGACCTTTAGTCGCAGTTCTCCTGCAGAACCACGACTAAAGACCCCATTAATCGCAGTTCTGACATTTTGGGGACTAAAGGGGTCGTATGGAAGCGTCTTTTTCTATTAGTGTCATTATGTTGTTGTGGATCGCATAGACAGTGACACCCTCCCTCATGCCACCTGATCCGTCCGACTGTGCTCTACTACATTGGCTCCACGCCTCTCCTTCGAGAATGGATTTTTTTGAGCACGTGCGCACCTTCACTGTTCACGTCCGGCCAGCTTAAACAAATCTACAGTAGTAAATATGGAGGTGGATTTGGATGGTAATGACTAGAAGAGACACATCCTCGTGGATGCGTTTGCAAAACCATGGATTTCTATGGGTTATTCACATTCGCTCTGCCTGGCTGCGTTTGCAAAACCATGGATTTATCCATCAGTTTGTTGAAGCCCTCGAGGAACGCGATGTTGCTTGTATTTTTGCAGAAACATTACTGCCGTATTCGTAATTTCGTGTACTGCATTGCTAAAAACGACTAGTTGAATTCCCGTGCGTTGCCACGGGTCATCAAGATCTATTCTATGACATGCAAAAATAATACTTATAAAGTTTTCGATGGTACCCGAAGGAAGATACCATATTAATCATTATTTGAACATCAACACCTCTTTTATAGAAGGGAAGATCATGCACTTTGCCTCCATCCACGGCACCATATGTATCCGGTATTCAAGAAAAATCCTTTTCTTTTCAAAAACAATGGTACAATATCTATTTGTAGCAGCATATTTAATATTCCAAGGAAAGATTCTCATAGCCTGCTAGATACCTCTCACTAAAATACCTATGAGAGAATCCACCATTGGTCCTAATTAAACATTCTAAGTGTTATATAACTCACACCAGCCTATGAGCATTTTTTCCTACCAATTTTTTTTAGTGAAAAGTTGTCCACGAACAGCCGACAATCAACACTTGACAACCTATCATAGCTTCTAAGGCATAGCACCATGATCTAATTGCAAGAACTTGTTTCAATTAAGATCAGCAGTGTGTTGCTCCTCTTCGCTGCAGAAAGATGTGTGCAGCTCACCTTTCGATATCCCCAGCTTCACTATTATTGATGTATGCCACTCGTGCAACCATATTAGAGCATATATGTGCCGCCCTTTTGCTGCTAAAAAATTATGCCCCAAAAATGATTACCTAGCTTCTAAACGAGCAACAATTTCTCTGGTCACAATCATGTCCTGTAATATCAGATCAAAGGCAGATGCTTTCAAAGTTCAAGGTACTAAGTTTCTGAGAAAATCCGTGCACTGTTTTCCATTTTGACTCTCTGGTAACATCGCTACTAAAATTAAGAACTAAAAAGTTTCACATTTCTTGACGAATATATCAACAAAGGTAAGATTTGAAACTAATTGGTTCTAGTTGCGAAGAAAATTTAGATTGAAAAGGCTCCAAACATCTTACGTACATACCACTCATGGCCGACTGGTGTTGTTGCACTTAATAGAGAGATAATCCCATGCCACCAGCTCCATGCTTAGCTAGCTCTGAACCACCACTATCAGCATCACCAACAACAGTTAACGCGCTACCAGTGCTGTTGTAATTAGCTAGCCAAGACAGATGCTGAGCTAGGTTACACTTGTAAAAGGTAATGCCAAATGGATGCATAGCACACTGATTGATCATATATTAATTTACTTTGAGAGCAGGAATTGTGGTGCAATAGGTAATTCTTTGAGTTACTTTTAGCATCTTCCAGCGTCATTCTTCATAAAATCTCCCAACACATAGCAGACTCTTGGCATGTGATTTTTCTATAGAAAATTAATTTATAAGTTCAACTATGCTCGCAATGATCTTAAAAGAAACCATTTATAAGAAAGGAATAGTGTGTCCACATATACGTAATTATATTAGTAATGCATGCCAGTTAGCATGTGTAGGCTGGCCTTTAACTTTCTCTTTTTATGAATATTGGTCCGGTCTTTAATTTTCATGGATTGATATACTTGATGCATTATTCCAAAATCCTATGAATTTTAAGTACTGTAAGTTAATTACATGAACATAGGTGATCAGAGAAGTAAAAATCCTAATAAAGATAGTGTTGTATAGAAAATCTTTGTAAGCACATATGCAAAAATATTCACAAACGTGTAGGGAAGAAAAATGTCAAACACTAATTTATAAGCTTGTCTACACAATGTATATTTGGTAGAAAGAAAATGTCAAACATCAAAAGACTGTTGTTGGCAGAATACACAGTAAAGTGAAATATATGGTCTGGAGTACAACCTGTATTTGCTCAAACTGGATAATCAAAGGCAATTTCAGATGGTAACGTACCAACGGAGAAAATTTAGTGAAACCAGTCCTCTAGGTACTTACTGTAGTGCTCATACTGCTCAACTTTTTCTCAACTTCAACTTGTGAGAGTAGATCTACATAGCAAGACAGAAGCAATAAGACTTGCATAGGTCTTCATGGGGCATCATGCAAATTAATATGTTGAGTTGCTGACGATCAACAGTCGAACAGCACACTTTTTTACCAGGTAATAACACGATATTAATTTAAAAATTGTAAATAACTTTCAACTAAAATTGATGTTTAATTTTATTGTACCATATTCAAATATACTAATAAAGGAACCAGAACCACATTTCAAATATAGCTGATGAGACCAATAAGAAACAACCATCACACGGTGCCACAGAATCCATGTGAAAATGATGGCTGATCTTATTTGACATACCCTTGAAGGTGTGTAAATGTGCGTCTTTTACTTCACAGAACATTTCATATGCTTCTTGAAGTTTGGTGTACTCTTTGTTCAATGAACTTTCACACTGCTAACGATGCAAATTCCATGTCATCTTTCAGTTTTATGTAAATAAGTAAATTAATTGAGAAACTGTAATAAATTTTGCCTAAATACCTCTTTGGAAGTGTTTGACAGTACTTTCAGCAAATGTGTGCCTGCACATGAAAATAGAACACTAAGTGTACATCCTAAATTGATATGAACATCTACTTTTCAGTAATCAGATCGGGTGTAAGGCGTAATTGTTCTTGCAAAGAGACAACTGGCAACTATGAGCACTATTCATAGTTCACACGCACTTACCTTTCCTTCTCAAACTTCAACGTGGTATCTATAAGCATAGTCTGAATATCTGCTGCACCACTGTAAGGTTGAGAAAAGTGAAAAAAAAAACAGCAATTTGTGTAGTACCATAGAAAACACAAAGAGTTTCTGGATTTAACAAATCATGTATCGCATGAACATATTCAAAACATGAGTACCATATAATAATTGTTATGAAGTAACATAGTTCAGTATGAACTGGTGAACTTTATAGCATGCCAAATGGAAAATCGACTCACAGAACACTAAGCCGTACCTGACATCAAAATACAGAACACAGCAAATCGTAACATCATTGCTCGAATGCAAAATCCGATGGGCATCACCAACCGAATCTAGGTCACAGATTCAGCCGGCAACATAGATGGCACAACAGAAAATGTCAAACTATAATTCACTACAAGTCTACAAACAAAACCATCAGCACGAAATTCGATGTACTGAAAGAAGCTGCCAGATTAGCACACACATATCCGGCTACTTTTTTAACGCTAGCACATACTGATATAAAAACAATTTCGGAGGTGAAACACCAAGAAAATAGTTACCAGCACCTGGCTTGCACATCTTCTATCCATTCTTGTTGTCTCCGCCCTTATCAGCCGTAGAATGCCCACCATCTCCCTCAAATCGCTGCATCGATCACAAAATGAACCCGCACAAAGAAATTAATGTTTAGACAAGTACAATTGAAGGAGAAAGTTGCAGATGTTCAACGGGAAGCGATGTAGAATATAGTGGACTTTCTCCCTTGTCGTCATGCTGCTGAGCTGCTCACCACATCAACACTCGGTTGACGACTAACACGACGTTGAAGACGAAGAAGAAGGAGAGGCGAGTCCCCAAGCTCGATCAACTGGACGATCTCGAAGGGAAGATTTTCACATCTTCATTGGTACGGGAAGTTCTTCACGTCCACATCGGTTCCAGCATCGCGCCGGTTGCGATGTTGATGGCTTCGCGGCGGCGGCTCACCGGTTGTGAGACAGAGGGTAGGGCAAGTGAAGGCGCGTCGGTCGATTCCCTCCTCGCTGACCTCCGCAATGGAGCTGGAAGATGAAGTGGCGCGGGAGCGCGGGCTGAAGAGCGCACCAACAGAGCCTTCCTTGTCGACCTATGCGACGGTGTTGGAGAGGGAGGTGGCGCTGGGGAGTGGCAGCACAACGGAGGAGGACGATGGGAGCGAGGATGCGGCATGGATGAGGCCCGCCTCTCCGAGCTGCACGTCGCCGCTGGACCAGGAGATGCGTCTGTCCCCCGTCCCATATCCAGTCCGGAACAAACTCCTGCTTGCCAGAATCGAAATTCGGGACGGAGAGGGCAAAGAGAAGATGAACTGAGAGGAGAGAAGAGCCACGATTCATCCACCGGCGGCCAGCGATCAAAGGCTCCTGCACGATGACGGCAAGGAGTTGGTGCGACTGCGGGCGCTGTGAAACTCCGAGGCGGTGACCGTGGGCGGAGAGAGCTTGTAGGAGGGCGTGTGTGATTGACTGATTGTGGGTGGCCATTAAATGTCGTGATTGTGCGGAATTGGCAACAAATATCTGATGATATCATTATTTGTATGGCTTGCTTTATTACGACTAATTGGATTTAGAGAAAGGAAATACTATTATGGCAAAAAAATTGAGAATGCTTTGATTTCATATATCATACGACGGGAGGAGTGGAGAAGTGATCGGACGAAACGGAGACCATGGGATCAGATTGAACGGACACGATGATTTTAATCTCCTTCATCAAATATGTTGTATGACTTACGACCAACTTATATATAATAGTATAGATGGAAAATTGATTGAGAATGCTTTGATTTCATATATCATACGACGGGAGGAGTGGAAAAGTGATCGGACAAAACGAGACCATGGGATCAGATTGAACAGACACGATGATTTTAATCTCCTTCATCAAACATGTTGTATGACTTACGACCAACTTATATATAATAGTATAGATATCTCGAGGCCCAACGGGAGTTTGCGGACCGCCCCGTGATGGCGACGCGTCCGACCCAAGGTCTTGTTCATGGCGGAACCACCTCGGGTTCCGCTCATGACGCGCTACGCGTCGACACACACCCCACTGCCACCAAGGTCTCCCATGGCCACGCGTCCGTACGCCACCGCTCCGCTGCCCAGATAAGCTTAGCTTCGAAGCCAAGCTTGCTTGTGATCTCCCCACTTCCTTATCGTCGAGATCCCCGAAGGCGCCTTACGCTGGTGCCGTTCGGTGGCGATGGAGGAGAGGTTCTGGAGGGTTGCGGTGAGGTTCAAGGCCTGGCGCGACAAGGCGGCGGGCGGGAGGCGGAAGCAGACGGCTGCGGTTTCCCCGCCGCGAGATTGGAGCCAGATCCATGTCGATCCGAGCCGCGGCTACTAATTGCGGGAGTGGGCGAGGCGCGGGCCAAGGAAGGAGCAGCACGCGGTTCTCGATCTACGTCGGATTCAGGAGATCGTGACTTCGCTCTCTGCATTGGCTCGTTTGGGCCGATCCCAATCGAAATCGCGCCGCACAGGAGCTTCTTCGTCTCCAGGCGGTCCTCGAGCTCGTCAAGCTGCTCCACCGAAGAGGGGGCCGTCTGCCATGGCCCCTGCGGTGGTGAAGCCTGGTCCGAAGAAGAAGTCTCTGAGCAAAATCATCTGCGACAAGCTCAAGGGCAAAGAGGAGGCGCCGTTGGTAATTCCGCACAGCGCAATGAGGGCGTCCCGCCAGCCAATTCGATGGGCTGGGAAGCGAGGCCGTCCCAGGCGCCCTCTCTCCCCCCTTTCCATGGAAATGGTGGAAGCAAATCGCCAAATGCCGCCAATGTGGGATCCGATTAGCGAAGCGAACGGAGGGTCGCGCAGGGATCGTACGGCGGCAACCTCGCTGCTGGTTTTCAGCTACCAAGCCTTGCTGATGGAGAAGACTCTGCAAGTGTTGGTGGCGGAGAAGAAGGAGGAATGAGGCTTCGGCCTCGACGACAAGCTTTTGAAACTTTTGCTAGCAATGTAGTGTCTGGGCTTCTAGCCGTTGATAGGGTACCAAGGGTAGAAGTGAGAGAACACTTTTTGAACACTTTTTGCTCGGAGGAGGATGAGGTGGAAGGCTTCTACAGACAGCTATGGCATATTCCATGGAATCCTACCAAACCACCAGGGCAGAGATGTCCTTGTACAAATAGGGGTGAACCTAGGGTTCGCGTCTCCCCCTTCAGGCCACCGCCACCGCTTCCTCCTGATCATCCAGGCTTGTGTGTGCTTGGAGTTGAGGACTTTGATTGAGAGGAGGTTTTGATCATGGCTGATCGAGGGAGAGGTCGTGGTCATGGCAATAGTGGTAGAGGAGATCGACAGCAACAACAGAATCAACAGTTCCAACCAGATTTCAACCAGATGCAAGCGTTTCCCTATCCTCCACAATCTCCTTATGGGTTCATGCCTGGTGCTATGCCTCCACCATGGTTTGGAGGGCCTTTCCCTCCCTACCCACAACAGCCATATGGTGTGCAGCCAAACCAATGGGTAAATCCACAACAGAATGGTGGGCAGGGGCAACAAGCAGCTGGAGATTATGGTGGCAGGAACAAAAATCAACAGGGGAGGTTTCAGCAGAAGAAGAAGGGGCCTTCTCAGATAGAGGTTACTGGATCTACTTCTTTGAACTATGCAGATACTATCTGTGAGGGTTGTGGTGAACCAGGTCACTTGAAGGCTGCCTGCTCAAAGAGTGCATGTTGCTTTATCTGCAAGGCCAGCAACCATTCTATGGATGATTGCCCAGTTCTCAAAAGACCTCGGTATATAGGGAGCTCTACAACTGGCCTAGGTTTTTACCCATTGAAGCACCTGAGGTTAGTGTCAATCCTATCAGCTCAACAAGGAATTGTGGTGTGGTGACCATTGAAGATGGGGAAATCAGTAGGGAAGATCTGGCTAGGGAGTTTTCCAACATATACAAGACAAACTGGCCATGGTAGATTAGAGAGCTTGGTGACTGGTCATATCTAGTGAAATTCCCACCACACATCCCTGTGGAACAAGTGATTGGCTATCCCAGGTTTGGACTAGCAAAAGAGGGAGTTACAGTTTCAGTTGCCAAGTGGTTTGATGATCCCGAACCTGTGGAGACCTTGGTTGAGACTTGGATCCAAGTGAGGGGTTTGCTTCCTCCATGGTGTGAGTGGAACATTATTGATCAAGCTGTTTCGGTGTGTGGATTGATGAAGAAAGTGGACTGGCAGAGTATCTTCAGAAACTGTGCAGAGGTGGTTAGGGTTGAAATTATTTGCAGAGACCCCAATAGAATCCCTGCTGGTAGATTGTTCAATTTTCATGGGAAACTCTTCCAGCTACAGTTTACTGCTGAGATCCCTTTTGCACCTGGGGTTCAGAGAGAGATAGTCGCGGGACAAGATGGAAGCAATGCAGGGGGCGGACCTGGCTCTGGAACCAATGGCATGGAAACTGATGGGAGATCTGAAGCAACCAGGAACATCACCAACTCACAATCCAGTGGTGGCTCAAATCAACAGGGGGAAACTGGCACTGGTTCTCATGGGAGACAAGTCACAACTCTTGTTGCTGATTCAACTGGAGAGGAAGTGTTGCCAGGGAGTGAAGTGTATAAGCTGTTGTTGGAAAAGGGTGCCATATGATCATATGGACAGTTCATCTGGGAGGATCACAGTGCTTCTGATGAGGGGGTGAGGTCTGAAGTCACTAGTTTCTGGCAAGAAGAGGGGCTGACTTTTGCTGAGAGAATGGATGAAGCTGCTGAAGAACAAATCCAACTGCCAGAAGACATTATGCCAGCTTTTGATGGGTTGCTGAGGAATAGAGAAGCACAAGGAGCTGGAAAGAAGCAGAAAGTGGCTTGGGGGCCTGTGCAACCTGTCAGATAGAGTGAGAGGATTGACAGATCCAAGAATGTGATGGATAAAGCAATGGAGCTGAAGGAAAAGAAGAACACTCTAGGAGCTGCTGTAAAAATGACAGGTATACTCAAATCCAATCCTTTTCATGTTTTGCAAGTAGATGAGTTGAGTGATATGGCTAGAAAAATAGGAATTCATGTAGATACAACTGATATTGATGCTGCAGTTGATTCAGATATTGTTAGTTGTGTTAATATTCAGGTTGATCCAGTGAGTAATTCTCTGGACAATGTTTTAGATGTAGATCAAAGTAAGGACTTAGGGGCTTTGTCAGGATTATCTGACTATCCTAGAACTCCTGATCAGTGTAATACATATCAGGAATTTGATGATAGAGGAGAGAATGTGTGGGTGTATGTAACTAGGAAAAAATGGGGCAAGCACCCTAGGAAAATCTTTAGATGAAGTGTAGTTTTTGGAATGGTAGAGGGATTCAAGCCCTTGGGAGACAGAAATACATAGATGAAAACCTCTCTCCTTTGCAGCTAGATTATATTGGCTTTCAAGAAACTAAAAAGAACAATTTAGTAATTCTTTCCTAAAAGGTGTGTTAGGAAATAGAAACTTTGCCTGGAACCACCTCCCTGCTGTTGGCTCTGCAGGAGGGATTTTGGTTGGAATTAATCTTGATTTATTCGAGGTCATTTCTTGGGATATTAAGAACTTCTCTGTTAGTGTAGTGGCTAGGAACAAAATAGTTGATATTGTTGTTAGGATCACTACTGTTTATGGCTCTCCCTATGAAGAGAAGAAAGATGAGTTTATTTCTGAATTGCATGAGCTGTTCCTTCACTGGGAGGGGCCTGCAATCATTGGTGGGGATTTTAACCTTGTTAGATCCCAATTAGATAAGAATAATGGCAATATTGATCATAGATGGGCTGACAAGTTTAATGCTTGGGTAGAACTTTGGGCCCTGGTAGAGATTGGGCTCTCTGGAAGGGCTTTCACTTGGGCCAATAATCAAGAGAGCTTGATTATGAGTAGAATTGATATAATTTTTTGTACAACTGAGTTTGAGGAGAAATTCCCTTTAGCTCATGCTAGGGCCTTGCCTAGGGTTGGGAGTGATCACACTCCCATCATCTGGGACTCTGGGTATGATCAAATTCCAAAGAAAAGTGGCTTTAAATTTGAGAAACGGTGGCTATCTAGACCTGACTTTAGTGATTTAGTGACTAAAGCTTGGAGTCTTAATAGGGGAAATAAATCTGCTATTGATAGTTGGCATGATAAATGTAAATATTTTAGGAGGCTAGCTAGAGGGTGGAGTGCAAACCTAGAGGCAGACATCAGGAAGCATAAAAAAGAACTAATGGAGGAATATGATTCCCTTGATATAATGGCTGAAACTGATCCTCTAGATGAGTTGAGTAGGAAAAGATTAGATGATATTTTGATAGAACTTAATACTTACTGGGTCATTGAGGAAACTAAGGCTAGACAGAGATCTAGAGATAGGAATATCCTGGAAGGAGACAGGAATACAGCTTACTTTCATGCAGTGGCCAATCAAAGAAGAAGAAAAAAAAATTAATATTTTAGAGGGACCTGAGGGCCCTGTAACTGATCAGAAAAGTATTCTTAGAGTAGCAACTGAGTTTTATAAAGATTTGTTCAAAAAAGAGGATAGACCTGATATTAGATTGTTGGATGACTTTTTCTCTCAAGAGGAGAAAGTTACTCCACAGGAAAATATAGAATTAGAAAAAGAGTTCTCTGGAAAAGAAATTAAAGAGGCAGTGTTTGGTTCTTATGCTGAAGGAGCACCAGGCCCTGATGGTTTATCCTTCCTTTTCTTCCAAACTTTTTGGGAAATTATTAAGGGGGATCTCCTAGAGGTTTTTGATGATTGGTATAATAGTAGACTAGATATATATAGATTGAACTTTGCTATGATTACTCTTATCCCAAAAGAGGATGATGCAAAAGAAATGAAGAAATTTAGACCTATAAGTTTGTTGAATTGTGTGTTTAAAATCTTTACCAAAGTTATTACCAATAGATTCTCTTTGTTAATTGATAGATTGATTTCCCAACAACAATCTGCCTTTATTAAAGGGAGGTTTATCTTAGAGTGTGTTGTCTCAGCTCATGAGATAATACATGAAGTATATAGAAAGAAAGATAAAGGTTTAGTTTTCAAGATAGATTATGAAAAAACCTATGATAGAGTAAATCCAGATTTCCTGTATGAAATTTTGCAACTTAGAGGCTTTGGGGATAAGATAATCTCTATGATTAAGAAAATAACCCAAGGAGGGTCTGTTGGGGTAAAGCTGAATGATGTTGAGGGTCATTTTTTCCTTACTGGTAAAGGTCTAAGACAGGGTGATCCCTTTGCTCCCCTGCTGTTTAATTTTGTTGTAGATGTTTTCTCTAAAATGGTATCTAAAGGATCATCGTGCGACATGATTATAGGCTTATGCCCACACTTAGTTCCTGGTGGGGTTATTAGTTTACAGTATGCAGATGACACCCTACTTTTCTTACAAAATAATGAGAGGAATGCTATAAATCTTAAATGGACCCTTACCTGTTTTGAACAAGTACCAGGGATGAAAATCAACTACCACAAGAGTGAGTTGATGGCTATAAATATGGAGAATGTGGAGCTTGCTCCTTTCTTAGATATTTCCAATGTGTTGCTGGGAAATTCCCTGTTAAGTACTTAGGTCTACCCTTGCATTTTAGTAAGTTGAAAAGGGAGGACCTGCAGCCTATAGTTGATAATCTGCTTGGTAGAATGGCAAGATGGAGGGGGAAACTTTTGTCCATGGAGGCAAAAAGAATTCTCATCCAAACTGTTTTATCAAGTATTCCTATCTATATGCTTTCCTTCTTTAAATTTTCAAAGTGGGCTCTAGATCTTATTAACACTCAGATAGCTAACTGTATGTGGAATGATGTAGATGGGAATAAGAAAATACACTTGGCCAATTGGCCTTCTATTTGTATGAAGAAAGAATATGGTGGTCTTGGTATTCCTAACCTCCAAGACTTAAATATTTGTCTAGTTGGCTCCTGGATTAAGAGATATATACATGGAGAAGGTAGTTTATGGAAAAGAATAGTGGATGCTAAGTATAACACTAGAAATCTCAATATCTTTTGCTACCAGGACATAAATCCTTCTGTTTTCTGGAAAGGATTGATGTGGGCATCTAGGGCAGTTAAATTTGGTTATAAATGGAAGATAGGAAATGGTAGAACTATTAGATTTTTGGAGGATACCTGGTTTGGTAATGCACCTCTATCTACCCAGTACTGAGATATTTATTTTGTAGCTAATCAACAGATGAAAACTGTTGCTGATCTGTGGGATGGGCAACAATTAAAATGTGACTTTACGAGAACTTTTACACCAAATATGATGGTAATGTGGCTTGAGTTAGTAGAAATAGCAAATACTATTAGTTTTTCTGAAGATGAGGACCAACCTATTTGGAAATATGAATCAAAGGGTGTTTATTCCTCTAAATCTTTATATGTTGTCATTAATTTTAGGGGGGATCCAATCAGTTTATTTGCCCTCTGTTTGGGAGTTAAAAATCCCACCTAGAGTGCAGATTTTTCTCTGGCTTCTATCCCAAAACAAAATCTTGACCAGAGATAATCTTAGTCATAGAGGTATTCGAAAACCTTTGGTTTGTGAGTTATGTAGTGAACTAGAATCTGTTAAACACCTTTTCTTTGACTACTTAGTATCTAGATTGCTTTAGGCTGTGGTGCAAGAGATTTTTGGGGTAGAAATTGTTGATTATTTATCCCTTGCATCCAAATGGCTTTGCAATAAGAGATTTGAGCAGTTGAATGTTGTTTCATCTGCTGTTATGTGGTGCATTTGGAACAATAGAAACAAATTGGTGTTTAACAGGAAAACTTGGATTTCTATGAAACAGATGTGGGGGTTACTCCTATCATACCTAAAGAACTTGCAAATTCCGTTCAAAACAATGGAGCGGGATCTGGTGGAAAGATACAAAATCGCCCTGGTGAGAAATCTGAAGATGCTACCGTCGTTGATGCCGAACTGAAGTGCACATCTTTTGATTGGATCTCGACTTGGAAATCATCTACGACTGCTCTCCACCAGGGGCGCACCTCCGAAGCTTATCTACTGAAGCACCCAGATGAATCTGACAACATTCACGTGCTTTAGCTTGCTTATATCATAGAGGTGGTTGGCTTGGCGTCCTGGCGTGAAGCTGCTGTGTTTTAGCTTGCTTATATCATAGAGGTGGTTGGCTATTTCAGAGCCGGTTTAGTTGGTCAAAAAGAACTGTTGGTTCTGTGGTTTGTATGATCTTTTCTCCTGGATTGTTTCAGGTGCTTAAGACCCCCAGTCTAGCTGGTGGGCTGGATCTTTTACTTTTTTCTATCATCAATGTTATAAAAGCGACAAGCAAATAACGAAGAACAATAAAGGTAAACGTAGCGGAAACACAATATTTAACGTGGAAAACCCCTTCCAACACAGAAGGGGAAAAAATCACGGGCGCCAGCTAGCAAAACTTCACTATATCGGGGAGTGTTTACAAACGCCGTGGGTTATCTTATAATCTGATCTCCCCTAGCCGGCGGCTTACAAGATGTATATATAGGCGGTGCCAACGATCCATAGCATACCGCGGGGGGCTGCCGCTGTTGTTCGGCCCAAGCCTACCGGCGACGGGCCTCGCTCCGCTCGTCAGAAGTTAGCCTCCCTTTAGTATATGAATTTGGATCACAATATAACAGTCAAAATGCTGTTATGTTTCATTTTCAATGAGAATGGAGCCCGCTCCCTGTTAGTCTAAAAAAACGATATCTGGAAACTGCATACATCCCCTCTCATGCATGCTTCCATAATCTTCGTTGTCATTCAACACATGTTGTTTTCTATTTGTTAACACTGAAGTTTTCTCTTAATAGTTTAATTATCTTGATTGGATCTACAGTTCTCGAGCATGTGGACCAATATAGATGTATGAACACTTGAAAGTGCTAACCTCTGTCCTCGGGCTCAGGCCTAGTGCAGTTCCCTGTGATTTATTATTTGTTATCTGCAATGAAAACTTCCGTTATAGCGCTCTGAGACTCCAAATTCCACTCTATAGATGTAAGCAACATGTCCTCTTTTGATCATCGTACAAACCATTATAGTGCAGTTCGGCCCAAGCCTACCGACGACGGGCCTCGCTCCGCTCGTCAGAAGTTAGCCTCCCTTTAGTATATGAATTTGGATCACAATATAACAAACTCCACCTTGGGACAAATTCCATCTTGTAGCATGAACTTCAACAATCTCCTGAACAAACAAAGAAGACACTTGCTGGCGCCAACATCCACTTGGGCTAAACAGTTATACCAACCAAGCTCGAGCAAAGCTCAAACTTGGAAACAGGAACAGGCTTTGTCATCATATCAGCAGGATTATCATGAGTACTTATCTTGCATACCTTTAGTTTACCTTGAGCAACAATGCCGCGCACATAATGGTATTTGATATCAATGTGCTTTGTCCTCTCATGGAACATTTGATCTTTAGTAAGGTATATTGCACTTTGACTGTCAGAAAACAAGTTAATGCAAGAATCATCTCAGAAAGCTCAGCATACAAACCTTTCAACCAAACAGACTCCAAGCTTCATTAATTGCTATTTATTCTGCTTCGGTCGTAGATTGGGATTGTAACGTTGCCTTCCAACTCACAGCACATCCACCAACAAGAACACATAACCTGTGAGGGATCTTCTCTTATCCAAATCGGCAGAAATCTGAATCCACATAGCCTACGAGTCCCTCACCGGTCTTGCCAAACTTCAAGCACGCTTTGGATGTGCCACGAAGGTACCTGAAAATCCACTGAACAGCTTTCCAATGTTCTTTACCAGGATTAGCCATGTATCGACTGACCATACTCATAGCATATGATAAATCAGGACGAGAACAAACCATGGCATACATCAAGGAACCAATAGCACTAGAATATGGAACTCGTAACATGTACTCAATATCTTCATCAGTACTAGGACATTGCAATGCTGACAATTTGAATTGAGAAGCAATAGGTGTACTAATAGATTTTGCATCATGCATATTAAAACGATGAAGAACTTTCTGAATGTAATTTTGCTGACTAAGAAATAACACACTAGATTTTCTGTCTCTTGTAATTTCCATACCTAGTATTTTCTTAGCAGCACCAAGATCCTTCATCTCAAATTCACTACTTAATTGTGCTTTCAAAGTAGTGATCTCTTTCTTGCTCTTGGCAGCAATCAACATATCATCAACATATAACAACAAGTATATAGGTGATCCATTAACAAACTTGATATAAACACAGCTATCATACTGAGATCTCTTAAACTCGTGTGCAAGCATAAATGAATCAAACCTTTTATACCATTGTCTTGGAGACTATTTCAGAACATAAAGGGACCTCTTTAGCTTGCAAACAAGATCCTCCTTACCAGGCACAATAAAACCTTCAGGCTGGTCCATGAATAGCTCCTCCTCAAGCTCACCATGCAGAAAAGCAGTCTTTACATCTAGCTGCTCAAGCTCAAGATCATGCATAGCCACAATACCAAAGAATGCACGAATGGAACTATGCTTCACAACCGGGGAGAAAACATCATTGTAATCAATACCTGGAATTTGGCTGAAACATTTTGCTACTAACCTTGCCTTAAACCTCGGAGGCTCATTAGGAGACAAACCTTCCTTTCTTTTAAATATCCACTTACAGCGGACAACCTTCTTTTGTTTAGGCAAGGGCACAACATCCTATGTGCCATTCTTGTCAAGCGATTGCATCTCCTCTTGCATAGGAAATCCACTTCACGCGGTCAACGGATGCAATGGCCTCAATATATGTAGCAGGTTCAGTATCATGCTCCACCTGTTCAGCACAACTCAAAGCATGATGTACAAGATTACATTCTTCAATTAAACGAGGACGTGGACCTTTGTTACTCCTCGGTCTATCAGCAACAATGGAACTATTTGTTTGCTGCAAAACATGTGGTGAGTGCTGAACAACAGTATTATCATTTTCAACAACTTCATTTTCTTTCTCCTCCACATGCTCCACCTGCACGCTAATCCTCTGTGGTTCATCATAAACATCAGAAAAATCAGTAGCATCAGAAACATCTGTAGATGAACTCTTATGAAACATGACAGCCTCATTAAACACAACATTCCTGCTATGCAAAACTTTCTTAGTTTCAGGATTCCATAACCTACATGTCTTAACTCCTGAACCATAACCAAGAAACACACACTTAACAGCTCTAGGCTCTAACTTTCCATTATCAACATGAGCATAAGCAGTGCAACCGAAAACTCTCAACTGTGAATAACCAGCAGGTGAACCAGACCATACCTCAATAGGAGTTTTCTTATCAAGCGGAATGCAAGGTGACATGTTTATCAAGTAACAAGCGGTGGAGGCTGCCCAGCACGTCTATGCATACCAGCATTGGACAACATGCAGCAAGCCTTGGAGATGATGGTTCTGTTCATCCTCTCGCCACACCATTCTGCCGAGGAGTATATGGGATGGTGTGGTGCCGACAATGCCTTCATCGCTGCAATAATCATTGAAAACAGAGAACAAAACTCCATGCCATTGTCGGTACGAAGCAATTTAACTTTCTTTTCTGTTTGCTTCTCTACCATAACTTTCCACTTTCTAAAAGCATCAAACACATCAGATTTATGTTTTAGAAAGAACGGCCACACTTTTCTGGAGTAATCACCTATGATAGTAAGCATGTAATTTGCACCACCAAGAGAAGTCTTGCGGGAAGGTCCCCACACATCAGCATGCACATAATCTAGAATCCCTTTAGTGGTATGAACGGAAGCATTGAATTTAACTCTTTTATGCTTACCAAAAATGCAGTGCTCACAGAACTCAAACTTACTCAAATTGCAGCCATCTAGCAGGTCTCTCCTGTGCAATTCTTCCATGCCATGTTCACTCATATGTCCAAGACGCATATGCCACGGATTAGTTTTACAGGTTCATCGGAATAACAGCAGCAGCAATACCCATAAAGTGCTACCTCTAAGAATATATAATTTTGCAGAATTCATATCACCAATCATGTGAATGAGAGAACCTTTTGATACCTTCAACTCCGCGAGAACCGAAGTGTTTGTGCCCATCAACATCAAGGGTACTGAGAGAGATCAGATTTCTGGCCATGCCAGGTATGTGTCTTACATTTGTCAGAGTGCGTGTCATGCCATCATGCATCTTGATCTGAAGGGAGCCAATGCCCACGATCTCACGTGGGTTGTTATCTCCCATACGCACAACATCTCCACTCTGCACAAACTCATAAGAACTGAACCAGTCTTTGTTACAGCAAATATGAAACGAACATGCAGAATCAAGGATCCACTCATCATTACTAGAAACACAACCAGCAAACACAACTAGGCAATCGCCATCAGAATTATCACTGGAAACAACAGTAGCCTTACCATAACCCTCAAATTTGTTTTTCGGTACCGTTTCTTTTCTCTTTGTTCTGCAACTTCCAGCAATCATCAATATTGTGGCTAGTTTTCTTACAATACTTGCAGAACTTACCATCTCGTCCCTTGGACTTTGAGCAACCTCTGTCGGTCTTGCTCTTATCTATGTTGTAGTTGTTGTAGCTGTTGTTTCTGTTCTCGGTCCTGCCTCGGACCTGCAGTGCTTCTGCCTTAGATGACGAACCCTCTGCCTGCACCATAGATTTTATCTTTTCCCTCTGCTGGAGGGCCTCATAAACTTCGGCAAGGGTTAGTTCATCACGACTGTATAACAAGGTGTCGCGAAAATTCGCAAAAGAATTAGGCAACGAGACATACAGCATAAGAGCGAGATCCTCATCCTCATAAGTTACCTCCATGGATAGCAAATCAGCAACGATCTCTCTAAAGATCGATAGGTGGTTCATCATCGACGCACCTTCTTGCAGCTTGTGCGAGAACAACTTCATCTTCACGTGCATCTTACTGGTTAGATCTTTGGACATGCAGATCGATTCCAGTTTCAACCACTGCGATTTCTCAGACAGCACTTCCTGCAAGATATTGTTGGATAGATGAAACTGAATTAAAGAAAAAGCCTTACGGTCTTTTCTCTTCTCTTCGACGGTCCAGGTCTTGGCATCTTTCTTGCCAAATCCATCAAGAGCTTCATCCAGATCAGAAGATTGGGTAAGGATCGCCTCATCTTCACTTGCCACAAAGAAAATCTCGTGGTGTAATCCAGCTGCGGTAGATTGAACTTCAAGGAAGACATGTCGCAAACCCTAGATTGAAACACGGGCTCTGATACCACTTGTTATAAAAGCGACAAGCAAATAACGAAAAAGATAAAGGTAAACGCAGCGGAAACACAAGATTTAACGTGGAAAACCCCTTCCAACACAGAAGGGGAAAAAACCACGGGTGCTAGCTCGCAAAACTTCATTATATCGGGGAGTGTTTACAAACGCCGTGGGTTATCTTATAATCTGATCTCCTAGCCGGCGGCTTACAAGATGTATATATAGGCGGTGCCAACGATCCGTACCGTACACGGGGCTGCCGCCGGCCCAAGCCTACCGGCGACGGGCCTCGCTCCGCTCGTCAGTTAGCCTCCCTTTAGTATATGAATTTGGATCACAATATAACCAAAACGCTGTTATGTTTCATTTTCAATGAGAATGGAGCCCGCTCCCTGTTAGTCTAAAAAAACGATATCTGGAAACTGCATACATCCCCTCTCATGCATGCTTCCATAATCTTCGTTGTCGTTCAACACATGTTGTTTTCTATTTGTTAACACTGAAGTTTGCTCTCAATAGTTTAATTATCTTGATTGGATCTGCAGTTCTCGAGCATGTGGACCAATATAGATGTATGAACACTTGAAGGTGCTAACCTCTGTCCTCGGGCCCAGGCCCAGTGCAGTTCCCTGTGATTTATTATTTGTTATCTGCAATGAAAACTTCTGTTATAGCCCTCTGAGACTCCAAATTCCACTCTATATATGTAAGCAACATGTCCTCTTTTGATCATCGTACAAACCGTTCTTTGATTGATGTAACATTGCTTGAGTTCGACAGATGTTGCTAATTATGTCAGAATTTAGAAGGTTCCCTTTACATATCTGCCTTTATTGTTATATAGTGAGGAGGTGGCGGTGCGCCCTCAACACGTCTTCGGCGTGCAGGAGGGCGAGCTAGCTAGGTCGTCGGGCCAAGATCTGGGATGCGAGGCCGATCTGGCCAGATGGGTCTTGCCACGGCCGGGGCAGAGGGATCTGGTGGTTCCTCAGATCGCCGGTACCTGCAGCCTTGCGCTTGGACCGCCTCCTTCCTCTCATGTCACTCCAGCATGGAGGTGACTAGCAGCGTGTGGGCCTGCTAGTCTCACGAACAATGGAGGGTGGTCCTAGGATTCCTTCTATCGCCAAGATGATGATCTGCCGGTGCTTGTCCCCATCGATCTGGCGGAAAATGCGTGTTCTGGAAGGCTCCGCCAATGCTCCACGAGGCGTTTCAAAACCTAAGATCTATGATCGGGCGATGATGATGTTTGTGCACTGTTTCCTTCTTGGAGGCTTCTTTTTTTGATGTGTGCATTCGTAGTGCCGCTAGGGCAATGCATTGTTGCAAAGGCTAGGTGTAATTGATATCTTCACGATCTTAATATATACTCGTTATCGAAAAAAGGTACCTTTTTAGTCCCTGATTAAAACTTCCTAATTAACCACGCCATGCATTTTTTTTTACTCCTGCGTGATCTTTCCCCCCCCCCCCCATTTTTAGTCCCAAGTGTTCATAGATGAGTGAATGGATCTGTTACTCTGTATTTGCCATCTCTACGATCCAATCTTATTGCACGGCACGCTCATAGATGAGTGAACGGATCTATTACTCTGTATTTGCCATCTCTGTACAAGCGGCTTGGGCGCTGCTGTTGCGTGGATGCGCGGGGCGAGCGGGCGCTGGTTGGTGGCGGCGCTGCGCGGGGTGGGATTCTCTGCAGCGGGCGCGCGCGGTGGTGATTTTCTGCAGCGGGCGCGCGCGTGAGGATTGGCTTGGCCGCGGCCGTGGAGTGCTGGCGTTGATGGTGGCCCGAGCGGGAGCTGCTGCGTTGACTTGGGTGGAGCTGGATGCGTGGAGGCCAGGCGAGAACGGGGAGCAGGAGGCAAGCGACGCAGGCGCAAGCACAGCGGATTGAGGCGCAGGCGAGGTGGGCCAAGTGTCAACACCCGGATTTTTAAGTCCAGATGCCTATTATGCCATACATCGCAATCCCAGGAAGATTGTTGTTGCGAGACATAACAGTTGATATCATAAGTCATCATTCATTACAAACCATAGTCGTCTTACAAACATAGATAACATGATCCAATATTACACAAATAGTTGATCTAATGATCAACGAACACAATACATAGCGGAAGCGTAGTCGTAGTGGACTATCTAATCCACAGGCAACGCTTGACGTCAGAAGATTCTCCTAGTGGTCGTAGACGTCCCGCGTCATCTTGGCGCTCTTCTTCATATTCTGGCCATTGGAATAGCCAGGGACACAGCCGTGAGTACTTTAAAGTACTCGCAAACTAATACTAGTGCAGGTACTATCAACTTTATTAAGAGGGTGCTAAGCTCTAGGTTTATTTGCGTAAAGCCAATTTTTGTTCACAAGCATTTATTAAAAGACTCCTCATAAGCTAACTAACCCAAGTGGGAACATTAGTGTCATTCCCACAACTCTGTTGTGATTCAAGTCAAGTCCCCATTCAATTCATCCTTTCTTTTCAAGAAAACATCTGACAACGGAACAGTATGGCCTTTCCAATCATCCGTAACCATGGACACGGCTATTCGAATAGGTTTACACTCTGCAGAGGTTGCACACTTGTGCCACAACATTTGATTTCATCCGTCAGGGATAGCCCTGAATAATCATACTCAGTATGCGGATCATCAACCGTAACCTTTCACTACATACCCTAGTATAGGTACCTCTCCCCATGAGCTTGGCCTCCCAGTGAAGACAAACCGTCAGCCTGGGAACTGCACAGGGCTTGGGCCGGACATTCACCTCATTTCACATCATTTCACTTTTAACGGAGGCACATAACCCCTATGATGCTTGTTTAGAGGGAACCCATACTAAGATGCATAAACTTCCAGTTAAGCCCTACCCATAATCAGGTATTGTGGGGGTACTAAAGTAATTGGAAAGGTATCGCATCCAAACCCAACCATCAGTTTTTGTCAAATTCCTCATGTCATTCAGTGGTCATATTCACCTTCAAAACTTTTCAATAGAATGACCTATCATTCCAAGGTTTTCAAAGTCACTTCAAATCACAAGTTCCCATCTAGAGTAGTCAATTTTAGTTTTAGCACTAGCCACTAGTCATGAGAGGTGCTAACTAGGTTTTAGCTACCTAGGCTAAGTTTGATACTCTTGTACTTCTCTATACTTAGACCAAAGTTAACTATAAAAGTAAGCTTTGAGAAACAAAGTAAAAGCTTGTAAGGGAAAAACTTGGGGTTGGTTCATTGTACATAAAGTAAAAGTGTAATGGGCCTTGCTCTAGTAGAGCTTTGCACTTGCAAGAATATTAGCTTGCCTTGGTTGGTGTACTGATCAAAGTGGTCTTCTTCTTCCTGGCAGTAGACCTCCTCCTCCTGGTACTCCTCGGTACTAGCGTCTAAAAATGGATACGAGGTAATAATCACCAAACAAGCTAGACTAAGCACATCATTGGTTTACACAAGCTATTCTTAGCATCACAATACAAGTAACATGTTGGTTGGAGTTGTTTCTTCTTTGAAGAAAAATAATTTCCACTCATTACAAATCTTGATTAGGGCTTCTCTTTAGTTCTTGGAGAAATAATTTCCTCTCATTGAATCTTGTTAAGATTTAATCTCCTCAAATAAATAATGTGTGAATCCATGTGGACCAAGGTCAACCATTCATCATTATTATTTGGGGAAAATGATTTAAATGAGGTAAAGTACCTCATGTAATTTAACACTACCTTAATCATAAATTTAACATCATCAAATAATTCCACATGAGGTTATGTAGACCATGGTCACTACCTCATGTTAAGTTACTTGAGACAAGATTTAAATGAGGGAAAACCTCCCATAAGATTTAATAAATAGTTTTGGAAAATTTAAATGGACTAGAAATAGTCATAAAGCCATTACTTATTCTAGCCAATGATCATACAAAGTAACCCTGTGATATTTTTACATAAACAGGTAGAGTATGTGAAATGTGATTTATGAGAGTTGGAATCAACTCAAAAGCATTTTTGGTTGATTTTTAAATAAAGTTTGAAGTTTGAAAAGGCCCTGCCTTGTTATTTTTGTCACATTAATTCTACAAAAGATCAAAGGTTGAGACCAGTGAGGTTGGACAAAGCATTTCATGAGCTTTCTAAATATATAAAATTTGTCAAATTTGGTTCAGTAGATTTTCCTATTTTTAAATTTGAAGTTGGCATCTGAAAGGATTTGAATTAAAACTGAAAAATCGGATTTGAATTTCTGGGCCAACGCGGGAAACGTTACTGGGCCGAATCGATTTAAATGGGAGGAAGCCAGCCCACCACGCGTCTCGCACGCGTGGGCTGCCTGACATGGTGGGCTCCACCTGTCAGCCTCTCTTTAAAACGCGAAGCGGTACGGTGAATGTGGGGCGTAGGATTAGATCGGCGATCGACGGCTGAGGAGCGTCGTCGTCTCCGGCGAGAGGGGAGCTTACTGGCGGTGAGGGTCGACGGTTGGCGAGCACACCGGAGCTCTGGCGAGGGTCAGCGAGGTGCGCAGGTACGTTGTCGACGACGGCGAACCTCTTGGTACTGGCGTCGCTTCCTGGGGCGGCTCCAATCGACGGCGAGCTTCTGCGGCGGTCACGGGCTCCGGTGGTGAAATTGGGCGGCGCTGGTGGCTAATCGAAAAGAGGAAGTGGTCGAGGAGGGTGAGTGAGGAGAGGGGAGTGTGGTGGTGTGAAGAAATCGAGCGGGGGAGCTCTGCTTTTATAGCGGAGGAGGGAGGCAGGGTGCTGCGGCGAGGTCGAGCATGGCGACGTGGCTACAGCGGCGTAGACGGGTAGGCGAAGGCGTGGCGCTGTTCTACGGTTCCTGGCGGTCCTCCTGGCGGCAATGGCGCGGCTGGGCGGTGCCTAGCTTGGTCGGGAGCTTGCGGTGTTCTGCGCGTCCGTGGCGGGGCGCGTGTTCTTCTCTGGCGACAGCGGGCGCGGGTCGGGGACAAGGAGTTGTCTGGCGTGTCCGCGGTGCTGTGGCGATGCTGTGAGTAGAAGAGGGGGTCCAGGTGAGGTGCAGGTCGTCGAGGCGACGCGTGCCCGTGGCGTGGCCATGGGCGGCGCCCATGCCAACCCTGGCATGGCCTGGACGTCGTGGGCACGGTGTGTTCCCGAGGCTGTGGCAATTTTCTCCGACACTGGCTAGCCCAGGCTTGTCCAGTAGAGCAAGGTAGAGCTGGTAGACAAGGTGTAACATCCCAACTTTTCAATAAATAAGAAAGAGAGAGTCTCAAAAACCCAAAATTTAGAACCAACAAATTTTTTTTTCTCATCACATAGTGCTATGCATATAGCTCACCCTATTACTTATTTGAGTGTGCACTTTGCCATGATGCTTGTTTATGTGTTTACTCTTACTCTAAAACCCTAACCATGATCTCATGATCATCAAAATCCAAAAGAAAAGAAATGAGAAAAGAAAATATAAAAATCAACTCAACACACACATATGGCTTATGCCATTTTTGCAATTCTTAACCTAGCCCATTTTTGTTTGAACCATTGGTTGTAAATGGATACTAAACACTTATTAACACCTTGGGAATCAAAGAAACTCAAATCAAATCAAATTTGAATCAAATTTGAGCTCACATGTGATTATGGTCACTTGTGCCAATTTCAGCATGATGCCCACTTTGAGCCCCTGGCTTTTAACTTTTCCTTTCTACACTTGGCCAACTCTTTGCACCTCATCCAAGACAACATCAAGGAGAACAACTTTGCTCAAAACCACAACCCCAAACTCTGTCTCAATTTCAAATGGCAAGCAAGTAAAGTAGGGACTATGAAACAAATTCAAGATCATATGCAAAATGTGATTTTGCATTTCAATTCCATTTTGATCACCACCACCACCAATGTACTCCAATTTTTATATGATTGCAACCCACCAAAAAGATTTGCAAAATTCAAAAATATTTTTCTTGCGGGCAATTCATCAAACAGCTTGCAGGCAGAGTATCAATTTGTGCCCATACTGAAAATGAGAGGAGACTAAGTCCAAGCCTGAGCATCTCTGCACCTCTGGAGCTTCCTCTCACCTCCCTGCATCTTTTCCCTCACCTGCCCAGCACTGGAGAAGCCCAACTTGACCAAGACATGCCATGCCGTGGCATGTCATGCCACCCTCACGCCCTCTTCCTCTCTGGTCACTTCTGGCCTGCCTCACCATGTCCCTTCTCCCCCTCTCACTCCCCTGACCATGCCCAGCCTCAGCCTCGACGAAAAATCCTAGCGCCACGTGTAGAATTCGACGTGGCCAGTAGCGCCCAGACGTGCACACGCACGCGCCAGTGCGCGCATGGCGAACGCCACGGGCACGCCAGAGCGTGACGACGCCCGACGCACCACGCCTCCACTTGCCATCGCCGCTCGCCAGTCGCTGCGCCAGACCACCAGGAGACTCGCAGACATGCCCGTTGGACCGCGGGAGGACTGTGGCCGTCGTCACCATCGACGAGACCCGCCACGGCCATGCTAGCTCCCGTCAAGCTCGCGATCACCTCCGTGCAACATTTTCCCCGCAATCAAGCGCTACGTCACCGCCAGGACGTCGCCTGCCCGCGTGCATCATCGCCAGTACCCCTGCGCCGCTGTAGAGCCGACGCCATGGCTGACCTCACCTCAGACCCGCGGCCTCTCCTCGCCGCTATAAAAGGAGCACCCCGCTCCTCAAATTGAGCACACACCTCACTTCCCCTCCTCACCCTGAGCCTCCTAGCCACCTCACCTTGCTCGATTAGCCACCGCACCGCCCCAATCGCAAGATCATCGCCGCCGCCAGTACCCGAAGCTCGCCGGAGAAGGAGGCAGCCCCTGACGACGCCCCTGCTACACGGAGCTTCCTCATCTTCTCCAACATCGCGGCGCACCACTCCGACGATCGCCGGAGCTCCGACGGCCGCTCCGACCCCCTACCTCCGCCGCCAGTGAGTCCACCTCTCGCCGGAGACGAAGCCCTCCCTCGACCGTGCGATCGCATTCTAATCGCACGGCTATTATTCCCCGTACCGTTTCGCTCGTCTCAGCCCACAGACAGGTGGTCCCCCCTGTCAGCTGGCCCGCTGCGCTGGACGCACTGCTGGGCTGGCCCATCTTCCCTCTCGCGTGGCACGGCCCTTTTAATCTCCCGCCAGCCCACGATTCAAATCCAAAAAGGAAAAATAGGAAAATAATTCAATCTGATGTTGACTTTGAAATTTAATAGGGACAATTCTACTTGGCCAAATTTTACAAATTTTATATATTTGGAAACCTTAGGAAATTATCTACACAATGCCACTGGTTTGAACCCTAGATCTATTATAGAATTAAAGTGAGAAAATAAACAAGACAGGGACTTTTCTGCCTTAGATTAATTATTAAAAATCAACCATGCATGCTTTTAAGTTAATTCCAACTCCTATAATTCACATTTCACTTGTACCAATTGTTTCTGCAAAAATATGCCATGCTTACTTTGAATGATCATGGCCTAGTCGAATTAAAGGACTTTATGGCTATTTCTAGTCAAAGATATTGTCCAAAACTATTAAGAAATCATATGGGAGTGTTCCTCTCATTTAAATCTTGTCACCACCAATTCAAAATGAGGTAGAGACTCTGGTCATTTAGATCTCATATGATTGTTGGTGATATTAAATCTTTACCATGCTAGGATTAAATGGTATGAGGTGCTCACCTCATTTAAATCATTTTCTTAAATGATAAGTGTGAAGAAGTTGACTTTGGTCAACCTAGGTCACATATTATTCATGAGAGAAATTAAATCTTAATAAGATAATGAGAGGAAATTATTTCTCCAAGTAATTTAAAGTAACACCTTAATTAGTATGAGAGGAAATTATTTTTCCTAAATAAGACAACAAATCCACCCACATAATGGCAGTGTGTGATGCTAGCATAAGTTGTGTGATTCATGTGTGTGCTTAGTCTAGTACTTAAGATTGGTGTGGTGACTGTACCTCGTATTCGTATCTTAGACACTAGTACGGAAGAGTATCAAGAGGAGGAGGAGGAGGAGGCCTACTTCCAAGGAGAAGAAGACCAATTTAATCAGTACAACAACCAAGGCAAGCTAATATTCTTGCAAAGTGCAAAGCTCTATCAGGGCAAGGCACACTCACCTATTACTTTATGTTTCCTGATCCCATCCCCAGTTTTATTCTTGCAAAGTTTTTACTTTATTTATTAAAGCTTACTTTTATAGTTAACTTTGGTCTAAGTATAGAGTAGAACAAGAGTATCAAACTTAGCCTAAGAAGCTTATGAGTTAAGTAGCACTCATCAAGACTAGTTGCTAGTGCTAACAAATAAAAGTGGCTACTCTAGGTGGGAACATGTGATTTGTTTTGAATTTGAAACCTTGAATGATTTTTGAAGGTGAATATGACCAAGAGAAGATGGTGATTTTTGATAAAACTGATATTGGTTTGAATGCGATACCTTTCCAATTTTTGAGTACCCCCACAATACCTGATTATGGGTAGGGCTTAACTAGAAATTTATACATCTTAGTATGGGTTCCCTCTGAACAAGCATCATAGGGGTTATGCCGAGGCTGCCTCCGTTGTTGAGAAATGATGTGAATTGAGGTGAATTGTACGGCCAAGCCCTGTGCAGGGTTGACGGTTGGTCTTCACTGGGAGGCCAAGCTCATGGGGAGAGGTGCCTATACTAGGGTATGTAAGTGAAAGGTTATGGTTGATGATCCGCGACTGAGTTACGAATATCTGGGTTATCCGACGGATGAAATCAAATGTTGTGGCACAAGTGTGCAACCTCTGCAGAGTGTAAACCTATTCGAATAGCGTGTCCACGGTTACGGACGGTTGGAAAGGCCATACTGTTACTTTGTCGAGGTTTTCTTGAAAAGGTGATGATTTGAATGGTGACTTGAATTGAATCACAACTAAGTTGTGGGAATGACACTAATGTTCCCACGTGAGTTAGTTAGCAGATGGAGAGTCCTTTAATAAATGCTTATGAAATAAAATTGGCTTTATGCAAAGAAACCTAGAGCTTAGCACCCCTTACTAAAATTTGGTAGTACTTATACTAGTATTAGTTTGCGAGTACTTTGGAGTACTCACGGCTGTGTCCCTGGCTATTCAAATGGCCAGAGTATGAAGAGGAGCAGCACTATGAAGACGACGGCCAGCAGGATGTCTACCACAACTAGGAGTTCTTCTGACGTCAAGCGTTGGCCTATGGAATTATATAGTCCACTACTACTACGCTTCCGCTATGTAATGTGTTCGTTGATCAGTAGATCAACCATTTGTGTAATATTGGATCATGTGATCCCCTTTTGTAAGACGATTATGGTTTGTAATGAATGATGACTTATGATATCAGCTGTTATGTCTCGCAACAACAATCTTCCTGGGATTGCGATGTATGGCATAATAGGCATCTGGATTTAGAAATTCGGGTGTTTACAAGTTGGTATCAGAGCCATTGTTTGACCTTAGGAGACCCTAGTTAGAATGGACGTCTGAAAACTTAGTTTCAAAAACAAATGAAGGGAATATTTACAAAAAACTTATTCACTCTCTTACCCTGAAGACTTTTATCAAAGGAGGAAATTCATGCTTCACCTTGCAATTCTACATAAAACTTTGATACACTTACACATCTCTAACTTACTCATCCGTTTCGCTTTCAGATGGAGCCAACCAACACCAAGTTTTACCAGCTAGGCAATGACGGTAACCTGATCTTCGAGAAGGACCTGAATGCCCTGTCTGACTTTCTTGGACGCCCGCACCCAGAGTTCCACGGAGTCGAGGTCAACGACCAGCCCGGAGGGGAGCTTCAGTGGGTTATCACCGCTGATACGAGGGGCAAGATGGAGCCTCCTACCTCTGAGAGGATCCTCTTCCCCTTCAGGGAAAGCAACTGGCTGGACGGACTCGCACGTGCTCTTCAGGAAGCACTTGCCCGTTTGTGCGGACAGAATGTGACAGCCCTTCAGGAAGAACGTTTTGCGCATCTCGCAAGGCGTAACACTGCTGGAGAACCCATGGACCTGCCCCTACACCCCGAGCTGAGGCACCATGTCGATCATCTGGACTTCATGCTGTACCACACTCAGCAGGATCTGGACAACACCCGCGCCTACGCCAACCAGACTCACCTTGCACTGGCAAATCATGCTGATGCAATCAAGATGCTTGCCAAGGACCGCAAGACCCTCCGCCTGCAGCGTGCCAAGAAGAACGCTACCATCACGCGCCTTCACGCCAGGATAGCATCCTTGGAGGCCACTGTCAAGGCCCAAGAGGACCAGCTGAATGAGATGGAAGAAGACGGTGAAGACCTTCAGGGAGGAGAAGCCTTCCTGAGTGATGATGATGACTTCGAGGAGGATGAGAACACCGAGGAGGAGGACTACGAGTTCCTGGAGGCCGGAGAAGATGACTTTATCCCGATCGATGTGGATGATGAGTAGTTGCACTTGATCACTTGAGTAGGTGTGAGTATGTATCCCGTCCTGTGTATCGTATCACGAGTAAATGGTTCTTAAAACCATGGAGGTGTTAGCTTGTAATATGTGATGTTTGAATGAATGAATGTGTGTTTGTGTTTACCATCCAAAGAATTCAAGATTTAAATTTTTGAACCGACTCAAAATAAGCCATAGAAATTTCCCTCTCATCTCATGATCTATTTCCATGTTCAGATGGCCCCTCCAACTCGCAGCGCAAGTCAAGATGCCATGATGCAACTGCTGCAGACTTTGATGGCTGATAGAGAAGCTGAAAGAGCCGAGAGACAGGCCAATCTTGCTGCACTCCAGCAGCTAGCTCAGAATAATCCAGGCCATGGAAACCATGATCACCCAGGATCAAAACTCAAGAACTTTCAAAACACTAATCCCCCTGTTTTCAGCAAGACTGAAGAACCCCTGGATGCCGATGATTGGCTCCAGACTATGGAAAACAATTTAGAAGTAGCTGGAGTTGAGGAAAATGAGAAAGTGCTGTTCGCCACGCACTACCTAGCAGGACCAGCAAGAGCTTGGTGGACAAGCACCCGTGCCATGAACGCGGGACAATTCATGACTTGGGCAGATTTCAAGCTCAAGTTCAGCAAGTACCATGTGCCCCCGGGTCTGATAAAGAAGATGAGGGATGAATTCCGTGAATTAAAACAAGGCCGGATGTCGGTGGTAGAATACCGCGACAGGTTCCTCACCCTGTCAAGGTACGCCCCCGATGAAACCGACACCACGAAAGAGAAAGGAGAGATTCTAAATGGTCTGCATGATGAGATGCAGACAGTCTTGGTCAATATCCCCTTCGCCGACCTTGAAGCCCTAGTGGATTCCGCCATCCAGATGGAAGGCAAACTTCACCAAGCCAACAAGAACCGCAAACGCCGCATGATGCACCAAAGTGGGCCCAGCAACCCTCAGAAGTATCGCCCAGCTCAAGCGGAGGTTTCACCCAAGAAACAACAAGCCCCAGATGCAGACTTCACGCCCGGGTTTTCAGAACCGGAGTGGAGGAAACCCCAGGCCAGGAGGCTACCCCAACAACAACAGCAACTACCCCAACAACAACAACTTCAACCGCGCTCCGCCAAGAGCCCCCAACAACAACAACAGCAACACCAACACCGCTCCGAGGACTGGGAGCAATGCCATCCCCGTCACCCCCAAGGACAAGTCCACCATCACTTGTTACGAGTGTGGAGTCGTGGGACACTACTCCAATGAGTGCCCCAAAAGGTTAGCCAAGAATGCCGCCAACGCCGCACCTGCTCAGCAGCAACGCCGTGTCTCCACCGGCAGAAGTTCACCCCAACAACCCCAACAACCGCAACGGTCGCCTCTACCACATGAACGCCGAGGAAGCCCAGGAAGCACCAGACGTGGTGCTGGGTATGTTCTCTGTTAACTCAATACCAGCAAGAGTGTTGTTTGATTCCGGGGCATCACATTCATTTGTCACTGAAGACTTTACATGCACAAGTAAAATTCAACCAGTCAGTTTGAAGCATGTCATGATAGTCCAAATACCAGGTTCGACTACAAAAGCTAGAAAAATTTGCAAAGATGTGCCTATTAAAATGCATGGAGTAGATTTTTATGCAAATTTGATTGTTCTGGGAACAAAAGGTTTGGAAGTAGTACTGGGTATGGATTGGATGTCGAAACATCATGGATTGATTGATTGTGCCAAGAAGGCCATCACCATGACTAGTAGCACCGGAATATTAGTAGAGCATGTATCTGAAAGGCTGCCCAGAAAGTTTACTGCAACAGTATAGCCCAGCCAACCTTGGATCAGATCGGGTCGTCTGTCGATACCCTGATGTGTTTCCTGATGATTTACCTGGTATGCCCCCAGATAGGGATATCGAGTTTATCATTGAGTTAATCCCTGGAACCGGACCGATAGCCCAGAGAGCCTATAGCATGAACCCCGCAGAGTTAGTCGAACTAAAGAAGCAACTGGATGATATGCTAGCCAAAGGTTTGATCCAACCAAGTGCCTCGCCCTGGAGATCCCCAGTTTTGTTTGTGGATAAGAAGGACGGTGCCACTCGTTTATGTACGGATTACCGTAAGCTTAACGATGTCACCATCAAGAACAAGTACCCCTGCCAAAGATAGAAGACCTATTTGACCAGCTGGCCGGTGCCAAAGTGTTCTCTAAGATTGATCTTAGGACTGGTTACCACCAACTGAAGATCCGTGCCACGATATTCCTAAGACTGCCTTTACCACCCGATATGGATTGTACGAGTACAATGTCATGTCATTTGGATTGACCAATGCCCCTGCTTACTTCATGAATCTCATGAATAAGATCTTTATGGACTTTTTGGATAAGTTCGTCGTGGTCTTCATCGACGACATTCTTATCTACTCCAAATCCGAAGAAGAACATGAGCAGCATTTGGAGATTATCCTAGAAACCCTTAGACAGCATCAGTTGTATGCCAAGTTTAGCAAATGTGAGTTTTGGCTGAAAGAAGTAGGATTCCTGGGACATGTCTTGTCTGCCGGAGGTATTGCCGTAGATCCCGCTAAGATCAAGACCGTTACCGAATGGCAAGCCCCAACCACCCAGACCGAGGTCCGCGCTTTTCTTGGATTAGCCGGATATTACCGCAGATTTGTGGAAGGCTTTTCAAGCATAGCTAGACCAATGACCCAACTGTTGAAGAAGGATAAGAAGTTTGAATGGACGGATAAATGTGAAGAGAATTTTCAGCAGCTCAAGAGAAGATTGACCACAGCCCCAATTCTGATCATGCCCGATATCACTAAGCCATTCGACGTCTATTGTGATGCATCCAAGATTGGTCTTGGATGTGTGTTGATGCAAGAAGGCAAGGTGATATCATATCTGTCAAGGCAACTGAAGCAACATGAGCAGAACTACCCAACCCATGACTTGGAGTTGAGCCGTAGTCTTAGCCCTGAAAGTGTGGCGTCATTACCTCATGGGTAATCGATGCGAGATATATTCAGATCACAAGAGCTTGAAGTATATTTTCACCCAGAAGGAGCTGAATATGAGACAGCGCAGATGGATAGAATTAATCAAGGATTACGACATGGAAATTCACTACCACCCGGCAAGGCCAATGTGGTAGCGGATGCCCTAAGTAGACTGCCGTGTCGTTGAACTCCATGATCGCAATAGAGCAACCTGTATCAAGAGTTTGAACAGTTCAGACTAGAGCTAGTGAGCGAAGGATTCTTAGCCAGCATTGAGCTCCAACCCACCTTGATAAGTCAGATAAAGGAGGCCCAGAAGGGAAATGCCAGCATTGACGGAATCAAGAGTCAGATAGCTGCAGGAAAAGCACCGGAATTCACCATATATGAAGAAGGAGTTCTTTGGTACAACGGACGCCTTTGTGTACCCTCAGATTCAGAGTTGAAGCAGGTCATTCTGAAGGAGGCTCACGACACCCTATACTCCATTCACCCCGGAGGGACCAAGATGTATCAAGATTTGAAAGAACAATTTTGGTGGCACGGAATGAAGCGGGAGATCGGAAGCTACATCGCCAAGTGCGATATTCACAGAGAGTCAAGGAACACCAGCGACCCGCAGGATTGTTGCAACGTTACAGATTCGGAATGGAAGTGGGATTCAGTCGGAATGGATTTTATCACTGGATTGCCCAACTCTAGCAGAGGAAATGATTCCATTTGGGTCGTAGTCGATAGATTGACTAAGGTAGCCCATTTTATCCCTGTCAAGACCACCTATCAAGGCCCCAAGTTAGCTGAGTTATATATCTCCAGAATAGTCGCCTGCATGGAACCCCAAAGTCATTTGTGTCGATAGAGGATCCCAATTCACCTCAAGACTCAAAAAGTGCATGAAGGACTAGGAACCCGTCTGAATTTCAGCACCGCTTATCACCCGCAGACTGACGGACAGACCGAGAGAGTCAACCAGATACTGGAAGATATGTTGAGAGCCTGTGTGCTAGAATATGGATCCAAATGGGAAGACCACCTTATGCAGAATTCTCCTACAACAATAGTTATCAAGCCGCTTACAGATGGCCCCCTTTGAAGCCATGTACGGAAGAAAGTGCCGTACCCCTTTGAACTGGTCGGAAGTCGGAGATAGCCAAGTCTTCGGCCCAGATGTTCTCCGAGAAGCCGAAGAGAAGGTGCACAAGATCCGTGAATACCTCAAGACCGCCCAGTCAAGATAGAAGAGCTACGCCGACAAGAGACGCCGAGAGATGACATTCGAGATCGAAGATTTTGTGTATCTCAAAGTCTCACCCCTCAAAGGAATGCAGAGATTTCAACTCAGAGGAAAGCTCGCCCCCAGATATGTCGGACCCTTCAAAGTTCTGAGTCGCCGAGGAGAAGTTTCATATCAACTTGAACTACCGGAAGAAATGTCCGCAGTGCACAATGTGTTTCACATCTCACTACTTCGGAAGTGCCTAGAAGTGCCGGAGAAGATCGAAGTGTTCAAGAACATTGACCACGGAGCTATTGATATCAACAAGGACCTGACATACCGTGAAGTGCCTATCCGCATACTTGAAGAAGCTTTCAGGACCACCCGCACCAGGAGTATCAAGTTCCTGAAGATTCAGTGGAGCAATCACACTGAAGACGAAGCCACTTGGGAGCGCGAAGAGGACATGAAGAAGGAATACCCAGATCTCTTTACTACCTAATTTTTCTTTAGATCTCGGGACGAGATCTTTTGTAAGGGGGAAGGGTTTGTAACATCCCAACTTTTCAATAAATAAGAAAGAGAGAATCTCAAAAACCCAAAATTTAGAACCAACAAATTTTTTTTTCTCATCACATAGTGCTATGCATATAGCTCACCCTATTACTTATTTGAGTGTGCACTTTGCCATGATGCTTGTTTATGTGTTTACTCTTACTCTAAAACCCTAACCATGATCTCATGATCATCAAAATCCAAAAGAAAAGAAATGAGAAAAGAAAATATAAAAATCAACTCAACACACACATATGGCTTATGCCATTTTTGCAATTCTTAACCTAGCCCATTTTTGTTTGCACCATTGGTTGTAAATGGATACTAAACACTTATTAACACCTTGGGAATCAAAGAAACTCAAATCAAATCAAATTTGAATCAAATTTGAGCTCACATGTGATTATGGTCACTTGTGCCAATTTCAGCATGATACCCACTTTGAGCCCCTGGCTTTTAACTTTTCCTTTCTACACTTGGCCAACTCTTTGCACCTCATCCAAGACAACATCAAGGAGAACAACTTTGCTCAAAACCACAACCCCAAACTCTGTCTCAATTTCAAATGGCAAGCAAGTAAAGTAGGGACTATGAAACAAATTCAAGATCATATGCAAAATGTGATTTTGCATTTCAATTCCATTTTGATCACCACCACCACCAATGTACTCCAATTTTTATATGATTGCAACCCACCAAAAAGATTTGCAAAATTCAAAAATATTTTTCTTGCGGGCAATTCATCAAACAGCTTGCAGGCAGAGTATCAATTTGTGCCCATACTGAAAATGAGAGGAGACTAAGTCCAAGCCTGAGCATCTCTGCACCTCTGGAGCTTCCTCTCACCTCCCTGCATCTTTTCCCTCACCTGCCCAGCACTGGAGAAGCCCAACTTGACCAAGATATGCCATGCCGTGGCATGTCATGCCACCCTCACGCCCTCTTCCTCTCTGGTCACTTCTGGCCTGCCTCACCATGTCCCTTCTCCCCCTCTCACTCCCCTGACCATGCCCAGCCTCAGCCTCGACGAAAAATCCCAGCGCCACGTGTAGAATTCGACGTGGCCAGTAGCGCCCAGACGTGCACACGCACGCGCCAGTGCGCGCACGGCGAATGCCACGGGCACGCCAGAGCGTGACGACGCCCGACGCACCACGCCTCCACTTGCCATCGCCGCTCGCCAGTCACTGCGCCAGACCACCAGGAGACTCGCAGACATGCCCGTTGGACCGTGGGAGGACTGTGG
Organism: Lolium multiflorum; assembly: GCA_030979885.1. Classification (NCBI taxonomy): domain Eukaryota; kingdom Viridiplantae; phylum Streptophyta; class Magnoliopsida; order Poales; family Poaceae; genus Lolium; species Lolium multiflorum. Next base: position 1,355,953 of record CM061747.1, on the reverse strand, counting down.
CCATCGTCACCGTCGACGAGACCCGCCACGGCCATGCTAGCTCCCGTCAAGCTCGCGATCACCTCCGTGCACCGTTTTCCCCGCAATCAAGCGCTACGTCACCGCCAGGACGTCGCCTGCCCGCGTGCATCATCGCCAGTACCCCTGCGCCGCTGTAGAGCCGACGCCATGGCTGACCTCACCTCAGACCCGCGGCCTCTCCTCGCCGCTATAAATGGAGCACCCCGCTCCTCAAATTGAGCACACACCTCACTTCCCCTCCTCACCCTGAGCCACCTAGCCACCTCACCTTGCTCGATTAGCCACCGCACCGCCCCAATCGCAAGATCATCGCCGCCGCCAGTACCCGAAGCTCGCCGGAGAAGGAGGCAGCCCCTGACGACGCCCCTGCTACACGGAGCTTCCTCATCTTCTCCAACATCGCGATGCACCACTCTGACGATCGCCGGAGCTCCGACGGCCGCTCCGACCCCCTACCTCCGCCGCCAGTGAGTCCACCTCTCGCCGGAGACGAAGCCCTCCCTCGACCGTGCGATCGCGTTCTAATCGCACGGCTATTATTCCCCGTACCGTTTCGCTCGTCTCAGCCCATAGACAGGTGGTCCCCCCCTATCAGCTGGCCCGCTGCGCTGGACGCACTGCTGGGCCGGCCCATCTTCCCTCTCGCATGGCACGGCCCTTTTAATTTCCCGCCAGCCCACGATTCAAATCCAAAAAGGAAAAATAGGAAAATAATTCAATCTGATGTTGACTTTGAAATTTAATAGGGACAATTCTACTTGGCCAAATTTTACAAATTTTATATATTTGGAAACCTTAGGAAATTATCTACACAATGCCACTGGTTTGAACCCTAGATCTATTATAGAATTAAAGTGAGAAAATAAACAAGACAGGGACTTTTCTGCCTTAGATTAATTATTAAAAATCAACCATGCATGCTTTTAAGTTAATTCCAACTCCTATAATTCACATTTCACTTGTACCAATTGTTTCTGCAAAAATATGCCATGCTTACTTTGAATGATCATGGCCTAGTCGAATTAAAGGACTTTATGGCTATTTCTAGTCAAAGATATTGTCCAAAACTATTAAGAAATCATATGGGAGTGTTCCTCTCATTTAAATCTTGTCACCACCAATTCAAAATGAGGTAGAGACTCTGGTCATTTAGATCTCATATGATTGTTGGTGATATTAAATCTTTACCATGCTAGGATTAAATGGTATGAGGTGCTCACCTCATTTAAATCATTTTCTTAAATGATAAGTGTGAAGAAGTTGACTTTGGTCAACCTAGGTCACATATTATTCATGAGAGAAATTAAATCTTAATAAGATAATGAGAGGAAATTATTTCTCCAAGTAATTTAAAGTAACACCTTAATTAGTATGAGAGGAAATTATTTTTCCTAAATAAGACAACAAATCCACCCACATAATGGCAGTGTGTGATGCTAGCATAAGTTGTGTGATTCATGTGTGTGCTTAGTCTAGTACTTAAGATTGGTGTGGTGACTGTACCTCGTATTCGTATCTTAGACACTAGTACGGAAGAGTATCAAGAGGAGGAGGAGGAGGAGGAGGCCTACTTCCAAGGAGAAGAAGACCAATTTAATCAGTACAACAACCAAGGCAAGCTAATATTCTTGCAAAGTGCAAAGCTCTATCAGGGCAAGGCACACTCACCTATTACTTTATGTTTCCTGATCCCATCCCCAGTTTTATTCTTGCAAAGTTTTTACTTTATTTATTAAAGCTTACTTTTATAGTTAACTTTGGTCTAAGTATAGAGTAGAACAAGAGTATCAAACTTAGCCTAAGAAGCTTATGAGTTAAGTAGCACTCATCAAGACTAGTTGCTAGTGCTAACAAATAAAAGTGGCTACTCTAGGTGGGAACATGTGATTTGTTTTGAATTTGAAACCTTGAATGATTTTTGAAGGTGAATATGACCAAGAGAAGATGGTGATTTTTGATAAAACTGATATTGGTTTGAATGCGATACCTTCCAATTTTTGAGTACCCCCACAATACCTGATTATGGGTAGGGCTTAACTAGAAATTTATACATCTTAGTATGGGTTCCCTCTGAACAAGCATCATAGGGGTTATGCCGAGGCTGCCTCCGTTGTTGAGAAATGATGTGAATTGAGGTGAATTGTACGGCCAAGCCCTGTGCAGTTCCCAGGTTGACAGTTGGTCTTCACTGGGAGGCCAAGCTCATGGGGAGAGGTGCCTATACTAGGGTATGTAAGTGAAAGGTTATGGTTGATGATCCGCGTACTGAGTTACGATTATTCAGGGTTATCCCTGACGGATGAAATCAAATGTTGTGGCACAAGTGTGCAACCTCTGCAGAGTGTAAACCTATTCGAATAGCTGTGTCCACGGTTACGGACAGTTGGAAAGGCCATACTGTTACTTTGTCAGAGGTTTTCTTGAAAAGGCTGATGATTTGAATGGTGACTTGAATTGAATCACAACTAAGTTGTGGGAATGACACTAATGTTCCCACGTGAGTTAGTTAGCAGATGGAGAGTCCTTTAATAAATGCTTATGAAATAAAATTGGCTTTATGCAAAGAAACCTAGAGCTTAGCACCCCTTACTAAAATTTGGTAGTACTTATACTAGTATTAGTTTGCGAGTACTTTGGAGTACTCACGGCTGTGTCCCTGGCTATTCAAATGGCCAGAGTATGAAGAGGAGCAGCACTATGAAGACGACGGCCAGCAGGATGTCTACCACAACTAGGAGTTCTTCTGACGTCAAGCGTTGGCCTGTGGAATTATATAGTCCACTACTACTACGCTTCCGCTATGTAATGTGTTCGTTGATCAGTAGATCAACCATTTGTGTAATATTGGATCATGTGATCCCCTTTTGTAAGACGATTATGGTTTGTAATGAATGATGACTTATGATATCAGCTGTTATGTCTCGCAACAACAATCTTCCTGGGATTGCGATGTATGGCATAATAGGCATCTGGATTTAGAAATTCGGGTGTTTACACAAGGTGGGCAAGGCTAGAGGTGAGAGAGGTGAGCTATGGCATGGTGGTGCAAAGCAAGGCCGGCATGGCAATGGCATTGCCATGTCTAGCCATTTCTAGGGGTGCAAGTTAGAGGCATTGTGTTGAAGGGGACCAGGGGACAAGGTTTGATCAAGTGGAGATCCAAATTTGGCCAGAGCACTATTTCAAATAGTGAATTTGGTTTGATTTGATTCCTGCCCACCAAGTGCTCGACACAATGGCCGCAAGAAAGAAATTTTCAAATTTTTGAATGAAATTTGGTGGAGTTGATTCATATAGTCAAAGGCACACAATGGTGGTGGTGGTGTGCAAAATTGAATTGGTTTGTGAAATTTCAAAATGGGTAGGATCTAGTTTGTGTTTCAATGTTGCTACTTTGCGGGCTCATAGTTTGAAATTGGGAGAGAATTTGCAGGGGTGGTTTTGAGCAAAGTTGTTCACCTTGATGTGGTCTTGGATGAGGTGCAAAGAGTTGGAATTGTTTGGTTTGAAAATCTCTTAAAACAGAGGCTCAAAGTGGGCATCAGGCAACAAATGGCAGTTTTGACCATTAGTGCATGTGAGCACAATTTGATTTCAAATTTGATTTGATTTGAGTTTCTTTGATTCCAAAAGTGTTTATAAGTGTTTAGTAACATTCTCCAACCAGTGGTGCAAGCCAAAATGGTATAGGTTGAAGATTTTCAAAAATGGCATAACCCATATGTGAGGGTTTTGTGATTTTTCTATTTTCTTTGTGACCTTCAAAGGATCAAAGTTAGGGTTTTAGGTAATAAGCATAAGCACCCAAACAAACATCATGGCAATCTCATACAATAATGCACAACCTTATGCATAGCACTATATGCAAATAAAAGTTTTTGTTAGGTCTAAAATTTGAAATTTTGGAAACCCCCATTTCTCATTGATTTGAAATTTGGGGTGTTACACCAAGGCGGAGCGGGTGGTTGACCAAATCGGGACGACGCTGTTCCTCAAGAACACGGTTATGAACTGCACGAAAACGGCCCCAAAAATTCGTCGATTTCAACCGAAGTAGGAAGAATTTGAGCAGGAAAATTTGAGGAATGATAGATCAACCACAATAACATCAGATCTGTGGATCAAAACCACAAAAAACGCAACAAATTCGCAGATCAAATTTCGAGCTATTTTTTGGGGCAAAATTTTTTGGACGAAAATCGGTGGAATTGGGGGTCAAATTCGTGGCAACCTTTGCTCTGATACCATATGATGGGGCCTAAGGCCACGTGTTGCCCGATCTCACGAATTGACCGAGGGAAAGGCGGGGAGAGGAAGAACATGAAGAACACGGCGAAGAACACGATGAACACACGCAAACGCACACCAACCCGATACAATTCCGGATTACTCCCGATAGCCCGAACCACTATCCCGATAGAATCTCTCAAGGGAGAGACACGAGGTAGAATCCCCGAGAGAAAGACCGGTATACGATCTATAGAGTCACACGTGTGAGAGACCGCGGTAGAATCACAAGTGTGAAATATAAATCATATAAGGAGTGCCTTGATACAATAGATATGATAATCTAAGGAGGGGGTTTCCCTAATCCCAAAGGGATGGTGGAGGCATAAGCCTAGGTTCTCTCAAGTTCAACTCTTTTCTAATGAAGGGGGAGGTGGGAGCCTATATATAGGGAGCCACTAAGGAGGGATAGTTTAGGCATACAAATAGCATAGGGGGTAAAGTAGCATATCTAGGGCATTCCGGCGATAAGACCGGCGGTGCCGGGCTGGGCGCCGGTTCTCGGCGAGTGTTTCGGTGCGCTGGTTGGGATTGGCGTGGGGGCCGGTGGCGCCGGTTTGTGCGCCGATTTCGCCAAGTCTTCTTCCGTCTCCTCTTCCATGCTTCCGTGACGTCGGACTTGAGCATAGTTCTTGATGACGACCATGATGCGGATAAGACCGAAGGTCGGGCTACATCACAGACAATAGTCGGTGATGCCAACATGGAAGCTGAAAGGATCCGACAGGAAGCCATTCGCCCCCGGAGGATCAATTTTGAAAGCCCCACCAATCATCAGCCACTCGCAACTCGAAAGGACAACATGAAGAAGGCTGCGGAGCTCCTGGCTTAGAATGATGAAGAAATCGACATCAACCACCTCCGTACACTCGTCGCTTCAGCAATGAAGCAACAGAGTAAGGCGGATACTTCGCGCAGGATGGAATCCAACCCGGATCTATGCATATCCACCGCGCAGAATAACGCCTCATGAAGGGAACGTCGTGACGAGCAATCGCGCACCGGATCTACGGAGCACAGAAGAAGAACCAGAGAACATCCAAATCCGATCCCGTACCCTCGGAAACTCCTCCGGCGGATAAGAACAAGGGAAAGGATCCGATGTATGCTGGCAGGGACAAGTACCGAAACTCGTCACCTCCGCCCCGGAACCCGCGTCCTCCTCCGCCACCTCGCCGACGGAGTCCAGCTGGAAACTCCAGACCCCATGGGCCTGGTGGAATTAACATCCGCGACAACGTCGTTCCTCCGAGGAGTCGGAACAAGGAGCGCACGCCTCAGCCCCGCAGGAGCCAGAATGAAGAGCGTGAGCCTAAGCCCCGCACGAGCCGGAACGAGGGAGGCGACCGCCATCATGGAGAAGGTAGCCACCGTAGCCGGAGTCAGCACAATGAAGGACGTGGAGATCTAGAAGGCGGAAGCAAAAAGTCTCATCGGCCCCTCGCAGATCCCCCTCCCCACCACCTAGTGGAGGGGGGCGGAGGCGGTGGCCAGAGATCTCACTCCCGCTCAAAATTCCCCACCCGTAGGAGCTCACACGACGCACGGGAACGTCTCAACGAATAGAGGACTGGGTACATAGGCCCAAAATGCTTCGCCAGGAGGATCCGAGAGGAACCAATGCCAAAAGGCTTGAACCTCAAGCTGCCCAGAAATCTGAAGCACTATGATGATAGTGAAAGGCCCGATACCTGGATCGATGACTACTTCAATGCAGTCAGCTTTGCCGGAGGGACCCCCAATATGGCATGCCGCATGCTCCAGTTGTACCTTGTTGGTCCAGCCCGTACTTGGCTCAGCGACCTCGACGAGAATTCTATCTTTTGCTGGTTTGACATGAATGTCGCCTTTGAAAAGCACTTCAGGGGCACCTACAAAAGACCCTCCACGACCAGCGATCTGCAGGTTTCCATCTAACTGCCGATTTAAGTTCGAGCTCGGTTGGTTGGCTCGGGAAGGTTTTCATACCATGGTTAAAAGGATATGGGAAAGACCGGTTGTAGGTTTGTCCCCGATGCAGAGGTGGAATAACAAGATGCGTGTTGTACGCAAACACCTTTGTGGTTGGGCACGACACACAACTGAGATTCTTAAAAAAGAAAAACAACGGCTTTCACCTATTATAGATGACCTTGAAGCTAAAGCAGAAGTTCGCCCTCTTTCTGCACAAGAGATTGAGCGAAAAGCCAATCGAATGCGGAAATTGTAAAACTTCTGCGTGAGGAGGAGCTGAAATGGTACCAAAGGTCAAAGGCCCAATTTATTCTTGAGGGAGATTCGAATATGAGGTACTTCCATTGTATTGCCAATGGCAAACATAGGAAGAAACTGATTCGTTCTCTTGTCCAGAATGAGGGTATGATCGAGGGCCATGAACAGTTGAAGTCGTTCATTACGAGCTATTATAAGGGACTTTTTGGTGCTCCCGGGGAAGGTAATTTCTCGTTTGATGAGACTAGAACGGATGATATTCCTCAAGTCTCTCAAGCGGAGAATAATTTTCTTACTTCTCCTTACACGGAGGAGGAAGTAAGAAAAGCTGTCTTCCAAATGGAGCATAATAAAGCCCCTGTTCCTGATGGTTTTTCTGCTGAATTTTATCAGCATTTCTGGGATGTCATCAAGTCTAACCTTCTTGCTCTTTTTGCGGATCTTCATGCCTGACAGTTGGAGCTGTTTAGGCTTAACTTTGGTGAAATTATCTTATTGCCGAAGGTTAATGAAGCAGAACAACAATATCATCCTATTTGCCTTCTTAACGTCAGCTTTAATTTTTTTACTAAGGTGGCCACGATACGTGTTGTGGGTATACTTTATGGGTATATCAACGGCATGGCCTAGATCCGGCAAGCCCGGGTGGCCCATAGATGGTGATATGGCATGTGGCCCATCGGGCGGCCCAGTTGCTGTAGATCATGAAGGATGAAGTCCAGCTCAGGAACAGGGAGCCGGATCCCAACCGACCTACGAAGGAGGCCGGATCCGTGGAGGCCCATAAAGTATCCGGATCCGGTACGGCCTAGGGGAAGGCGGATCCTTGACGTGCACGGCAATGTAACATTCCGTAGTTAGGCAACTTGTATTCCGGGTAGGACTCTCCATGTAAACCCTAGATCCGGACGTCTTTATAAGCCGGATCCTGGGAGCCCTAAAGGGCACAACCACAACTCATTGTAACCACGCGAAAGCGCCCAAATAATTCCAGACAAGCAGCAGTAGGCCTTGCCATCGTGCAAGTGTTCCGAAGCTGGGTAAATCGCGTACCACCGTCCCGAGGACTCTCCGCCCAATGGCCCCTACTACTTTTCCCTCGTGAGGATCCCTCCTCCGAGGTACCGTCTAATAAGCAACGATGCTTGGCGCCACGTCGCGGCGGAGGCCGAACCGGGAGGGTTCTACTCTGAGGCATCGGCGACACCATCGCCGTGGGCGATCTTGTACGCCCAAGAACTTTCCGATCATCCCTCAGACGAGTGCTGGATTCCGGCTAAGACAAACCCCGTCAAGCTCTCCATTGTCCCGATCGGCAGGATACACATCTTCATCGGCGAAACCGCCGATTTCGACGAAAAAACTCTGGTAAGTCACGCTGACGTGACCGCCGCTGAGCAGGACGTTGTCGCGAAGATCCGATCTGAGATGCAGGAGCTTCCCAAGGAAGATTCCGCCTTAGATCCGGAAATTTCAAAACCCACCCAATCCGCCCCTGAGCAGGAATTACGGGGGAAGACCAATGCAGATCCCTGGGTCTCCCATGTGTTAGAGAAGCAAAGGTGCCACTTCGTGCACTTCCTCGCACATACCGCAGGAACCGCCCATCCTCAGGAAGGAGCTGGACCCACGCAGGTTGAGGCTGCCGGAGACAGCGAAGCACCGGATCAGCCCGGAGATAAAGAGGAATCAATCCTGGGCAATCTTAGCCCAACCTCAGACGACGCTTCAACCATGAACACGGAGGAATACAACAAAGCTATGAAGGAGTTCGAAGATGAGGAGGCAGCCGAAGCAGAATCTGCCCTGCCCAAGCAGGTTCTTGCGACCATAACTGGGCTGGAGCAGGAAGCTGACGAAGAAACTCCGACCGGCGACCGGATCCTGGATCAATCCACTTCGGAGACTCCACCTTCGCGACTTTTCCGCGTTGCGCAGGAACCCGGAGAAAGACACGGCTCCGAGCACACGGAGTACATGACCGCAGATGAGCTCGTCGAACAGGCCGGCCGGGGTGCTATCGCACACTCGGAAATCCTCAACAAACCCATAACTCCGGACGAAGCCGCCAATCCTGAAGTTCTCGAAGCAAAAAGAAAGGAGATGCTGGCCACCGCCCAAGTATTCGCCAACACCGCAGCAGCAATGCTGGAGGAAAGGCAAGAGGCAGGTGCAGTGATGGAAAGTTTTCTCAAGAGAGAGCGCGAAGCTGCAAAATGCTTGGAAGAAGCTAAGAAACTCCGAGCAAAGTGGGAAGCCATGATGGCAGACGCTGATAAGGAAGCAGACAGAATCCGCAGGGAGGCCATTGGCCCCCGAAAGATCAACTTTGCAACCCCCTCAAATCAGCAGCCACTCACCACTCCAAAGGATAATATGAAGAAAGCTGCGGAGATCTTAGCCAAGAAAGACGAGGAAATCGACATCGCATACCTCCGGACGCTGGTAGTTTCAGCAATGAAGCAACAAAGCAAGGCAGATACTTCGCGCCGGTTGGAATCCAACCCGGAACACTGCGTCTCCACAGCGCAGAAGGACTCCTCCGGAAGGCCTCACCGTGACGATGAATTGTGCACCGGATCCACGGAGCGCAGAAGGAGAACCAGAGAACATCCAAATCCGGTCCCGGTACCATCGAAAACACCTCCGACGGACCCAAGAAAGGGAAAGGATCCGATGTACACTGGAAGAGACAAATACCGGAAACCATCACCTCCGCCATGACACCAGGCACCTCCTCCGCCCCCTCGCCATCGTAGTCCAGTCGGAAACACCAGGCCCCATGGGCCTGGCGGAATCAATATCTGCAACAACGTGGTCCCTCAGAGGAATCGGAACACGGAGCGTACGCCGGAACCTCGTCGGAGCCGGAATGAAGAACGCGAGCCGGAGCCCCGCAGAAGCCGAAACGATGGAGGCGATCACCATCGCGCGGAAGGTAGCCACCGAAGCCGGAGTCAGCAGCGGGACGGGCGTGGCAAATCCGAAGCCGGAAGCAAAAGGTCCCACAGGCTCCCTCGCAAATCTCCCTCCCCACCACCCAGTGGAGGAGGCGGAGGCGGAGGCGGAGGCTGGAGATCTCGCTCTCGCTCGAAGCCCCCCCGCTCTGGCCCACGCGACGCAAGGGAACGTCTCAACGAGTATAGATCTGAATACATTGGCCCAAAATGCTTCGGCAGGATGATCCGAGAGGAGCCATATCCAAAGGGCTTGAACCTTAAGCTACCCGGAAATCCGAAGCACTATGATGGCAGCGAAAGGCCCGACACCTGGATCGAAGACTACTTCAATGCAGTAAGCTTCGCGGAGGGAACCAGAGAATCGCCTGCCGCATGCTCCAGTTGTACCTTATTGGTCCAGCTCGTACTTGGCTCGGCGACCTCCCGGAAAATACCATCTTTTGTTGGTTTGACATGAAGATAGCCTTCGAAAAGCACTTCAGGGGCACCTACAAAAGACCTGCCACAGCAAGCGACTTGCAAGCCTGTATCCATAAGAAAGGTGAAACATCACGGAGTTTCCTCACACGATGGTTAGCAACCAAGAATGAGTGTGAGAATGTGGATAATAGCACGGCCATGCACGCCTTCATCGGTGGACTGCAAAGGGGAGGACTGCTCCGGCACAAGCTTACTTGCTTGAACAATGAAAACAAGTTAACGCTGGATGACATGATAGGCATTGCAAGTACTCACTCCGCCGCTGATGATGACGCAGGAGGAGAACTTGCTGCTACAGCCATACCCCTCCACCAACAGAAGAAAAACCGTGATAATGGCGGCAACAACAACAACAAGCAGAAAAATCCCCCTGACGACCAGAAGAGCGGCGGATCCGACATGGTCGCCATGACGTTCCAACGCGGAGGTCAAGGAGGCAAGAGGCCGTGAGGCGGAGCCGACAAAGTCAATAGCGCACTGACGAAGTCACAGCTGCTGGATTCCGCGCTCCCCAAACGTACGAGGAATATCGGGACATGTCATGCCTGGCCCATATGGATCCGGCTACAGGCAAATCTACCCACACTAACCGAAACTGCAAGTGGGTCAATGACCTGGGCGACACCAAGCAGGATACAAGCGAGCCCGGAAGCACCGCCCGCGGCAAAGGAGGCAAGGGCAAGAACAAGAAAAGGACGATGATAGTTCCGAGGCGATGGATGAGGATGATGCTTCACCGGATCCCAAAGAGGCTTCCGCAGCAAACAAATCCAACCCCTTCGTCAAAAAGAGTGCCGGTGCATACCACACTTTCCTCGAACACCCACGGTCCGTGCAAGTCAGCTCTCCGGATCCCGAACACCACAACTCCGGCCGTGCCGCAGATGTCAGGTGGTCGGTAAATCCTTGCACGTTTGACAGGGTGGATCACCCAACCATAATTCCAAAAGAGTGCTACGCCTTGGTTGTGAGTCCCCGCATTGATGGGTTTGATTTCTCCAAGTGCCTTATGGATGGCGGAGCCAGCTTGAATATCATGTACGTGGAGACTCTGGAGAAGATGCAGCTTACCAAGGAATAGCTCAAGCACAGCACACTGAGTTTTACTGTGGTTCCGGTAAAAGCTAACTCTTTGGGCAGATCCAACTTCCCGTGGCCTTTCGCGATGTTAATAATTTCCGCCAAGAAATGATCATGTTTGAAGTGGTGCCTTCAAGAGCTCCTACCACGTCATCTTGTGCCCACCTATCACAAGTTTCACGCAAGGGCGTGTTACATCTACAATAAGCTCAAGATTCCGGGTCCTAATGGTATGATTACCGTATCCGAGATTACAAGAAAGCTCGAGAATCGGGCGGGCCGCCTTCGCAGAATCGTGCTATCCGACGAGGAGCGCAAGGCTGAGCCGCAGGATCCGACTAAAATGCCGACTCACCAAGAAACAGATCTCCGAGCAGAAAAACTCGCTCAAGGCCGCGATAGACACCAAGAAGGTCGACCTCAAGGTAGGAGACAGCTCCAAGCAGGTGTCAGTCGGAGCCAACATGGACCCCAAATAGGAAAGCGCGCTCGGAGTTCCTCCGAGTTAACATGGATATTCGCATGGAAACTTCGACATGTCCGGAGTACCAAGGGAACTCGCCGAGCACTACCTCAACATAAATCCGAGTGCCAAACCGGTGAAGCAAGCTATGCGACGCTTTGGTGACAGGAAGCAACGCGCCATTGGGATGGAATTAGCAAAGTTACTAGAGGCAGGTTTTGTAATAGAAGTTATCCATACTGATTGGGTCGCAAACCCCGTCCTTGTACCCAAAAAGAATTCTCAAATACTAAGAATGTGCATCGATTACTCTTGCTTGAACAAACATTGGAAGGATCCGTTCTCCTTGCCGCGCATTGACCAAGTCATTGATTCGACGGCGGGGGCGAAACTTCTGTTTCCTTGACGCATATTCCGGTATCATCAGATCCGATGAAGAAGTCCGACCAAAAGGCTACCTCGTTCATCACCCAACCTTTGGCACTTACTGCTACGTCACCATGCCCTTTGGTTTGAAAAACAGTGCCACCTATCAACGACGAGATGCAGCGGATGCCCCAGGACCAAATCTGGCTTAATGTGCACGCCCACATCGACGACATTGCGGTCATGACCCGGAAAGGATCCGATTGATCAGCGACCTCACGTAAACCTTTGAAAATCTCCGACCGTACAAGATGATGTTGAATCCACCGAAGTGCGTCTTTGGCGGCCGGAGAACTCCTTGGCTTCATAGTCTCTCATAGAGGCATTAAGGTTAACCCGGAAAAAATCAAGGCATCCCGTGCATCAAAAGGCCAATCTTGTTTCAAAGATGTGCAACGACTCACTGGTTGTAGCAAGCAGCAGGTTTGTTAGCCGTCTCGGGCGAGAAGGCACTACCTCTATACCTGAAGAAAATGGACAAATTTGTCTGGGACGACGCCGCTGATGCAGCACTTCAGGGGTTGAAGGATTTACTCACTTCCCCACCTATTTTGGCAGCCCGCTCGAGTCGTAGCCTATGCTCCCACCGGGCAGCCACCAACAAGGTGACTACCCCTGGCCATCGTGGTGGAGCGAACGAAGAAGGTCATGAATACGAGGTCCAGAGGCCGCCTACTACATTAGCGAGGTTCGACTTAATCCAAACAACGTTACCCTCACTTTCGTGGCTTAGTCACGTGCTCTAGGTAGCCGTAAGCTGGAGGCACTACTTCCGTGGAGCATCCAATGACAGCTAGAGCAGTTCGTTATCAACCATTCTCAACAACGCCGACGCAACAGACGCACAGCCAGTGGGTCGGGGGCATAGAACCACGCCCTTCGACATCAATTACAAAGCCAGGACTGCGATCAAGTCCCGTATTTTGAAGTGATTGGCCGCTGATTGGACAAGTCTAATATTGCTAGAGTTTTAACCTGAAACTTGGGTCATGCACTTTGACGGATCCAAGCAACATCATGATCGTGGAGCCTGAAATACACTGTCCCCCACCGGGAGAAGAGCTGTGTGACGTTCGCATTCACTTCAATACATAAACAATATGGCGGAATACGAGGCTCTACTACACGGTCTACGCACGTTAAGGAACTTGGACACATCATATGCTGGCGAGATTCTGACCCGGTAAGTACAAACAAGTAGCCGAACTGAACGCCGTAAACTCCGTCATGGCGGCTCTGCGTAGATTTGTTGACGAGAGCGCCAAGTGCTTCCCATATGAAGTCATACGTCGAAGAGACGATAACACAACGGCAAATATGCTATCCAAGCTCGGATCCCCTGAAACCCATTCCTCCCTTAATCTTTGGTTTTGTAAGAACATTCCAGGCAACCCAGTGAAGAGAGTTCCGATCAAGGGAGATGCTCCACCAGTATTTACCAATGATAGCCCTCAAATTACCACGATCCGTGGTCGTTGCAGACTGTCCTTGTATCACACAGAATGATCAGCAAGACCTACATAGTTGAGCTGACAGTTTATGCTAGCAATCGGGGTGTTTTTGAAATGCGTCTCGCATCAAGATGGCACTGAAATCCTCAGAGAGATCCATGCCGCAGATTGCGCACCACGCCTGCTCCCGTATCCCTCAGTTGCAAAAAGCTTTTCTGCAAGTAAGGATTTTAATGCCTCCATGTGCCTAAAGAAGATGTCGAGAAACTAGTAAAAACCCGCCGAGGTTGTCAATACCTACGCTACCCAACCAAATGCTCCAGCCAAGAGCTCAAGACCATCCCTATCACTTGGCCGTTCTCGGTCTGCGTCTGGGGGCTTGATATGGTGGGAAAGTCAAAAAAATCATCTCCCGGGGTGGCGAGTACCTCTGGTCGCCATTGACAAAGTTCAGAATGGATCGAGGCAAAGCCAATGAGAAAAGCCGATGGTGCCACAAAGACTAAAAATTGCCTCGTTGTACTCGTAGTGAGATACTGCGTGATCCCACACAAGATAATCACAGATAATGGTACGAACTTCGCACAAGGAGAATCGAAGGATTATTGTTATGACCTTTGGGATCCTGGGGCTGACTCCAGCACTGGCACATCCACAGCCTAATGGGCAGGTTTGATTAGCTAATGGTCTCATACTAGCTTTTCTGCATGAGTCACCGCTCTTGAAGAACCGGCTTCACACAATGCCACAGTCGGCTTTGGCTGAGAATTGACTATCCGTGAGCTCCGAACATCCCTATTGAAGACAACAGGTCATCCTTCTTCCCAGCATAATTGATCTGTCAGCATTTCTCTGAGCATATCCACGACTCCCATGACACCGCCCTGGTAAATTAAGATACAACATGAGCCAGCGCTTCTGATCTTAATTGAAGAAAAGCCAGAATTAACATCAACGTTCACCATTTACCAGATAGACTCGACTGCCATCGCTAGCCGGTTGTAGTCAACCGCAGTTTGACAACTTGGAAGACCTGGTCTCCTCTCACGGTAAGAGAGCACATAAATAAATCTCAGTGGAAGGCCCTTCTGTCACGCAAAGGCACACATGATCTTATGTGCTTGTTGATTTTGAGTTAAAGATCTATCAATTTGCACCTGAATCAAACTGAGGATCCAAAGTGACATGATGATTTAAAATCAGACAGCTTTTTGAATATAGCACAGCTACGTTTCCACACTTAGCAATTTTTTACATTTTAACATGAGCATGATCAATGAATAACTTATGGTTCATCTTTGAGTCTTTTTACTCTCTTTAGTTGTTCATTTTAGATCATGTAAGTTTTCCACTAAAGCGCAGAGCTGGATGTTTCCGCCTAGCGTGTATGAAAGTTGTGATTTTCAAAATCATCCTTTAGGATGTAAGCTCAAGTTTTCGTGGACAATTTCTCGTTGCGAACTCATGGATTCCCGAAGATTTCGCACTTCTACTGGGGGCTTGTTTCGCGGTTATTGACATAGCAAATGGCTTAGCAGCTACTCCTGGTTTTGTCTTCCGGCTCGTGGAAGGTCAAATGAGCAAGCCGGAAAAATTAGAAACTAGCACTTGCTTTTCCAATAAACGAAACATGCAAATATATATAACGGATAGCAGGATAAGTTTTTCGCCCACATGCATTTGTTTCGTTCCTAGCTACTTAAGAATTTAAGTTATATATTACAAACCCTCGATGGGGCCAAAATGATGCTTTGTTTCTTCCGCAGGATAAAATTTTCTATTTCTCCTTAGCCGGAGAAGAGCTGGCTCCTTGTTCAGTTTGCACTGCTTCGTCTTCCGTTTCCTTGGTCGGAGTCGAAGCAGCATCATCATCTTCATCCTCGGCTTCATCAGTCGGAGAAGTGGCGCCATCCTTGGATTTATCCTTCGAGCTAGTCCATGTCATTTGGCCTTCCTCGCCAGATCCGGTGGGTCGCGTTTTCGCTGCTCGTTCCTTGGCATATTCTGCTTCGAGGACTTCGTTAGCTGGAAGCACCACCTTCTCGAAGAATTCATCGTGGCGGATGCGGCGCGCGATCCGGATATCGTAACCACTGCACGCATCTAGTAGTGCGTCTACATCCGTATTGGGAGGAACTCCAGTGGTGGCAAGATCGATATCCAAACCCGGAGAGCGCGCCAAGCACAGGGCCAGAGACATTTGGGCGACGCCCCTGGCAGATGAGGCCTGGAGGTTCACAACTATTTCCGGAATCATATCCATCCTCTTGATCAGCTCGTTGATGTCGCAGATGCGGCTATCCTTGATGTTCAGGTTGTGGCACACCTTCCGGGATGCGGAGATAAGATAAGCACCAGAAGGCCAAGGTGTTATATCTTTACAAATGTAAACTAGATTATTGACTCTAGTGCAAGTGGAAGACTGTTGGAGATATGCCCGAGAGGCAATAATAAAATAGTTATTGTTATATCTTAGTGTTCATGATAAATGTTTATCACATGCTATAATTGTATTAACCGGAAACATTAATACATGTGTGTTGTGTAAACAACCAGAGTCCCTAGTAAGCCTCTTGTTTAACTAGCTTGTTGATTAATAGATGATCATGGTTTGATCATGAACATTGGATGTTATTAATAACAAGATCATATCATTAGGTGAATGATGTGATGGACACACACCCATAGTAAGCATATCATGAGATCAAGTCATCAAGTTCAACTTGCTATAAACTTTCAGATACATAGTAACCTAGTCCTTTGACCATGAGATCATGTAAATCACTTATACCTAAGGGTACTTTGATTACATCAAACACCACCGCGTAAATGGGTGGTTATAAATATGGGATTAAGTATTCAAAGTATGAGTTGAGGCATATGGATCAAGAGTGGGATTTGTCCATCCCGATGACTCGGATAGATATACTCCGGGCCCTCTCGGCGGAATGTCGTCTAATTAGCTTGCAAGCATGTGACTAGGTCACAAGAGATGACATACCACGGCACGAGTAAAGAGTACTTGTCGGAACGAGGTTGAACTAGGTATGGAGATACCGATGATCGAACTCGGACAAGTAAAGTATCGCGTGACAAAGGGAATCGGTATCGTATGTAAATGGTTCTTTCGATCACGAAGTTATCATTGAATATGTGGGAGCTATTATGGATCTCCGTGTCCCGCTATTAGTTATTGATCGGAGAGGAGTCTCCATCATGTCCGCATAGTTCTCGAACCGTAGGGTGACACACTTAAGGTTTGATGTCGTTATAAGTAGATATGGAATATGGAATGGAGTTTGAATGTTGTTCGGAGTCTCGGATGGGATCCAGGACATCACGAGGAGGTTCGGAATGGTCCGAAGAATAAGATTCAATATGGGAAGTCATTTTAAGGGTTTGGAAAAAGTCCGGTGTTTTGACCGGAGCTTCTAGAAGGTTTTGGAAGGACCGGAATAGTCCGAATATTATGGAAGGTTCCGGAAGTGTCCGGGACGACCCGGGATGTCAAAGGAAGTCCGGAGGGTTCCATAATAGGTGCAACCACGTTGCCTTAAGGGAAAAAGGAGTCTTTCCCTAATGCAATTTCGGAATTAGCAAAAGAGTCCGAGTAGGACTAGGTTTTCTGAACGGAAACCTATCGAACTCAGTCAAACTTGGGGCAGGTTTATGGACGACCCAAGGGGCTTGGCCACCTATTTAAAGGACCAAGGGGCACCCCAAGGGCACCTCAAGTCGCAGCCCTAGCTCCCCAAGTCGCAGCACCACCACCGCGCCCAAACCCTAGCCGCCCCTCTCCTCCCTCCTCAATCTGGGCCGGCTTGCGAAGCCCCCAGAAATTTCTCCTCCACAACCTACACGCCGTCGTCGTTGGATTCCACGAGATCTACTATATCCGCTGCCCGCCGAACGGGAGAAGGGCGTCGTCATCAACACCGTACGTGTGGACCGAGTGTGGAGGTGCTGCCCGATTGTGGCACCGTCAAGATCTTCTACGCGCTTTTGAAAGCGGCAAGTGATCGACTACATCAACCACGAGATCTAATCTTGTAGGGTTTGGAATCTTCGAGGGTTAGTCCCACATTCATCTCGTTGTTACCATCTACTAGATTAGATCTTGGCTTGTTATTCGTTCTTGCGGTAGGAAATTTTTTGTTTTCTATGCTACAAATCCCATCAAAGGGTGCTTTGATTACATCAAACGCCACTGCGTAAATGGGTGGTTATAAAGATGGCATTGAGTATTCGGAAAGTGTGAGTTGAGGCATATGGATCAAGAGTGGGATTTGTCCATCCCGATGACGGATAGATACACTCTGGGCCCTCTCGGTGGAATGTCATCTAATTAGCTTGAAGTATGTGACACGGTCACAAGAGATGACATACCACGTGGAGTAAAGAGTACTTGTCGTAACGAGGTTGAACTAGGTATGGAGATACCGATGATCGAACCTCGGACAAGTAAAGTATTGCGTGACAAAGGGAATCGTATCGTATGTGAATGGTTCAATCGATCACTAAGTTATCGTTGAATGTGTGGGAGCCATTATGGATCTCAGGTCCCGCTATTATTAGAGAGGAGTCTCGATCATGTCCGCATAGTTCACGAACCGTAGGGTGACGCGCCAGGTTCGATGTCGCATAAGTAGATTCGGAATATGAGATGGAGACCGAAGTTTGTTCGGTGTCTCGGATGGGATCCAGGACATCACGAGGAGGTCCGGAATGGTCCGGCGAATAAGATTCATATAAGGGAAGTTGATTTCGGGAAAAGATTTTTCGGTGGAAGACCTGGGAAGGTTCTAGAAGGTTCCGGTGGGCCACCGGTGGCCCACGACCTAGGAGGGCTAGCATGGGCTGAGGGGATGCACCCTAGCCTAATGGGCCAGGGGCACATGCCCCTAAGGCCCACCGGCCAACCCCTTTTAGGGTTTCCCCGAACCCTAGGGATCAACTTGGGGGGAAGAAAACTCCTCCCCTTTTGGCCGCCGGCCAGCCCTAGAGGGGGGGCCACCCCAACCGACCTCCCATAAAGAGGGAGGGGGGGGCGCACCACCCCTTCCGGACCAAACCTGGCCGCCCCCACTCTCCTCCATAGAGTTGTTCCGGCTTGGCGAGCCTCAGCCTTTCTCCTCACCACCACCACCACGCTCGCCGTTCGAGGATCTCCGACCTCCACTCACTGGAACGGGGAGAGGACAGGCTTCATCGACACCGTACGCACGACCGAGTACCAAGTGCGGATTGCAGCACGGACGATCGACTACATCAACAACGAGATCTAATCTCGTAGGCTTTGGAATCTTCGAGGGTTAGTCTCACATCCGTCTCGTTGCTCCGATCTCATAGATTAGATCTTGGTTTTTCCATAGATTGGATCTTGGATTTATTCGTCTTTGCGATAGAATTTTTTTGTTTTCAATGCAACGAACCCATCAATAAATTCAAAATTCGGAAATAGAAAGCAAATATTAAACCACAGTAAGCTAGCTTATCAAATAAGCTTCGGATCTGAAGAGCCCAAAACAAACGTAATAGAAACTTCCGAAGCTTATAACAAATATTTAATCAACATACTGATGGAATGGCAATTTGAAAAATATTGTGCGTGCTCAATAAAAGATATGCCCCCACAAAACTGATGCTAACCCTGGCATGTTGAATAAACACTTAACTGGAGACTAGTGGTATCAGAGCCGTGTCTATGCATAGATCTGTTGCACGAGTAGAACACAATGGTTTTGTGGACGTTGATGCTCTTATTGTTTTTAGTTATGTACTTTGCATCTTATGATGGTGGGATGAAGTGCCCGGCTAACTTTACATGACCGCTGCCTCAGTTTTGCTCCACGCTTGACATGCAACTTGTATTGCATAAGTGGCTTTGCGGGTGTCTCTCTCTCACCATAGTTAAGATTCAATTTACTCTTCTATTGACAACATTAGTATCACCGTTGTGGTTCATGTTTGTAGGTAGATTGGATCTTACTCGAAACCCTAAACCACGTAAAATATGCAAACCAAATTAGAGCGTCTAACTTGTTTTTGCAGGGTTTGGTGATGTGATATGGCCATGATGTGATGATGATTATTTTTGATGTATGAGATGTTCATTATTGTATTATGGCAACCGGCAGGAGCCTAATGGTTGTCTTTAAATTTGTTAAGACCTGTGTGTCAATCACCATATAATAGTTTTATTCCATTACTATGAGTTAGTAGTTGTAATAGTTGCTATGGATGGTGGACAACCATGAAGCGGCGCCATGGACCTTGGTGCAATGCTGGTGATGATGGAGATCATGCTCGTGTGCTTTGGAGATGGAGATCAAAAGCACAAGAAGAAATGCCATATCATATCACAAATTATGAATTGCATGTGATGTTAATCCTTTTATGCATCTTATCTTGCTTAGATCGCGACGGTAGCATTATAAGATGATCCCTCACATTAATATCAAGATAATAAAGTGTTCTCCTCGTATGCACCGTTGCTAAAGTTCGTCGTCTTGAAGCATCTCGTGATGATCGGATGTGATAGATTCTACGTTCACATACAACGGGTGTAAGCCATGTTGCACACGCGGAAATACTTGGTTTGCTTGACGAGCCTAGCATATGCAGACATGGCCCCTAACACAGAAACCGAAAGGTTGAACACGAGTCATATGGATGATATGATCAACATGTTGATGTTCACCATTGAACTACATCATCTCACGTGATGATCGGACTTGGTGTAGTGAATATGGATTGTGTGCCACTAAACAACTATGAGGGATGTTGTATTAAGTGGGAGTTCATTAGTAATAAGATTAAAACTTGAACTAATTATCATGAACATAGTCTGAATAGTATTTTGGATTAAAATTTGTAGAATTGGCATCCGTTATCTACCATGTGCTAGTCTAGTAATTGAGATAGAAACACTGTTAAATCTGACAAGTAACTTTACGGACTGGTACCGTTTTGTTAAAGAATCAAGAAATGATTAAGTCCTATTGCAAACTTTTGGTAAACCTCAAATTGCTAAGAGTAATATTTTCGATTAGTACCTAAAAATATCTTGTCTCCATGAAACTTGATGTTCAAATCCGTTTGAAAAGTAAGGAGCTGAAAAGTTAGTTTTCAGAAATAAGGAAGGTATGAGATATATGTGATATCTAAGACCTTATTGCAAGATGATAGAATATAATTTAGTGAGACTACATAAACTCATAAGTTTTATGGGAATGTACGAAGGTTGAAGGCGCTAGGCGTCCCGATCCACCAACTAGTTGGGCACTAATGATATTCGCATATCCATGAAGTGATCGTCCTTAGTATGCACTGTTGCTAAGACTCGTCGTTTCGAAGCATCACGTGATGATCAGGTGTTATAGATTCTACGTGTGCATACAACGGGTGCAAGCTAGATTTGCACATGCGAATACTGAGGTTAAAATTTACGAGCCTAGCATGTACAGACCTGGTCTCGAAAAGACGTCATGATTTGATGGATAAAAATTATGAGTGAAATTATTCATCACATTAAAAGGTTACTAATAGTGAAATCCGGAACACTTGTCATGTGATGATCAACTTCAAAGTAAGAACCTCAAGGTTATTGGTATTTGACCAACAAACCTAGAAATTATTAATGTTGAAGTGTTTACTAAAAATGAGGAAAGCTAAAAGAGAAACTACAAAGGATTTTGGCAGAAAGAAAGAAAATACTAGAAAGTCTAGCTCAGGTGTATATAGATGATATACATGTTATGAATGTATTCTTTGTTTGGTCACACAATGAAATTGGGTATTTGTACCACATGTTGGTGTCATACAAAACAACACAATACAAGAATACAATGGCCTAAGTGACTGACAAGGAATATGGCAGGAATGCACGTCTGGAATAAAATAAAGTGTTATTGTGTTCGTCGTTGGCATTCTACCTAGCCCTTCAGATTTATAATAAAGAAATTTATAATTGTTGTTTTGTTCTGGTCTAATGAAAAGAATGAGTTGTTCAAATTATGATAGTATTCCATGTATGATGGATAAGTTATTATAAATCTTTATGGTGAAACACACATGCATAAAACTGACGCTAAAATACCATAAGGCAAATGATGTGAATTCCACTTGTTAGTGGAACCGCCATTCAGGTCATGTTAGAAAGGAACGCATGAAGGAACTCCATGCAAATGGAATTTTGGAGTCATTCGATTTTTGAATCGTTCGGCGCTTGCAAATCTCTTCTAAAGAGAATGACTGAAATACCGTTCATAGGCCAAGAGTTGAACAGGTAACTAGCTTAGTGGAAACATACATAATGATGTATATGGTTCTTAGGCATAGTTATGTGCGGAAGATTTTTCTACTTCATGAAAACTTCCAACAATGAATTGAGTGTATATATATGGTTATATTCATTCAATGAGAAAGAAGTTTGAAACATTTGAATAGATTCAAATTTCAGCATGAAGTGGAAATCATCGTAATAGAAAAGTCAAATATCTATGATTGGATCATGGTGGAAATATTTGAATTACGAGTTTTAGCGAACATCTAAGAGAGTTATGAAATTGTTCTACAACTCACGTTTCTTGGAGTATCATAGTGATGATGGAGTATCCGAGAGACGTATCCAAACCTTGTTGGGTTAACGATGAGATAAAATGATGCCATTATATTTTTGTGGATTATGCTTTAGAGACTACCGCTTTTACACTAAATCATCATAATCCGTTGAAATGACACCATACGAGTTATGGCATGGGTATAAACCCTAATAGTCCTTTCTTAAATTTTGGTATGCGTAGCATAAGTAAATGAGTTTACAACCAAAACCAGATGAATGTCTTTGTTGTTGTCCCAGAGAACAAATTGGGAATTCTTTCCACTATGAAGTCAAAGACAAAAGTGTTTGTTAATGTTACTTGCTTATTTCCAAGAAATTGTTTTCTAGCGAAGTATTTAAGTGGGAGGACAATGGAACTTAATAAGGTTTATGAACCTGAGCATGATGATCAGAGTAGCGCAGCATCGGAAATGGTTCCGGAAGCGGCCACGACGATCATGGCTCCCATGTCTACAAAGTGTTATAGTCATGGAGATCAAAGTACCTATTGAACCTTGTAGATGTGGTTTACTTTGTGATCAAATAAATGATTTGTGGACAAAGGATTGATTTTGAACAATGATAAACCAACTACATACAAAGAAGTTATGATGGGCCCCGACTCCGTTAAAATGGCTATGCGCCATGAAATCCAAGATAGGTGAATACTCTTTGAAAGTAAAGGGGATCTATAAAGTTGATGGACTTGATGGAATATCCTTGAAGAAGCTCGACTTGTCGAAAAGTTGTTTACGACAAAGTTCAAAGAGTTGACTACGATAAGATTAGATCTTCCGTAGCGATGCTTATAGTCTATGTGGATTATTCTAGTAATCGCTACATATTTCTTTATGAGATATGATAGTAGGATGGCAGAAATACATTCCTTACCAGAAGTGTGTATAAAGGATGTATACTAGATACAAACCAAGATTTTTGCTAGTCCGGTGAATACTAGATAGGTATACAAACTTCACTGGATGAAGTAAGTATCACGGAGTTGGAATCTTCACCGGATGAAATAATCAAAGAGTTTTGATTTCATCAGAGACGATGAAGATGCTTGCATTTGCAAGAAATTAAGTGGGAGCGCTGAGACATAGTTATAATATTATATGTGGATGATATATCATTGATTATAAATGATGTAAATTATATACTTGATGTGATTAAAAGGTTTCATTGAGAATTAATTTCAATGAAAAGATATGGACTGAAACATATTTAGCATCAAGATCTATGAAGATAGATTGAAACACATAATAAGTTTAAGTCAAAGTACATAGAATGAATATTGAAGTAGTTCAATATAAAAATATTAAGAAGGTGTTCTTTTCCATGTGAAGGTTTAACAAAACTTGAGTGTATTTGACACTCAATGAGTAAAAAACACATGAGTGATTTTGGATCACGAATAATATGTACACAATCAGATGTCCTGTGCTCTAAAGAGTTAGGAGCAAATATCAGAATGATCTATGTGATGATCATTGAACAACATTAAGAATATCCTTGAGTACTTTAGAAGAACCAAGGATATATATATAGTTTTGTATGGGGTAATGACAAACAAATCGCTGTAAGGTGTTGCACCGATATTAGTTTGGTCACATATAAAAATGAATTTCAAATCTCAATTAGGCTAAGTGTTCATTAAAAGGTAGCACAATGAGCTAGAAGAAGTCTATGCTAGATTTAGATGAGTTCTAAATATTGTGACGGATTCTGCAAACGAAGGCAGAGTATGTCATTGTTTTGACAATGACCGATGATGTTTGAGTCTAGGAGTTCTTTGAGAACTTGGTGTAGTTCCGATAGCGTCAGAACTTTGAAGCTATATTGTGTGTGATAATATTAGTGACATATTTCAGACCGCGGAATTAAGGTTCCAGAAGACTAAGCATATACGATTAATGCCGACTCATTAGGAAAATGAGTAAGCGTAGACATGAAGAATTCAAAACATACGTTTAGGTAGGTCGTATCTGCTCCTCTCCTGAAACATGATAAGCACGAAAGGCCAAGGTGTTATATATTTACAAATGTAAACTAGATTATTGACTCTAGTGCAAGTGGGAGACTGTTGGAGATATGCCCGAGAGGCAATAATAAAGTAGTTATTGTTATATCTTAGTGTTCATGATAAATGTTTACACCACATGCTATAATTGTATTAACCGGAAACATTGATACATGTGTGTTGTGTGAACAACCAGACTCCCTAGTAAGCCTCTTGTTAAACTAGCTTGTTGATTAATAGATGATCATGGTTTCCTGATCATGAATATTGGATATTGTTAATAACAAGGTTATGTCATTGGGTGAATGATATAATGGACATACACCCAAATAAGCGTAGCATAAGATCATGTCATTAAGTTCAACTTGCTATAAGCTTTCGATACATAGTTACCTAGTCCTTCGACCATGAGATCATGTAAATCACTTACACCGGAAGGGTGCTTTGATTACATCAAACGCCACTGCGTAAATGGGTGGTTATAAAGATGGCATTGAGTATTCGGAAAGTGTGAGTTGAGGCATATGGATCAAGAGTGGGATTTGTCCATCCCGATGACGGATAGATATACTCTGGGCCCTCTCGGTGGAATGTCATCTAATTAGCTTGCAAGCATGTGACACGGTCACAAGAGATGACATACCACGGTACGAGTAAAGAGTACTTGTCGGTAACGAGGTTGACCTAGGTATGGAGATACCGATGATCGAACCTCGGACAAGTAAAGTATCGCGTGACAAAGGGAATCGGTATCGTATGTGAATGGTTCAATCGATCACTAAGTTATCGTTGAATGTGTGGGAGCCATTATGGATCTCAGGTCCCGTGTTGGTTATTGGTCGGAGAGAGTCTCGATCATGTCCGCATAGTTCACGAACCGTAGGGTGACGCGCTTAAGGTTCAACGCATAAGTAGATTCGGAATATGAGATGGAGACCGAAGTTTGTTCGAGTCTCGGATGGGATCCAGGACATCACGAGGAGGTCCGAATGGTCCGGAGAATAAGATTCATATAAGGGAAGTTGATTTCTAGGTTTCGGAAAAGTTGGATTTTTGGTGGAAGATGGAAGGTTCTAGAAGGTTCCGGGGTCACACCAGTGGGCCCACGACCTTAGGAGGGCTAGCATGGGCCGGGGGATGCACCTAGCCTAATGGGCCAGGGGCACATGCCCCCCAGGGCCCAGTACAACCCCTTTAGGGTTTCCCAAACCCTAGGGGGATTAAGGGGGAAGAAAACTCCCCCTCCCCCTTTGGCCGCCGGCCAGCCCTAGATGGGCTTGGGGGCCACCCCAACCGACCTCCCCTAAATAGGGAGGGGGCAGGGGCGCACCACACCTTCCGACCAAACCTGGCCGCCCTCTCTCCTCCATAGAGTTGTTCCGGCTTGGCGAAGCCACTGCAGCTTTCTCCTCCACCACCACCACGCCGTCGTGCTGCTGGGATTCCGAGGGATCTACCACACCTCCTGCCCGCTGGAACAGGGAGAGGCGCGCTTCATCGACACCGTACGCACGACCGAGTACGGAAGTGCTGCCGGATTGCAGCACGGGACGATCGACTACATCAACAACGAGATCTAATCTCGTAGGCTTTGGAATCTTCGAGGGTTAGTCTCACATCCATCTCGTTGCTCCGATCTCATAGATTAGATCTTGGTTTTTCCATATTTTGGATCTTGGATTTATTCGTCTTTGCGATAGAATTTTTTTGTTTTCAATGCAACGAACCCATCAATAAATTCAAAATTCGGAAATAGAAAGCAAATATTAAACCACAGTAAGCTAGCTTATCAAATAAGCTTCGGATCTGAAGAGCCCGAAACAAACGTAATAGAAACTTCCGAAGCTTATAACAAATATTTAATCAACATACTGATGGAATGGCAATTTGAAGAATATTGTGCGTGCTCAATAAAAGATATGCCCCCACAAAGCTGATGCTAACCCTGGCATGTTGAATAAACACTCAACTGGAGACTAGATGGTGAAAATTCTATACCAAAATATTCAACATTATGGATATTTGTTTTGGATAAAGTAACTGCAGACAGAATTAGCACATTACCGTTTCGATATTTCTGTCCTCGTCGTCAAAGAAGAGCATGGACTTGTAAGGAACCCCAGTTTTTCTCTGGATCTTTTGGAAATGCTCTGTCTTGTGAGTCCAGCTCCTGCGGGGGGTTTGAACAACTAAGTGCGTATGTAGAGATGAATGTAGTTAATTATGAATGCTTGCACCCAAGCGGTGTTCGGTTCTGCGTGGTTTTCAGGTTCTGTTGGCAGTTTATACGTTATACTTGTTCAGGATACTTCTGCTATGCTCTCTGTCAAGTTCACTAGTTGGTAGCGACTTTTCCTCTCCGCCACCATCCGGCGCAGCGCCTTTCCTCTTCTCCAAGCCATACCTACTGCCCAAGCCCCAATCCGGTCCGATGCGGCGCTAGAATCTCTCTCCCAAGTCCACCACCGCTGCCGCCGTGCCCTAGCTCCGCCTCACCGCCGACGCCCACCCCGCTCCCCAACCAACCCTCCCGCCTCCCACGCGCCCCAGCTATCTCCGCTCCGCCCGCAGTCCCGGACATCCATTTTCGAGGTATTTTTCTGGTCATCGAGGGACGATTAGTTAGTTCAACCCAAAGCAACCTCCCTACGAGTTTTGGCACCCCATCCAGATCCGCTCCTGCTGTGGGCATGCTTCCGCACGACGTGTAGATGATGATCTTCCGTTTTTACAGTCGTAATTTCGGTAATATCTCCGTTATTAAGCGTACAGAATCATGGGGTCTGCCGCTACAGAGTGATGGTCATCGGCCATAACACACTGGAGTGATTGTTGTTGTACACTTGTAGTACCCTATATATTTTTTAGGGGATTGTGTTGCCCTTCCCTAATTGCTCACCTCCTCTAGTGGTAATCTCAACGGACCTACACGGCCCGGCATGCTCCCGGCCTGGATTGGCGTCTAGCCAGGTCGGAGCACGCCCAGCAGCAACTAAGACTGCCTTTACTCAACATCATCATGCCTGGCGGTTTCATGTTTGGCCTTCGCGGACCGCTTCTTGTAGGAAGGCAAAGCGACCAGTCCAGCCAAGAGCAATTGTGCAGCAGTGTGTGCTGGTGCGAATTCGTGCTTGTTCTTCAGCAGCTGTGTGCTAGGAGGATGGAAGGCAAATTAAATTAGGCAGTTTGTGCAGACCTCTTGCTGCCCATTACAATATTAGTATAGTAAGATGTAACCGATGGCCACCATTTCTGTGTCATGCGCAATTGCTCTCATTTTACAGTGTCATGTAGCAAAGTTGCTTATCTACTGTGTCACGTTTTGTGTATTTGTAATAGAAGAAGTATGATTCAGTTAAAATAGATGGTACACACGCTCTGTTACAATTACCAGAAAACTGCATGTTTATTTTGATCAAGAAAAGCATAGCCTGTGGCTGCCGACTGCCGTCTGGTCATTTGTTGTCTCTCTCCTCACAATTACACTATGAGGTGGTGCTACTGTATGTCGGATTCAGCCTCATATAATACGGACCAGTGAGTGTTTGCATTATTGAAATATTCTTGCAGAGTATGTGTACTTTTGTCAAATGCAAGCTCAAATGTGTAGTTTTCTGATAGTCATTCCAGAACATGTCATCTTTGTCCGATTTACTCCGACTGTCTGACAGTTCTCTTTCTGCAGGAAAGCTAAAAGAGGTGGTGTGGTGTTCAACAGAGCTGCTTTGTCAAAATTGTGCAGCAATCTTAAAGCATGAGGTTAGTAGTCTTAGTTGCTCCTTTGAATCAATAAGAACCTGTTTGAAAGATATGGTGCATACTGACTTGTTCAGATATGCGCGGTTTATCTATTCGGTTTCAGACTCTTAGTTACTACATTACTTGACTGGACTTGTTTCAAATATTATCTCTGGACTAGCACAACGATAGAGCATAAACTCATTTTTTGTGTATCATCTTGTAAACAAGTGATCAGTTAATGTGTTTGATAAGTGCTGAGGATACGGACTAGCTATTGACATATACAGGCCCATCTCGTAAACAAGTGATCAGTTAATGTGTTTGACGAGATCAAAGCGCGTGGACGGTGAAAAGATCAGAGAACCAGGCCCATCTCGGCCCGGTACACTACTGGGCCGGTTCATCCGCATCGAGTGGGCCGGGTTTTCATGATCCGGGCCGGTGAGGCCCACGAACCGACTCTAGCTCGATATCACCGGACCAGAGGGAGCTCCGTGGGGTTGTGTTCCCCAACCGGCGCCACTCGAAACCCCTTCTTCCTTCTTCCCGACGGCCGGCTGCCGCTGCCGCCACCGCGCCCGCCCCGTCGCCGCCCTCCTCCGAAGGACGCGGCATCTCGTTCCCACTCGCTTCGATCAGGTGGGTTGGCATCTCGAAGTGTTCACCGGGGGGCGTGCTCGATTCAGCTCGCGAGAGCGGCGGAGGTGGGAGCGCGAAGATGTCGGATTTCCAGACCTCCACGCACCGGGAGCGGTGGATCTTCCAGCCTCAAGACCTGGTGACCCTTCCCGATCCATTGTTTCTATTTCTGTGCTCGGTGCCCCAGGGTTGCTTTGCCCTGGGACGGCTAACCTATAGCCTACTGACAACGACCATGGTATGCTGATGCATGTAATTATGCTTGCAGGTAGATAAGTGGACAGGGGTGAACCGGCGTTCCGCGGAGACCCTCGCGCAGGTTGGGTTCTCCTGGCGTCATTGCATTCAGTTCACCTGTTTAGATGAGTAATGGCTGCTCATTTTTCCCTTTAATTTTCTTTGTGAAGTATGGAACGACGCGCTTGAAGGTGGACCCTGTCGACGGGTCGATATCGAACCCCGAACCTGCGCCCGATCACGGTACGTGCCATTTGATGGTTTCTGCTGCCTATGTGTTTTGATTGGTACACATGAGCATCGAAAGCAATGTTTTGTGCTACTTTCAGTTCAAAGTTTTGTTCTTTCATACTTACGCTTGCGCTTGGCCAATGTTCACTGTAATGTAAGTTTGTGCGAAGTGTGTACGATGGCGTCGCATTCGGATGTAGAAGTGCTAAATCGCTGTTTTGAATTCAGTTGTCGGGAGCTCGGGTGTGAAGCCTCTATCCTGCGAAGAGGAGCAAATGATGCGGAGATTTTACGAGCAGAAGATTCAGGAAGTGTGTAAAGCATTCAAGTTCCCCCACAAGATTCAGGTAAAGCACTACTCTTCCAGTATACAGTGTCTTTGCTAGCTTAGTGACCATGTGCTAACAGTCAGTTGTTGCCTTGCAGGCTACAGCAATAATATATTTCAAGAGATTCTATCTACAGTGGTCCGTAATGGAGCATCACCCAAAGCATATTATGTAAGCAACATTGGTAAAATGAATAGTTTTGTGGTTTAGAATAGACAAGATCCTGGTGTATCAAATACTCAGCTGAGATTATTTGTCGCTCAAACATAACTAAACAACCATGCAAACAAATGGAACCATTTATACACCTATTAAGGGCAATGATGTATGTGTTCTAATTCAAGATAGAAGTATGGGTGTTTGTAGTGTCTTATATCCCTATTAGTCAATGTTAGTATGTTACCCTGTTAGTATGTTGCCAGGGACCAGGTTAATCGATTTTAATTTGACAGGTTAACTTGTGTATATTCTTCTTGCAAAGTGGAAGAAAATCATGTTTCTGCTGAGGAACTTGGCAAAGGAATTAACCAGGACCACCAGATTATTTTAAATAACGAAATGATTGTTCTGAAAGTAAGCCATTTCCATATGGAGTTTGTAACGTTTCCAAGCAAACAGAACGTGACGCTAAATTTCTTCGTTTCTTCCAGTCTTTAGATTTTGATCTGATCGTTTTTGCTCCATATCGATCTATCGAAGGGTTTATTGATGACATGGATGTAAGTTCCGTGTGAACATTTCATGATATTCAGCACTAGAAATTCATCATATTTTAGCTTATTGTATGGCTCCTTTGGCTAATGCTAGTCTTTTTTTCTTTCTACAAAGGATTTTTGTAGGGCAGGTAATGGTGCACACCAACGGTTGAAGGTCATACATTTCTTCGACCCTTTTGCCATACTGTTCAAGCACAATAATTTAATGTTTACTGTGTTACCCTTTACCTGACATGTGTAGCAAAAATATGTTCTATATTTTACTTAATCTTTCCATCCTAGTATGCTATGAATGGAAGTTACACATTATATGTAATCCTAATCATTGAGAAATAATATGATTTAATGAGGCATGTCTGGTTTGGTTAACCCTGAAACTTGTAGGTGAAGGTAATTGAGTACACTAATGGTTTTACTAATTGTTAGTACCAAGATCGTAGCATTAATTTCTGAGGATCATTTGTTAAATACTGTCATATAAGAATAAGGCAAAGATTGAATTATTTTATCTACAACCTCTGGATCCCCTTTGTTTGGATAACGGATGAATGTTAGCTGTGAAAATTTAGTTGGTGTCAGAATTGATTTTGGGATTGCATCAACAAAAGGATACCGAAAACATAAAAGTCTATCAATTTTACTACGTCACTCTGGCTTGTGTTGAACATTAACTTTTATCACTTGTTTCTAGTCAACAGTAAGATACATCATATAAGTATTACAACCAATTAATTAGCCACATAGGCTAAGAGGCAAATAAATATTGTAACTTTTTGTGTGACTTGCTCAAACAATAATTCAACCATCCATTGCATGGAAAATAGTCCGAATGTGGAAATTTGGCTCGATGTAAAAAAATGCTCTTTCAGCTTGTTCCTTATATGGAACGAAAGATAGATAGTACAAATAACAAAAATGCAATTTGGAAGTTAAAAAAAAAACATGCAAAAGTTGTATGGCTGCCCTGCTTATGCATCAGATGCTTGTATTGTAGGATTTGTATCAAACTGCGAATTCTCATGTTGACAGAATGATGTTGACCGACGCACCTCTTCTCTATACTCCTGGACAGGTAATCTTGAGCTATCAATAATATAGATAATCTTCAGTTAATCTGTTTTTGTCTAAAATAAAAAAATCTGCTACATCACTGCCATTTTTATAAATTACTTGGTTAATTTGTGTCTAATTAAGAAAGCTTCATCCTATGTGTCAAGCTTGACGTGTTCAAACCTGATTAAATAGTGTTCCTATTTTTACAGTTGGCATTGGCTGCTCTGTACAAGTCCAATGACGCACTCAAGGTCCTCGATTTTGAAAGGTCGTAAGCTTCTTACCAGTGTTTATCCTTAGTATGTTGGAACTTTTTGGTTCATGATGCTATTGTTCAATTTTCCATTTATTCATTTTTGATCTTGCTAAATTCATTGATTGTTTGCAGATACTTGGAAAGTGTTTTTTCAAGGCAACGCCTTGATTGTCCAGTCGAACAATTTGTTCAGATAATGAATACGATTAATTACTTGGTGAGGACTTTTACCTGGCTTGGTACAAATACAGTTTGACATAATTATGTAAACTCCCACCAAGAATTGTTCTTTAACTGCGTGTTTCATTTCACCGGTCTGCACAAACATGTAGTTTTAGCAGAAAAGGATTAGATAAGGTGGTGCTTCCGTGCTTTGTTTAACATATGTGACTGTTCCGGAGGGTATTGGTTATCTATTGACCTGACAGAGAGTACCATCCGTTCTTGTTTGCTTGCATCTTCGATTGCATAGACATCATGGATGACGCTTGAGGGTTTATTTTGATACACATGTGACAGTTTGCATGTGGATGATACTTGATGAGGGTGTATTTTCATACATCAGAGGGTTACCCCCATTCTGGAACACCCAGAGCTGTCAGATTGATGGATTTTCCGACATCTAATCATCAATGTGCTGTACTATTTGCGTATTTCTGCAGGTTGACCGGCTTCAAATACTTACTCAAGAAGACATGAAACATGCTGATCGCAAGCTGAGACATTGCTTGGATGAGTAAGCCCTCGCATCTCTTTACAGGCCTGCATGTCCTCCATTACTGTCACCCTTGTGTGCTCATGCCCTGTTATATGGAAATTTCTACAGGCACAAGAAGAAAGAAAAGAAGCCGAAGCACAAATCAAAAAGGACTGCTGGCGATGCCCGGCAGTAAGTACCTTGTAAGGGCAGCTGTGATGTGTAAGAACCAGTTCTGGAAAATGCGGCGGTAAGGACTTGTACCGCACCGTGGTTATGCGTTTAGCTTTATCCTGCGACCAAGTTATGATACAAGCATATTGGTCTACTCAGGCCCTCCGGTTGATGATCAGGCTTCGAGTCCGACTTCTAGAGCCATTGCACCAGCGATGCTGAGTTGATCTCCTGACCAGCTTAGACCTTGGCCAAGGACAAGGAATTTACAGACGAGACGGCTTACTGTGACCTTCTAGGCCCTTTGCTCGTTCGGTGCCAACGAGCTCTATATATATTCTGTAATAACTTCATAATTCTATTGGAGTAACTTAACTGTTTGTCGCGGCTGGAGAGTGTAAAACATTGGATGCTATATTGATGTAAGTTAATTCTTCGGCACATGAGGAGTGACAACCTTGAGGTGTAAAACCATGGATGCTACTTTGTTATATTCAGGAATGATGCAAAGCTGCCTGGCCGTGTCAAGTAAAGTTGCTAGCTGTTCAAAAAAAAAAAAAAAAAGTAAAGTTGCTAGAGCTACTCTTCATTTGGTTACTTCTGTTTGCAGTTCTTGCCATCAGTGAGCTGACAATTGAGATAATCTACCTCCACGTCTTAGGGTGTGTTTGGTTGAGATTCTAGAGCCAGATTCGCTACCAAAAAGCTAGAATCTGGGTAGAACAGCCTCCACAGATTCCACGACGCAGCAGATTTTGGGAGTGTAAAATGAAATCAGCTGTACCCCCAGATTTCAGTGCGTTACGTCCAACCAAAAGAGATGTGATGAAATTACCCGCCAATGCCACTGGTGAGTGAACTGGCCGGTTGGTTTTTCTTCTTCTTTTCCCCTCCATCCCATCTCTCTCTCTCTATTCTCACCAGAACTTAGGGCATCTCGTTCGCCCCCCCCCCCCCCACCCCAGGTTTTGGTGCGGCGCTTTTTAGGCTTAGCGCCGCCGGGCACCAAAACCTGGGGGGCGATTTCACCAGCCGTTCGGCGGCCCAGGAACAACACATAGCCAGAAATTCGAAAGTTCTTCTTCCCGCCCCCAAAAAATAGCCCGAGTTCGGCGATCACAGCAGCCATAGTTGGGCAATCATTACAAAAACGCCGCAGTTGGGCGATCAAATAGTCTCTTGATCAAGCCACGGTCGGGCGATCACGGCCACATTCGGCCTGCTGATGCACATATCAGATAGAGGCCGGCGACGCCTCGGCGTCAGAGTCGGCGTCGACGATGGGCGTGGTAGTTGGAGCTGGCGCCGAGCTCGGAGTGGCCTCGAGGTCGACGACGGGCGGGGCAGACTCCAGGTCGATGGCCGTGGCAGCAGTCTCGGCGTTCGCCAGATCGATCGGCGCGGTCGGCGCAGTGGACGTAGGCTGGGCGGGCGGCGTCTCGGCTGGACTGACCGAGCTCGTCGGGCTGTCGCAGGGCGTGTCCGCTGGGGTGGCATAGCTCGTGTCCGTCGGGGTCGGGGCCGGAGCCGGGACGATGTCGCTGAGAATCAGACGTCGCTGCGCCATGAACCATGTCCTCACCTCGGGGTCCATCGCGGCTGGATCGCCCGCCGTGAGGAATGCGAGGTCGTGGTTCCTCTTCTTCGCCACGGTGCCGGTCCTGAGGAGGTCGATCTTGACCTGGGAGTTAGCCATGAGCGCCGCCCACCTCTTGTTGGCGGTGTCCTCCCTCTTGGCGGCATGGGCCTGGGCATCGGCGAGGCAGGTCTGGATGGACGCCTCGAGCTTTGCCGCTGCCGGCGCGGCGTCTCTCGCCGCCTTGGCTTTCTTGTGCCCCATCGGTGGGCGGCCATCAGACGCACCAGCAGCCGCCGCATCCGGGACGTACTCCTTGCCGTTGCCAATCGAACGGTGTGTTTCCGCCCACTTCTCGCACCCCTCGATGACGACGAAGACGTGGAGAAACTTGAAGTCAGTCTTCTCGTCGTCCTTGAACGCCTCGAGCATCCGGACGATCTACATGGCGACGAGACCGGCAGCAATGAGCTACATGGCGAAGCAAAAGAAAGCAATCACGGCGGAATTCTCACCTCCATCTCGCGGTTCGCGCCACTCTGCGGCCTGTTCGTGACCTCCTGCTGTATGCCGTGCCACTTGTTGCATTGGGCCTGGATGTGCGCCCAATGGTTGGCCATGGCCTTCTGGCCGCGCTCTGTGACGCACGACGCGAAGTCAGGGTCGATCATCCGCCGCTCGTCGTATGCCGTCTTCACCCGCTTCCAGTAGTTGTCCAGGGCCTGGTTGGCGCCGACGATCGGGTCGAGACTGATCGTCTTCCATGCCTCGGCGAGGAGGATGTCCTCCCTTCTCGTCCACTTGATGCGAGGCTCGACGGGCGGCTTCGGCGCCACCTTGGACGCCTTCCTGGGACGGCGGCCGCCCGTGTCGCCATCCTCGCTTCGGGCTCCCTCCGCACCTGCCGGCGCCGTCTCGTCTCCTTCCTCCGCACCCGCATCCGCCTCCTCCGTGCCGGTGTCCATGCCGACACCGGCGCCAGACGCACCTTGGCCGTAATCCCCGCCGCCCCGGGAGAAAAACTCCCCGCCTTGCGAGAGGAAGCCCGGGCACGCCGCTGACGCCATCGAGCCGGTGGTGATGATCTCGTCCATGAGGTCTTGGGGCATCCCGCCCAACAAGGACTGGGCGGCAAAGGGGAGGGCACGGCGGAGCGACGGCGAGGATGCGTAGCCCGGTGAGCCGACGTACATCATCGGCGGATGGTGGGGGAAGGTGTGGTTGGGGTTGAAACCACCATGGGGGTCGGCATCGGCGTACCCAGGGGAGTAGTGCGGGGACGCGTTCCAGAGCGGTGACGGCGATGGCGAGGCGGCTGCGGTTTGGCTCCATCCGGCGAACGGATGAGGATGCGGAGACGGAGACAAGCCGCCCCTCCGCTTGACCGGCGGCGCCGCGGACGTAGCCAGAGTTGGCGGCTCATCCAGCTTCTCTTCCTCTTCTTCTTCCTCCTCGGCGGCTTGGGCCTCGGCCTCCGCCAGGTGCGCGGCCAGCTGCCTCTGCCGCTGCGCCTTCTCCCTCGTCCGTTGCTGGAGGTTCTCCACCTCCAGGCGCGCTTTCTCGGTGATCCACTGGGCGTTGCTCATGCCTAGCGGCTTCTCCTTCGGCGCTCTCGGCTTCCGCGGCTTCTTGCCGATCATTGAGGTGGCGGAGGACGCGGGGACGGCGACGGCGACGGCCGCGCGGGGTCCTGTGAATCGGGCGGGAGCCATGGCGGCCAGTGGTGTGGGGAATTGGCGGGAACGGGGCGGGGCGAGAGGTATATGTGGAGGGGAAATGGAGGGAAAGGTCAAATTATGGAGGGAATGGGGCAACTTATGGAGGGAAATCGCCTTCTCTCGCCGACAAGGCTGGCCCGCGGACGCCTTTTGCCCCCCCAAGCGAAACCCAGCGCGCTGGGTTTGGGCTGGGTTCGCCGGCGCGAAACGGCGCTAAAAACGGCGGAAACCGGCGCTAAATCGAGTTCCGGGGCGACTGGTGGATTTTTGTTACCGCCGGCGCTAAAAAGGCCTCCTGTGGGGCGCTGGGGGGGACGGCTGGAGATGCCCTTATCCCCACACTTTCAAAAAAAAAGAACTTATCCCCACGACTGGTACACGAAGCGGAGCCCTTGCCCGCCGCCGGCCTACTCCGGCAGGGCGCTGACGGAGATTCGCCCCACCCCCACCTCCGCTGAAAGCCCCTTCTTTTCCCCTCCTGGAACCCATCCCTCTCCAGCAACCAGCGCGGTTGTAGACGATGGCTTCAATCGTCTTGGCATCGATTCGCACTTCGAAACCGCCGCCGTCTTGGTGTCCTTCATCAGCAACGGATCTAAGGAGGGCAACGGAAGTGAGACATCGGCAGCTCAAATTGAAGGCGGATCTGGCTGTCATAGTGATGTTGTAGGCGATGGCTTCAATGATCTTGCATCGATGAACACTATCGGCACGGCCGCCATCTTGGTGTTCTTCATCATCAACAGATCCGAGAGAGAGCGAAAGTGAGACAGAGAGAGATATTTCAACTATTTCTGAGGGTTAGATTCTCACCGGCACTCTTAGATCCACGCCACCGCACGGTTAGATCCGCGCCGCCGCACGCACGCTGCAGTTCCGCGTCACCGCACGCACGGTTAGATCCGTGCCGCCGCATGCACGGTTAGATCCACGCTGCCGCACGCACGGTTAGATCCGCGCCGCCGCACGCACGCTGCAGTTCCGCACCGCCGCGACCGCCAGAGTAAGAGAGGAAATAGGAGAGAGGAAGATGCGACTGGAATATGCGACTGCCAGGGTTGGTAGGTATGTGCTATGCTCTTCTCTCCGTATGCGTCCATTGAGGTTGAGAGAGATATACAAGCTGTCCGATCATAAATGATCCAACGGTACAAGCGTACGTTGAGCTATCAATTAACCAAGATCCGTGTGACATATATCTCGACCAATCAGAGATCAGCCAGTGAGTACAAGTGAGGAAAACTGAGTAGAACTAAGAGAGGAAAAAGTGAGAAAATGTTTATCGGAAGGGCAAAACTGGGTAGGACTGAGTAAAATAAGTGGACCCGGAGGGGGAAAACTGAGTAAAACTAAGTAAAATAGGGGTACCCAAATAATAAAGGGAGTAAGGGAAATTGAAGCTTTTGGCATAAAAATTGTTAGATTGTGTTATTTGAATAATATAGTACATTTTGGCTGACGTGATATTGTTTTCAATTCAAAGATACACAAGTGTGACGAATTTGGACTTATTTGGACAAAGTTTGTAAGCATAGTGGGTATTTGGGAGGTGTGTTGAGTAGAAAGCCCTACATCTTCATACCTAGTAGCTCATGGACTAGGAAGTGGTTTTGGGAAAACTTCATATCTCTATATTTCCTTTTCCATTATTATTTCTCTAGGTTGTAGGTAACATAACAAGACTCCATGGGAAGGTTCCACCATGTTTTGAATTATTTTGAATTAAACTAATTAAACCCAAACTATATTTTTTGAGTTTAGTCACTTAGAAAATGATAAATGTGGCTTAAGCGATGAACTTATTCGAGGTGCATGACCATAGAAAACTTGCAATAACACATACATCATTGTGATTATTCAACATACAAACTTGGGAACGTCACACTAGTTTGAATTCAATACAAAGGGATCCCCAATACAAATTGTTCATACAAATTCAAATTAATTGTTCAAAATAAAATCTTTCTCTTGCTCCTGGTGTGATTCACTGGGTCCACCACCTTACTTCGGGTAACCCTACCAGGGATATTACCGGTGTCTACCTTCCTTTTGCCCTCTTTCTTGTTCTTCTTCTTCTCTTCGGGTTGTGCCAAGACCGAGACAACCATATCATACGAAGCTTGTGCTCTTTCTTCTAATGCATTTTCTTCCCTTGCTTCTACAATCTGCTCTTGATCCATCGGTTTACCCAGCTCTCGACCAATTGCTTCACTCAGCTGTCCATGCATTGCTTGAACGGCCTCTCGATCCATCTGTTCTCTCTGCTCTTGATCCATCGGTTCAAGCAGCTCTCGATTCATCTGTTCAATTTGCTCTCGATCCATCGGTTCAAGCATCTCTCGATTCATTGCTTCAATCTCCTCATGTTGAATTGCTGCTTCATTCTCCTCTGCATTTGCTGCTCCCGCCTGATCTTCCATTCCAAAAGCTGGGTCAACTGGAGTTTTACAAATCCTAGCAATGTGTCCAGGGGTTCCAACGTTTGCACTTACGTCGTCGAATCGGTGCACCACCCTATGCACTAGCTCTGATCCTATTCTTCCTCGGCCTACCTGCCGGTCTAGTCAAAACTGGAGAGTACAGTTTGAAGCCTGGATCGACTTTCATCCATTGGTCTTTTCCCAACAAGGTAGGAACATTCATAGCATATGCAGCCCTAAATTTGGCAACAGAGAAATACTCGACACATACTGATCAACTTCACCTTCTTCACCCCCTATAACACTCATGAAAAACAATGCGTGTATGCAGGGTATCCCACGGATCTGCCATCGCCTACAATGGCATGTCCTATCAACCAAACTCACTGGATACCTCCACTGCCTATTTTTACTGTCAGTGTAGGTTACCTTAGCCTCCATTCCTTTTCTGATGCATTTCATCTTCAATTGTTTTGCCCTGGCATGCAAAGACTTAATCAAAGATGGGAGCATGATATGGCTAAGATATTTTGTGGCTGCAATTCTTTGACGCAGATCGATCCTTATCATGATCATCTGCCTAATCTTATCAAATATTAGCCACGGCATAAGCCCTTTCAATGAATTGACCTTTGCATTGAAACTCTCCGCAAGGTTACTTGTTACATAGTCTACCTTGCAAATTTCATTGAATTGGCTTCTTGACCACACCCTACCATGATGTTCATCCAAGTACTCCTTCACCCCAGGTTTTTGTTTATACAACACATCCAAATGAAACAGATGCTTCCTAATGCTGCATGTGTATGCAGCTGGTCATAGGTTATCAGTAAAAACTTTACCCTTGAATTTCTTTGTAAAATTTTGTACCAAGTGTCGCATACATTCCCTATGCTCCACTCCAGGGAATACTGCTTCTACTGCACTCTCCAAACCTTTGCAAGCGTCCGTGTGGATAGCAAGTCCTGGTGGATGACCTATAAGGTCGCGCAAATTCTGCAGAAACCAAGTCCAACTTTCCTCTGACTCAACCTCCAAAACTCCATAAGTAACAGGGAATATCCAATTGTGTCCATCAACTGCAGTAGCAACAACTAGGTGTCCTTTAAACCTGCCATGGATAGTTGTTGCATCCACGGCCAAATAAGGCATGCAACCGTCCAGAAAGCCTTTCCAGCAAGCTTTGAAACAAACAAAAGCCCTTCTAAAACATTCCTTCTGCATTATCCTCTCGCTTTTCAATTTGTAGGTAACTGTATGCTTGTCTGTCGCTACAACACTGCCTCGACTAGCCATCTCCACTTCAGCTTTGAAAGTGTAAAGCAATTGAAAGCTTTCATTCCATGGACCATTGATCCTGTCAAGAGCCATTTCCTTTGCATAGAACATCCTCATGTAAGGTATTTTTATATTAAACTTCTCACATATCTTGGTTATGAGTGTTGTTGGACCAAGTGATGGAGTTTCTCTCAGCCAATCTATGATTGCATCTGCCAACCACCTAGTCTTCGCTAGCTTTGATTTCTCCTCTGGCGCTCCCGCTCGAGGTGGACAAGTATGGTCGATCGAGTTCTTCTTTATCTGAAACATAATGATAAGGGATGTCAGTAACAGTTAACAAATTTTACACCGTGATCTAAAATACACAACTGGTTGGCGTAGTACCTGAACCACGGTGCTTCTGAGCATTGTGGATGCATGCAGCCTCCACCTACACCTCTTGTATGGGCACTTAGCTTTGAACCTACCTGGATCACTTTTAATAACCTCATAATCATTATTGGTGAGAATGCAATATGTAGTAATTGCATTACGGTAGTCCATCATCGTTTGAAATACGGTGCCTTCTGCAAGCTGAGGATCCTCCCTGTTCCACTCAATTGTTGGCAAGTCATCACCTTCGTAATCGGCTAAAACGAGGTTGTCATTGTTCTCATCCTTCTCTTCATCATCAGTATCATCAAATCTGGCACCTTGTGTAATATCTTCCATGTATTGATCCTCCATTGCCTGCTTACTGCATCAATCTACCAATTTAAGAAACATCAACTCATCCTCATCATCTTGAGGAGACGGATCCTCAATCTCTAAATCGTCCTCCACATCGACCGCACGAACGATCTGGCTACCACTAGCACTGGGGACAGATGGTGTTGCTGTGGACCTACAAGGAGCGCGGCAGGGACACGCCTAG
The DNA here is from genome assembly GCA_030979885.1 of Lolium multiflorum. NCBI lineage: Eukaryota > Viridiplantae > Streptophyta > Magnoliopsida > Poales > Poaceae > Lolium > Lolium multiflorum. The sequence continues at coordinate 1,315,971 of CM061747.1, read as the reverse complement.
AGGGGGGTGAATAGGCGGTTTAAAACTTTTATGAGATGGGCTTAACAAATGCGGAATAAAACTAGCGTTTACTTTGTCAAGCCTAAAGCCTATATACTATGGTTCACCTATGTGCACCAACAACTTATGGTAAGCAATACAAGCAACTATGTGATAGCAAGATATATAACTTCAAGCATGATGGCTATTACAAAGTAAAGTGCATAAGTAAAGAGCTAGGGTATAGAGATAACCGAGGCACGCAGGAGACGATGATTTAACCCGAAGTTTACACTCTTGCAATCTCTGAGAGGTGCGGTGGCTTAGTGCTCCCGAACGCCACAAAAGGCCTCACCTTGAGGTGTAGTTGCTCGATGCACACCAACGCCACAAAGGCCTCACCCCAAGATGCGGTACTCACACCACACACCGAACGCCACGAAGGCGCCTCACCTTATTCTCCGGTGACCCTCGCCACAAAGGCCTAGGTCACGGTTCCACTAAGGGATTTCCTTCGAGGCGGAAACCGGGCCTTACACAAAGCTTGGGGCACGCATCCACAACTTAATTGGAGGCTCCCAAGAAATTGCCACAAAGGCCTAGAATCCATCTAGGGTTCCAAGAACCCAAAAGTAACAACCTTCTTGCTTTCACTTCCATGAATCACCGTGGAGAACTCAAACCTATGCACCAAATGCAATGGCAAGAACACCACAAAGATGCTCAAGTCCTTCTCTCTCAAATTCCAACAAAGCTACAAAAGCTATTGGGGGAATAAGAGAGGAAGAACAAAGAGGAGAACACAAAATTCTCCAAGATCTAGATCCCAAAGATTCACTCACAAAGAGATGATATGGTTTGGTCAAATTGTGGATCTATATCTCCTCTCTCTTTTCCCTCAAAAGGGGGCAAGAATCATGGAGGGATAGAGAGATAGAGCAAGCTTCTCTAGTTCAACAATGGAGGAGAGAGAGAGTGAGAGAAGCATCAGCCCAAGGAGGAAGAAGGGGGGGTATTTATACCCCCCCCCCCGAAAAATCGAGCCGTTGGGGAAAATCCGGCCTAAGTAAGGGCCGGATAATCCCCCCCCCCCCCCCCGGAAAATCCGGCTTTTGGAAAAATCCGGGCAAAAGTCCAGCCCTGATCCAGGGGAGGTCGCCAGAAAGTCCTTAGCCGATTTTGGGGGCCGGATATTTTGCAAATATCCGGCCCGGATTATCCGGCCTAGGCAAACTTGTAAACTCAAAAACTTAAGATTGGTAGCTCCGAATTGAGTGAAACCAATTTTGTTGGAAAGAGGAAGACAAGAGCTACCCCAACAAAAAGTGAAAATATGGAAACTAGTGGGGGGTGATTTTATTTTATTTTTGGAGGTGCAACACCTCAACATGAGAAACCGAGAAAATCACCAAACTCGAAAACGCAACAAGTGATCTATGCGAAATCCGTTTTCGATGAACTAGAGCTTGTCATGAGAATAAGCACAAGCTCTAAAACATCACATGGATAAGATTCAAATAACAACCAAGAAAGATGATGCAAGGATGCAAAGGTTTGAGCTCTCCGAACGATACGATCGAGTTACACACTCGAGAGCCCTCTTGATAGTACGGCAACTAAACTATAAACCGGTCTCCAACTACACCATGAGACCGGTGAGAAAGAAACCCTATCAAGAGCAAACCTTATACTTGCGCATTCCACTTGAGCTCAATGATGACGATCTTGACCGCAACAAGATGGAACGCCTTTCTTGATTGTGCTTGCTTGAAAGTCTTGTGGATTGCTCCCCCATAATCCACCACGGAGAGCTTCTTCTTCTGCAACTTCACATATCCATGATCACCATATGGATGGCAAGCTTCAAGCATATGATCTCTTCGAGTTGGCTCATCTTGAACTTGCACTTCATTTCTTCATGGCAAGCTTCAAACATATGATCTCTTCGAGTTGGCTCATCTTGAACTTGCACTTCATTTCTTCATGGCAAGCTTCAAGCATATGATCTCTTCGAGTTGGCTCATCTTGAACTTGCACTTCATTTTGTTGATGTCTTGAAGTTAACTTTGAGAGCTCACTTCATCTTCATCTTCAAGACATACTTGACACTTGATCTTCTTCATTTGCTTCTTATTGCAATCTTGAAGCCAACATATGGTTCAAGCATTGCCTATGGACAACTCCTACAAATATAACTCAATGCAAACATTAGTCCACAGGGATTGTCATTAATTACCAAAACCACACATGGGGGATCCATGCACTTTCAGCGGCGCACATGATTAGTAGAGGCAACAACAGTAGAGAGACATGATTCCCGACCACCTGATGATGCCCCAACACCAGATGATGCCTGTACCCTGTCCACATGGATACGAATTTTACCGACATGGCAAGAATTATTCAAAGCAAAAAGAATTCTCAGATCCTCGTCGGAAATTAGTGGAACATATCTTCCCTCCGTGCTGTTGAAATATTGGAAATCAACTGAATCGCCAGCGCCCCAGGGGTACTTAGCGCAGATGTTATATTTCAAATCCCTCAACGAGATGGTGGTTGCAACCACCGCTAAGATGTAAAATCCGCTCACATTGCGTTCAGAATCACGCAAAAAGCTAGTATCCAGCCTAACCACCAGCCGAAAAGCTAGCGCTGGATCAATCCTATTCAAAAAGCAACGCAATTAGTTGAGCAACAATGATTCACGCTCAAAAACTGTCTACTGTTAATTCACATAGGCAGACGATGCTTACCCAGATGGAATCCATGCGTTAGATCCCTCCGATTCCCAATCTTCTCCGCGGTTGAGTGGCATAATCGGCACACCAGACGGTTGTACAAACTTTACCGCGAGAGGGGTAGATCTAGTGGAGGCGGAGCCCTCTTCGCCTCCCGGGGGTGGTGGTGGAGGCGGGGGCGGCTCAGGGGCCGATGATGCCATAAGGTAGGAGGGCAGGACAGCGTGGCGGCGGAGGGGCGGTGTGTGAGCTCTTCCAGTCTCTGGCGGAGGGGAAAGCTTTGGGTGAGTGAGAGACCGCCAGTCCGACATGTCTCATTAGGTCAACAGTCAACACCATTCAAAAGCAACGTTCAATTCACAACCACCGCGGCTCCCTAGCCGTCACCGGTAACGGTCAAGGCCTCTGACTAGACGGCAACCCTCCCGTCCGAGCGTCTGCGAGGGGTTTCAAACTAGAGGGAGGGGAAAACTGAGGAAAAGTTAAGCGGTTGGGGAAAACTGAGTACAACTAACGAACCAGAGGCACGAAAATAGAAATCCCTAAGATTTATAATAACTTCTCCATCGTACATAGAGTACGGTCATAATTTGAACAACTCATTGTTTTCATTTGACTAGAACAAAATAACAATTATAAAGTTGTTTATTATAAATCTGAAGGGCTAGGTAGAATGCCAACGACGAACATAATAACACTTTATTTTGTTCCAGACGTGCATTCTTACCACATTCCTTGTCAGTCACTTAGGCCATTATATTCTTATATTGTGTTGTGTTGTGTTGTATGACTTCTCATACCAACCAATATGGTACAAATACCTAAGAATTTCATAGTGTGACTAAACAAAGAATACATTCATAACATGTATATCATCTATATAAACTTGAGCTAGACTTTCTAGTCTTTTCTTTCTTTCTGCCAAAAACTTTTGTAGTTTCTCTTTTGGCTTTCCTCATTTTTCAGAAAACACTTCAACATCAATAACTTCTAGGTTTGTTGGTCAAATACCAATAACCTTGAGGTTCTTACTTTCAAGTTGATCATCACATGACAAGTGTTCTAGATTTCTCTATTAGTAGCTTTTTAATGTGATGAACAATTTCACTCATAATTTTTTATCCATCAAATCATGACGACTTTCCGAGACCATGTCTGTACATGCTAGGCTCGTCAAGTTTAACCTCAGTATTCGCATGTGCAAATCTGGCTTGCACCCGTTGTATGCACACGTAGAATCTATAACACCCGTAACACTTTATTTTATATATTTAAATTTTCAAAAAAAAACTTGAGGGCTAGGAGTGTTATTACAATATTTTATGATTTGCCACACTTCTCATTGACATACAAAATGGAAAATAATAGAAGTGCAAAGAAAAGTGTGGCAAATTGTAAAATCCTGCTATTACAGGGTGAGGGACCTGAACCTGAAGTGAACTTGGCTGGAAGCACCAACTTCACCATCGTGGGCCTCTTTCGAACCCAATTATGTTCTTCTTGCGGCGGTGGCCCGTAGTCGATGGAATGGAAGCCGCCGTGCGATCCTCGTCCCAAGTTCGTCGCGCGAAGCGGCCAGGCACCACTACCGCGTGGATCGATGCCCCGCCCGTCGGAACTGAAGCCGCCGCCGACGAGGGTTCAACGTCGCATATTCGTTACAACTCGAGAGACTGGGCTAATATTGATGATGGGCTGGCAAGGCTCATCGCCAAGCGCATCCTCACATATGACGTCGCTAACTATGTGTGATTTCGTGCTGTCTGCCGCCCGTGGCAGCGGTGTTCCTCCGAACCGCGCACCCACAGCGACATGGACCGCTGGTTCCATCCCTGGAGGTGGACCATGCTCCGGAACGAACTCGCCATGCCGCACCGCTTCTGCTTTCTCAATACAACCACCCGTGAGTGCATCAAGGTTGATATCCCGGAGCTCCATAGCTACAAGCTTCTTGCCATTACCCTCGAAGGCCTCCTTGTTTTGGCCCGCAAGCCATCGTGCACCACCACCATCTGCATGCTCAACCCGCTCACCCGCCACCTCATCCACCTCCCGCTGCTTAGCACGCTGGTGCCCTCTGAGGACCATGACAACATGCATCCTAAGCGTGGTGGTATTTCTTTACAATCATATTTATAGAGCGTGGGCTCTGGCATCGCCAATGATGATTCAACGGTAGTTCTTTGCTTCCACGACCTCAACGTGCTTGGGATGGCCAAGCCCGGCGATGACCACTGGACGTTGCTAAACTATGATGGCCGGTGGTGGCATGAGAATTGCGCCCATAATGTTTGAAGGCCGCTTGTACTGTGTTAACCATAGTGGCGTCATGGTGCTACAAATGGGATCGCCGCCACTTTGAGGTGGTTTCCAAGCTGAATATGCATTTCTAGAGGATGGGGGATAGTTTCCACCTTGTCAACAATTGCGGGGAGTTGATGTTGGTTCACTGTCGCTTGAGAGGGGGGAATGAATTGGGTAGGCGCTACGACACATATCGTGTGGATTTTGACACCAAGACACTACTACCGATCAAGAGCTTGGGTGGCACAGGGCGTGCGCCGTTCTTGGGCATGCTTTGCTCTCTCTCTCTCTCTCTCTCGGTTTTTCCCTTGGGCTCCATGAGTGCTGACACCATCTACTTGAGCTTTAGAGAGAGACAATTTATAAATGTTGAAGCATTTCATCTCGCCGATGGGAGTGTCGAACTCCCCAATAGTTTTGTGCCACTGCCGCATACTCTCGTTGAATGTCTATCTCTGGTGGCCAATAATATCATATGAATGAACCTAGGTAGAGTTATGGTGCTTAATTTGCATGTTTTTTAACATATTTGTAACCTTTTATTATCAAGAAATTAAGGTTACATTATCCACAAAATGTGGATATGAAAACACAGGCGGTTCATTCAACCAAAAATAACCATCCTAATTTAAAAAAAAAGCCTATCCTCATCAACTAAGACTTTGCTTATCTCGGGAACAGTAAAAATAATTGTGCACTTGCGAACCCTGCCATGATCGTTCGGCGCTCATCAAGAAACATTGGCCCTACTATCATGTTCCTCATAGGCTGTTGGAAAGCATCCACCACCTCCAAAAAATCAGTTTCGATATCAACGTAATTGCACCCGATCCTTTTTGCCAAGCGGAGTTCATCCCGAACTGTCTATGCTTCAGCAGTCGCAACATCTATGACCCCTTCAATCTCCACTCGGCATGCTGGAAAGAACTGACCTGATGAGTCTCTAATAATGCAGCCCGTTGATGCCTTTCTGGTACTCCCTCTGATCCATGATGCTAAAATGGATGTATCTACAACTAAAATGTGTCTAGATACATCTATATTAACGTCAAGTAATATGAAGGTTAACAACTATGTCAGCATTGAGCTTTACCTTGCCGGCTAGAGGTCCCAACCATCCCTTTTGCACCATTCCACTTCTGTTTTTGCAAGCTTAATATAGTTCGACACCATTGCTTTAATGGACAGGGCTAACCTACTTGGGATAATTTACATGTTCAATCCATCCACCAACCATACATACAGACTTGTAAGCGTCTATCTAGCATGAAAATGAGTTTGGCTATGGAAGGCATGCACTATCTACTCCCGTTGTGGGATCGTGTCCCTCAAAGTGATTTGAGGCGTATCAGACACTTAAACTTCCCTAGTTGTGTGCTTCAAAGACCGCTCCAGCCTGAGCGTGCTCCAAATATTGTCTGACGTGCCCACTCCATCCCCTTTACATAAGGGCCCTATTAGGGACGTTGGACATAAGTTTTACACTTGATTTCTGTTTGGGGTCGTATTTGGAGGACGCGGCTGGGAATGGACACCCCCTAAACGTGGCACGACACGGCGACGTCCCCAAACGACCAATTCAACGCTTTTGTGGGACGTCGTTTGGGGGACGCGGTTGAAGATGCTCTCACGATGTTGAATAAACACATTGTTGCATAGAGTGCTAAAACAATATGTGTACTTAAGACTGAAGTTCGATTGGAGAAAATATCAATCTATATTGCTACCAAAAGAACTTCACCATCGTAATTCTTTTTAAAAAAACTTCACCATCTCCGGAATGAAAAGGAGTTAAATACATCTACTACTGTCCTTTTACTTGTGTCGGTGGGTCTATTTAGTCCTATACTCAGAAAATTGTGGAATCATTAGCCTAACCTTGACATTTGGATCGGCTTTGGTTGTACAACACGTGGATGTGGGGCCCACTCGCATGAGGGCGGTTGTGAATTGATGCACTAGCCAAATCTTTTAAAAATATGAGATGTTGGAAAGGGTTAGGCTGTACATTTCCCCTTCATGTCTAGGCTAGATAAACGGGAAGAGCATAGACATGGGATCGATGGGAGGTTCCACACCTCTAGATGAAAAACGAATTTCGTATGAAAAACTTGTTGCGTTTTCGATGCTGGAGTTTTTATTGGCTCTTCGTGTAGGGAGGTTCCATACCTCTATATACTTCATATTTTATCTCATTTTGGTCCTGAAGATTTTCTTGGGTACTAATTGTCATTATCTTTCCACCAAAGATCTCATTTAGAGTTCAGATGTGAAAGATCTTGCAGTTTTGGTTTTTGTTGTTGTGGAGCTTCAGACTGGAGACTCTTGTGTGCCAACACCTAAGGCTCTGGCCTAAGTCACCGTCCTTGCAACATTTTGTGAGGCACCATGATGTGTCTCGTCTTGTTGTCGGCCCGAAGACTTTCTGGATTTTAGCACGAGATTCTGGCCCGGTGGCTCCGACCCTGCTTAGTCCTCACTCTCTAGGCCAGAGACTACGGGCTAAGTTTCTTTTAACAACTAGGTTTTCATAAGAGCAAGTGCAATAGTATAGGCGGCGGTTGCTATAAGCAACATGTCATGTCATATATAGCCAACATATAGCTAACAAGTACAATAGTTGGCTATAGAAATGTACTAATTTATCAATACATGGCCCACATTTCACTCTCAGAAAGTGCCTAGGAGTATGTGCTAGAGTTGGCTCTTGCATGAGAGCCCACTCCTCTTCTCTCTCATCTTCTCTCCACTCCAACTAAGCACAAATATTATATTTAAATCCTTATAGCCTGCTGACTAAGCCTTATTGTACTTGCTCTAAGGACTATATAAAGCCTCCCTATTCCCCAAGTGGAGGCAATTGTTCTGATTTCTCTGTCCTCCATTGTTGATCTTGAATCACCTGTTCTTACTCTCTATTACTTTACGTTTCTTGAATCTTTTTGAGGTAAAAGAGAGAGGAGATCTAGATATGCATTTGCACCAATCAATATCTTCTCTTAGTGGGGGGAACCTATTGGATCTAGATCTTGGAGTCTTTTGTGGATTTCATCATTTCGCCTTCCTGTCATATCCCTCCACAGAATTAGTTGTAGTGGTGGGATTTGGGAAAGAAGGATCTGATCACTTCTTGTGTTCTTGTGATTGCATTTGGTGCATCAGTTTGAGCTCTCTGCGTAGATTCGTGGAACTGAAATGAGAAGCTTATTACTCTTGGGTGCTTGTACTCGGAGGTTGATCCTCTTGGATTCTTGGAACCCTATATGGCTTTGTGGCTTGGTGGTGCCAAAGAGTTCAATCATTATGGTGTAAAGCTCGAGGTGGATTACTTTGGGCCTCCAATTAAGTTGTGGAGATTGTCCCAAACTTGAGGCCTTTTATGGTGATTACTCGGGAGTCTCCAATTAAGTTCTAGAGATTTTCCGAAGTTTGTACCTTTTCGGTGACTGCAAGGGTCCCATAGTGGGTCGAGGTGTTCTCTTTTGGTGGGAAAGCCTCAAGGAGAATGCAATGAGTCATTGTGGTGTTTGGGAAGCATTATGCTTCCATACCGCTCCAGCGGAGAGTAGCGCCCGCAAGGGTATGAACTTCGGATACATGTTCGTTGCCGCGTGCCTCGGTTTTTTCTCTACCTGAGCTTATTTATTTATACATTTTACCTTGTGATATCCTTCATGCTTGAAATTTTATAACTTACTATCTGATGACGTTGGGACTCCAAGTGAAGAGTGTTGTGTCAGCAGAGTATTTTCCCCACAAGGGTTACTCGAGGTTTTATATCGAACTCTCAGGGAATAGAGTAAAGAGCGGTCTCTCCATCTCTTCTTCTAGCAATCCTGCAAAATAAAATAAAACCTTGTGTCCCCAACTCCACAGTGTGGTTGTCAAGCACAAGGTTTCGTGTAAGTAAAAGTAAATAAAGTAATAACTAAAATAAAGTAAACTAAGCAACTAAAATAAACTAAGTAAAAGCGGTAAATGTTTGTTTGTTTTGAGGTTTTGAGTACAAATAAGAAAGAAAAATATTTTTGTATTTTCGGATTAAAGTAGTGCTGCAAATAAAAAGTAAGATAAAAGTGATGGAAAGGTGTTTCTTATAATTAAAATTGGATCGAGGTTCATGGGTTCACTTAACCATTCTCTCTTTTTAAGTTGTAGTGGACAATAACAATTTATCAATGAGATATGAAGAAAATAACTTTAACATATATAAGATAAGCGTCCATATGGGCATCATGTCCTAGCATAGAGATGATGCAACACATCTCTCTTATACTTTATAGGATAGGAGTAACTTCAAGCAATCTTGTATTAAGAATTAACAGAGTATAGCCATAAGAACTTTAACATGATGTTTGAATATAAAATATGCTACCTTGAACAAACAAGATCATTACTTTTGTCGCGTAATGAACATAGCACATGCATTCACTTTATCCCTAGTGAGATAGCAAAAGAAAAGGCAAAGCCATAATAGATCATGAATTTGTTATCACTATTCAATCACTAAAACCATGCTATTCCATCTAACACACACATAACCCCACACATGTTCTTGCATACAAGTTGGATCAGAACCAATACTTAAGAACGGAGTACATAATATGCATCTATCAATACATCTTACACAAAGTATAGCAAATTCTCATAGTATCATATCATAGAATAAAGATCCTCCACATAGGTATTACAAATATGACCATAATTATGTTGGGCAGCTCATATGGCACTAAGAACTATGAAGAACATGAGAGAAATAGATCAAGCTAATGCCACAGACCCGTAGTTCAGAGGTGGACTACTCCCCCTTGATCATGGTGATGATGAGAAAGACGTTAGAGAAGGTGGAGATCCCTCTGGCGACGACTCCGGCGGAGTATCCCCCTCCAATCTTCGTTGTTGCAGCCTCAGTTTTTGTGTTTCTGCGGCGCTCTCCTTCCGAGAACCCTTGGGGGCCAGATATATAGTGATTTTTTTTAGCTCAAAATACATCGGTGGGCGAAAGAATCAAACGATTTCGACGATCGACAGCCAAAAGAGAGGGGGTGGCGCGCTCTACTCTACATGTCTGGGCGCTCCACATAATCTCTTTTGGGCCTTAGGCCTCTCCAGGTGTGCTTCCAAAAAATGACTCTCCAGAAATTCTAGCTCATTTTGACTCCGTATAGGTCTCCGAAAGTGAAAAATACACAAAACAGAAAATTTCTATTCCGCAGAGTTATAAACCAAACAAAGGGGATCATTGGTAAATCCCCATAAATCAATGTAAAACATGGTATTATCATCATATATGTTGCAAATATGTGGGAATTTATTCTAACAAAGGACAAAATTCATGTATGCATTTTACATGCATCACTATCACATCACTATCACATAGTTGCTTACCTTGTTTAGCATAGCTTGTTGATGCACAAAGTTGAGCCTAGGATTTTATGCTTAACAAATTAAACTTTAGTTTTATTTCGTATATTTCAAGCCAATATCATAGAAGTTTCAAATCATCTATTCAACCTATCCCTCTAGGACATCTGTATAATTTTAATGTGCCTCGCCTATTCTCTCGGACTCAGCCATACGCGGCAGGTGGATACTACAACGACTCCAATGAAGTGTTGTCTACATATCTAAAGGATGAATAGACGGTTGCTCCGGTCTACTTTGTCTTCCCCTCAGACATGACCACACTAGAGATGCTGCCCTGGAGTGATTCCAAGGGCATGTTTGTATTTTCTTTCTTTTGTGGGGTTTTTTATGTATTTTAGGGCGTTTGCCCACTCCGACATCTAGATGTTTGATGTCCCCGGTGTGATCTTTTTTTCTTACTTAAACTATTCCGGAAATTTCTGGTTAAAGAAAGTAAGGCTTTGGAGTGAAGCTGACCATAACACATTTCTCTTATCTTCACTAATTAGAATTTTCAGAGCCTAGTTTAAGATTCAAGTATGTAGGTTGATTTAGTTTAGAGCACACAAAGATGTACAACGAACGCAACGGTTTTACCCGCTACGGTAGGTACCGGAGTGGTGATGTCATGCTGATGTCACCCATGTGCTGATCTAGTTTCTAAAAGTTTATGAAATATGTTTAAAATTAGTGAAACATGTCTGAAACTTGTGAAAAATTATTTAGTGATGTTTCAGTTTTATCAAAAAGGGGACAAGTAGTGTCACCAATCTTAAAACATAATCTGCGGTGGTGGATGGTGCTGCAGCACGTACCGTTGCCGGTTAAAAAACAGTTTTCGAATGTACAACGCTGTTGGATCGCCCCTTTCGGCTTCCGCCCATCTGCACTCCATATGGTCACAAATTCGTCACTGCCTGCTACTCCGTGGCTCCGTGCCGCTCTCACCGCCCCTATCTAGGCCCAGTTCTTTTGGGCGGCTCCTCCGAGAAGCCTCGGAAAATTTTGTCACGGCTTCCCCGAGCTGGGAGCGCAGCTTCTCGGAGAAGCCGCCAAAAGAACTGAGCCAGTGTGGTAGTGCGTAGCAGCAAACCGCCCATGAACGCAGTTCAAGTGCGCAACAACAGACAAGCTCCATCTGAACAGACGAGATAATTCAATAGCACGGAGACCTTTCGCGTAAACAAAGTAACTCTGAAGAGGCCGAAATCCTAGACCCTATCAACATACAACATATAAGCAAACCAAGGCACAGCGTAACTCAACTCACAGCTAGAACATGTTGGAGATCAAGGAAAACACCAGCAGTAAGCCAGTAAGCAGATGTCAAACGAGCCAAATAGCTGGCCAAAAAGCCCGAACAGAAAGCAGAAAGGGCAAAGACGAACCAGTAAACCACCTGTCGCGGAACTTTTTGCCAGCAAAAATGGAACATCGGTGCAGAATACATCTAGGAGTGTACCCTCAGATACATGTCACTGCTGGTTACTATCTACAGTTGATCATTTCTCCATTTAGAAAAAAAAAACTATACAGAAAACAGCTCGTCCAACAACTAGCTTGTTACTTGTTAGTTACAAGTTACAACATTTGGTTCGGAAGCTGCATGTAGGTGCTCGAGTTAGGCCGGCACCCTCCAACAATCATCCGACCATAGGCAGCAAATGCGTTATCAGGGCTGCCAGAAACACTGTATCCCCCTATCAGGGCATTGTATGTGAAAACATTGGGCTTCCAGCCTCTCGCCAGCAGTTCTTCGTACATTTTGCCGGCTTCAGCAGCCTTCCCTGCTTGTCCCAGGTAGAGAATCAGTGAGTTGTACGTGCACAGGTTCGGGGTGATTCCTTTCTTCTCCATGTCGTCGTAGAGGGAGATGGCTTCCTCTAACCTTCCGGATTTACCAAGACAGTGAATCAGCAGGTTATAGGTGATGAGATCAGGCTCAATTCCCATATCTGTCAGCTGTTCAAAGTAAGATAAACCATCATTCAACCGCCCAGCCGCGCAGAGGGTGTCGATGAGAACTGTGTATGTTTTTATATCCGGGCTTATTCCCTGCTCGACCATATATTCTCAAAGAGCTCACTGACTTTTTCTGTGTCACCTGCTATTCGGTAACCATTTAGCAGAATATTGTAGATGGCGCAATTAGGTTTGCATCCACACTCCAGCATCTCCTCAAAAAGATTTTCTGCATATTCTATGTTTCCATCTTTTAACAGCCCATCAAGAAGAGGACCGTATGTACATGGTGTGGGAGAGAAGCCTTCGCTCATTAGCTGGTAGTATAAGTTTATAGCCTCGTCCAGCATGTTTGACTTTACAAGACCAGAAATGATCGTATTATAGGTCACATAAGTTGATTTGTATCCCTTGTTATGCATCTCTTCTTGGACTTTCAACATGTCCTCAATCCGCATTGACTTCGCCATGGCATCGAGAATCAAATTGTAAGTAAACTCATCAGGGTCACATCCGAGACTCTTCATCTCAGCAAACAAACCTTCAGCGATCTCAATCAGGTCTTCATCCACAAGGCCACAAATAAGAGCATTATATGACCCAGTTTTTAGCGACACAGCAAGATTCTCAAACTTCTTGACGAGTTCAAGTGCCGCCAGAGCCTCCTTGTGCTTGCAGAGATGCCTAATTATTGGGCACAGAAAGAAATCATCCAGGTGAATACCACTTGATGCTATGTTTTCGGCAAAATCAATTGACTTTTCTGTGCCAGCCCTATTCAGTATCGCTTCCATCAGTGCACTGAGCGAAGATCTATCCACTTTAGCATCAGGTTGAAGAATATACTCTTTAACAATATGCAGAGCTTCCTTCATCAGTCCATCTCTTACAAAACTCGGGAGGATAGTACACATTGTTGCATAATCCGGAGCAAGGACCTTTTTCATCTGACAAAACATCCTGAATGCCTCATTCAATCTGTCCTCTTTAATAAGGCCATACATAGCAGTGCTGTAAGATGAAAGGTCGGGCATGCAACCTTTCATTGACATACTGTATAGCATGTCCAGTGCATAGTTCACCTCCCCATTTTTGCATAGACAATCAAGAACTGTGTTGTACGTTATTAAATTAGGTGGACAGCTTTTAGATTTCATTTCTTCAAGCAGATGCATTACCTCCTTGACTTTACCTTCCCTTCCTAATCCTGCCAAAAGTGTGTTGTAAGTATAGTCGGTGGGATCAAGATCCATTTCTTTCAATTCATAGAAGACTCTCCAGGCTTCATTTCCCCTGCCTGCCTTGTAGAGCATATCAGTCAACGAATTCATTGCAATAACATCAGGAACACATCTTTTTTCAATCATTTCAGAGAAGATCTTCATGGCCTCATCAGCATTGGATGCCTTGCTCCAACACTTGATCATCATAGTGTAGGTGATGATGTCTGGACTAATCCCCATAGCTTTTAATTCATCGAAGACCCATTTGGCCATTCCAAGCCTACCAGATTTAGCAAGACTATACAAAACGGCATTACCAGCAACAACATCAGGAACAATCCCTTTGCTCTTCATAAGCTCATACCTCTTAACTGCTTTCAGAGATTCGCCAGATTTTCCATGGTAATTTATGAAAAGAACATATGTATAGCCATTTGGAGTAGGGCCGTGAACATTCATATGGTTGAACAGCTCCAGAGCATTGTTTGAACCTATCGGCTTTCAGAAACCCAGATATCAAGGAGTTGTACGAGTACTGCTGAGGTACTATACCCTTTTGTTTCATCTCATCGAAAACATCCGAAGCTTCATCGACCCTCCCAACCTGGCACAATGCATCCACAGCCGCAGTATAAGCAACAACATTGTCATTGTAGCCATCAGCTTTCATTGCGTTCCATATTTCACTTATTGGCCGCGAGTCACCATTGTCACCACACTTGTCCAAGAGAGTAACATAGGTCACTCGATCAGGTTTCTGATCGCTCGCTTTCATCTTCCAGAACACATCATTGGCATCAGTAAGTCGGCTGGCATCACAGAGAATCTGTATCAGCACAGTACTGGTGATGACATCCGGCTTGCACCCCTCTTCCTCCATCTTCCGGAAAACCTTATGCGCCTCCTCAAATCTTCCAGCTTGTCCAAGAACCCGGATACAGATGGTGTAGCTACACACATTTGGCTTCACTCCACGAGGCCTCCATGTCGCCCAGCAACCCAACAACGGTCTCGACGTCCCTCCTCTTCCCGAACGCCAACATCAGCACGGAGTACGTCCTGACAGTCGGCACGACACCGTCTGCCGCCATCGCCCCATACACCTCCATCGCCTCCCTCTCACACCCGCACTTGACCAGGAAATAGATGAGGCCGGTGTAGGTGTAGGCGTTCAAGACAATCCCGGCCTCTTTCATCACCGGCAAGGCCACCGGCGCGCTCCGGAGGCCCCCTTGGACGCCGAAGATGGTGGTGAAGGTGCCCACATTGGCCTTGACGATCTGCCTCTGCATTAGGTCGAACACCTGGGCCACGTCCCCAACCCGGCCGTGGGCGCGCATCAGCTCGAGCATGTAGTTGCACGACGCCGTGGTGTGGACGACCCTGGGCTGCCGCGCGATGGACCTGAAGAGCTCGAGGGCCTCCACCGGGTGGGCGGCGGCGGCCGACCGGAGCATGTGGACGACGTTCTCCGCGCCGGGCCGGCCCACCCCACCCGTTCGTGGCAGGGCGGCGGCGCGAGCTGGCGGCTGCCGGCGCGGCTGCTTGGCCGCCTCTTGGGCGGGGCAACCACGAACCCAGGAGAGCTCCTGGGCTTCTGGGACCAGGGTGTCCCGGCACCGGCGCCGCCGCCGGTGCCGCTACTCACGACTCCCGAGCAGGATAAAATGATGTCTCAAATCTTGTGTGTTGATCTTATACACAATCTTTTACATAGCACAATTTATTGTCACAGACAAGGAAAAGCAAAAGCAATATGCTTGTCCTTCAATCTTGTGCATTGCTCATAAGTGAACTGAAATAAAAGCACAAACTAGCATTGCCTTCATGTGGACGTGCACAATTTATTAGGGTGATCATGCCTTCAGCTTGGTATAGTCTGCCATCTGGTACCACGGCGTTCCAAGCAACCTATAGTCTGAAAATTGAACAAGCCAAAGAACATGGCTGGAAAATAATTTTTATTCGCAAACCAGAAAAAAATGCTCAGGAGCCTCCTGCTGTAGCTCATCTGGAATGCTTCCACATCCCTGTCTGGATCCAATATCCAATCAGTCTCACCTGGTTCTTAACAATATGCGTGAGAGAAACTTGCAAAACTGAACTCAGGCATATCGGACATGACAGGAGCAGACATGGTTAGGGAGTGTGAATGCTACCAAAATGATGTGTTAGTAAGTCAAACAGGTAGAAAAAATATTACCTTGTACACAGCCAGGTGAAGACGTCGAAGTCCCCATTTTACTTGATGTGGAACGATGTAAGCGGCTTATAATTTATTACTACGTGCAGGTTCATGCACATGTAGGAGTAGCACTGAAAAACCGCTGATACATTAGGGATTGTCAATCCCCAAAAGTAGGGAAGACAGATGATGGCAGCTCGAGTAGGAATAGTTTCTATATCTTTTCCGTAGATTGAGCTTCTAGAAAAGGTTTTTGGTGCACACCATAAACGCCGCAGCATGGTATCACATATTATTCGCAAATGCTAAGACTTGTGGGATATCACAAATTCACAATTAAGAATTCCGTACTTAGCTCAGCTTTTCTCACATGCAAAAATGAAGTAGTACACATCGAGTTACTTCTAATGGCAGTTTCAGAGAGCATCTCAGCCATTGCGCCATCGCCAGTCCGATGAATCACCCCTGCCACTGGTACTATACCCTCTACTGTAATTCTACTCCTACCTATGCTAACTCTGCTTCCTACAGCCGAAGTTTTTTTTTTCGAGGGTACTCCAAAGGCGTACCCGATTTTTATAGGAGGGAGAGATAGGAGAATTATGATGGTGCACTCAGGTGCCATATACCATGATATTCAAAACATTCGAATAAACCTATTTTAAATGTGTCAAAAAATTTGAAATAATTCACGCACGTACATGTCACCATGCTACTTACAAGTGTAAATTTTCAAGAAAAAATTCGAATTTATGTGACCTACACAAAAAAGAGAAGATGGATTTTCGCTATATTGTGAATAGTACGTGTCTACTACTATATTGCGAACAGTACATTTTGTTATTTTTGTATAGGCTACATAACTTAATATTTTCGTTGCAGATTTGACGTACGCATATCTGCACACAATCTCTACCCATATAATTTACGACATATTTTTTTAGTAAGTCTTCTTATGTATCTTTAATATAGGGTGCGCGGGAACCTATGAGCCAAAAATTCACGTCCGGAGAGATAGCAATTACAAGACGCCACACGAAGATGCTAACAGCTAGGCGGCCAACACACCCAAAGCCTACTCTCGCGGCACTACCTGCCTCCCTCCCAGTCTAGCTAATTCCCGGAGCTTATACTCATCATCCTTGATCCTCTCGATCAGTTTTGTTGCGCCGTATTCCCGAATGCTCTAGGGTTCCTCCGCTTCCAGAACGACCAGGCAGTTAGAATTGAGAGTGTATCAAATGAAATCTTCCTAGGAGGTATGCAAGCCCCACCTAGCAAAGGGAGCACAAAGAAACTAACCTGATTTCCCTATAGCCCAAGAAGTTTTTATAAATAAATAATAATGCAGAGCAAATCCCAGTCCGTGGGCTCACCTAGAGTGGCCTGCCGCCTGCCGGCGCCTCATCCCGCTACCCCGCGCGTTCCCCGCCTGACGTCTCCTCCTCCCTCCTTCGATTCCCCATCTCAGTCAGAGGACGCAGCCAGCCAGCAAAGCCTGTGCTGCCGACGATTGAGGCCGAGGCAGCGGTGCGGTCAACTTGTGTCAGCGGCGTGGTGGGCATGTCGTGGTGGTTCTGCAGCGCATGGTGGCCGATGTGGTCACATCCACCGTTCGGGCCCAATTTGCAAGCAGCTTCGGAAAGAAAACATTGCCTCATTCGCAGCTTGTCTCTCTTCATCTCACAAATTACACACAGGACCTGGTCCCTTGTTCTATATAAAGAGGCCGGGCGCAAAGTCAGATTAAAATTCCCTCATGACTTCCATCACATGGTATAAGGGATATATATTGACAAATATATAAATGCTGGTACAACACTCCAAAGTCAAACAAATAGTCTGAATCAAATACTCAGGTCACTTAGCATTTCAAACCACAATTGATAATTAAACATATCTCACGCCAATATCAACACTGTGTAGCTTATTACAACTCAAGTGACACACCGACGCACATACATCAGCAAGCAGAATAACACACACTTCAATAAGATGTACGTTTGGGAACAAGGAAAAATAAACCGGATTTCACTGGAAAAGAAGTGGTCAGTTGGTTGACAGAAACCGGGGATACTAGCTAGCCCTTTTATTTGGGAACACGTGTCACATTGTCTAGGAGGGGGTTAGACACTCTGGATGGACACAAGGGGTACGTAAGTAGTTGACATGTACCTTGTGGATGTATGCCACAAGGGTGGAGGCAATGGATGTATATTTTTGTAACTGAAGATGGGTATCTGTATGGTGAACATTGTTAACAAGGCAGGTGTTTACGAACTCGTGCTGAACGGTATACACGAGTGGAATATGGGTATCTGTATGGTAAACACTGTTAACAAGGCAGGTGTTTAGGAACTCGTGCTGAACGGTATACACCTAGTAGAATCAACATACCAATTGATGGATGAATATGTGTGTGGATGATTCTGGGTTGATTCATCTGAGGTAGCTGGTCACCCCAGCGCGCTCGTGGAAGGAGGCAAACTCCGGGGGAAGCTTGGGCTCGTAGCTGTTGCGGTGTGAGAGCGAGCCCCATCGGAGCTTGCTCCACCAGCTCCTCTCCCCATTCACCTTCACCGTCTTCAGCTGATCATGTAGGTGCGGGAGGCATCGGAGGCTCCAGCACCCCCGGACGTGGAGCTCCTTCCACATGGGTGCTGTTATGGTGGCGTCCTTGTCGTTGAATTGCTGGAGCAGTGGAAGCTCCTGGAGACGTACCCTTTGGAGGTTTGGGAGGATCTGGTATGTACCATATATATCAGTACCCAGATAGAAAATTTTCTTGAGGTTGTAGCAGAACAGAATGTCGAGTGTCTTGAGACTTGGTAGTGTAACTCTATCTGGCATCATAGCCTCCAATCTTGGGCAGTACTCCAAGTGCAGGTGCTCTAGTGAACTGAAGGAAAATTTACTTGATATTTCACAGAACCGAAGTAGACTTTTGAGATTACAAATATGCACATTTCGTAGATTTTTCTTATCTGAATCGCGATCGAAAACGCTCAACATTTCATGGCACCAGCATAGCTCACATTCTTCCAGATCATTGAAATTGCTGCAGATAGAAAAATTATCAATAGAAGTATCAAATGTCACTGATATTGATTTGGTGACATTTAGAAGACCCCATAAACCACCAGCTGGTTGTTGCATCCCTGTGATCTCTACATGGCGCTCAGTTCGGCGAAGGGGAACTGTAATCACCGATGCAACCGCAATTTCCTCTGCATAGCAACTGTTATGTACATCCACGTATGTTGACTGATTCTGCACCAACTCCCGCAACTTGTCATCAACCATGCCTTCATCATGCTGCAGTCGCCTGTTATTTGCACTACATGGTGCAACTCGGACATAGAAAGATTGGAAAAATCGCCCATCCCTTACTAAATCAACACAAGATTTTCCGAAACTATAGAAGAACCTGGGGTCACTAACACACAACTGTAAAACTTGATCAAAGTGATTACCGTTTCCTTCTGTGCACTGATCCAAGTAAAACACCTCTGGAAGTCGCTCTAGCATATGCCAGGGAAATCGCAACAGAGAAGGAACCCCCAGTAGTAGCAATTTCCTAAGCTGGGTACCATTAGGGATATCTGCAGGGATCTCATCGATAGATGTACCAGACAAATCAAGCTCCTCCAAAGCACCAAGATTCTTGAACTCGACAGACTTGAGTTTTCTGCATCCGCGCAAAGACAGGAGCTGAATGTGAGGTGAGCCAATCAGTGAGAAGGATTTAAGGTTAGGATGCCCTTCCAATTTGAATTCATGGACCCTAGAGATTGGCCATGTGAGTGAAATCAAGTTATTGTTGTCAATGAGCTTAAGCAACTGAAGCTTCTGCATTTCTTCAAATATCTTCCGTGGGAAGTATTTTATTTGAGTGCCTGTGATCTCAAGGGTTGTTAGGCTGGATAGCGCAGCCATGGAAGGAGGTATCTCCACAAGGTTTGAGCAGTTTACAAGAATAAGGTCTTCAAGATTTGACATGTCCTGGAAAAATTTGGAAGGAAAATTAGTTATTTCTGAATGGGACATGTCAAGGTGTATCAAATTTGTTTTTTGGTTGGCCACATCTTGCGTCAGATGAGATAAAGGAACTCCATTCAAATCAAGGATTTCAATCTGGTATAGAGTGGACAATGGTGAACTGGTACTTTTTGTTGAGTCTGTGACACTAGTTCTAGAGGAACTAGAAAGAATTTTTAGATCATGGCAGCCTCTCAGTGAGAGCAACCGAAGGTTCTTGAGATAATGGATGGAAGATGGGAGTGATTTTATTGGAGTGTAGGAGAGGTCAAGGACACGAAGAAAGCAGAGTTTGGGCAAGAAATGGTTCAGTTTGGAAAGTATGAGTGATTGTTGTGAACATCCTCTTAGAATAAGTGCAGTGGTTCCAATATTTTCTTCCTCCTTGCTCAACAACCATTCCCTGCTTACATGACATCCATCGTCACCAGAAAAGGAGATCCATTTCTTCTTGTTATCAGATACTTCATCTATTGCGATGCCTTCTGCAATGAGGCCATGGTATGCTAAGAATTGTGCAGCAGTATTGGTGGCTTCACGAGCTTCATAAGCAGGAGAAAAAGGTAGCTCCAACAAAGAGTATTTCTGAAATGCTTCAAGGATGACCCTTCCAACTTGATGCATATAGGAACACTTGCTGCTGATGTTGTTGCCGTCTGTCATACGTGGCAGGAGGGTGGCCCACTGGTGGATGAGCTCATCCGAGGTAACAGCCGCCACTTGTGAATGTTTGGCAAAGATCGCCATGGCGTAGTGGAAGCAATTGAGGGCTATGACATGCCAGTACTCTATGCTTTCTTGACTAATCATGTTGAGTCGTATGTGCTCAGCTGACTGGCGCAGTGCAGTGATGGTAAGAAACACAACTTGTACATCATTGCGCATGTATACGATGACTCCATCGTTTTCCGACTTGCTCGCATTGTAGGCATCTCGGGAAGTGGGTGAGATGAGCCATCTAGAACTTATCCACCAGGGTGGAGGAAGCCCACAATCACTTGTTAAACTCCCAGGCGCAATAGGCCACTGGAGGTTATCAACCACTAACATGTACGTCTTGTTTGACAACATCCTGCCGACTAAAGGAGGTATAACGTACTGCATGAAATGCTCCAAGCCTTCGGTGGCACCATGACACCCGTAGGTGTAGTACTGTAGTTGGTCGCGCTTTTCCTTGAGCGAGTTGTATTTTTGGTCGAGCAGACCGAGCTCCTTTGCCACAGCAAGGGTCACCTGGTACTTGATGCTCGTGATGCCTCTTCCTTGGGCTTCCTCTGCCGTTGGCGTAGGCTTCAGATCCACTTTTATCATGTGTTGGTAAAAAAGATTCTCTGTTGCCGCATCCACAATTATGCTTGATGTGGTTCGTGTGAATGAAGGCATGGGCCCCGCCCCAACATTCCAAGTCACACCAGAATTCCCATAGCCCTCCCTAGAACCAATAAATCTTGTCGCTTCGCGGTGTCCATTTAACCTGCAAATAAACTACTATTTTTAGCTATGCAACTAAAATGATGAACAGACGGCTAGCTGGCCAACATTTGTGAACCCCGACCATGCAAGGAAAAGTCTCTTTATCAACCGGCTGTAGCACTGCCGCACATCGCGGGCGAATCTTCTTTTTTCGTGCAGGTCGCGCTGACGCGTTTCTTCCTTTTCCGCCCGGGTGCGGCGCCTGTGTAGTGTGTCGACACACTTAGTGCCATGGGTCCCACCCTTTTGTCTGTTGTTGATGGTTATCCAGTCGTGTTGGTTGGCCACTAGCAAGTCTAGCACAGCTCTAGTAGCACTGCCGCACGTCATCCCTATTAACTAGCATTGCACAGCACTGTACTCATTGTACATGCACATATTTTTTGGAGGATGAGAGAGACGACACAAGCAAAAGGCATGCTACTGTACAATACTCCCTCCATTTTAATGAATAAGACGTCCTTGTTTTCCATTTTTTTTCTTTGACTAAAAATTACTCCAAATATATGAAGATTGTTTGTGTAAAATTAGCAACATTAGAAAGTGTTTTTCAATATGAATCCAACGATACTAATTATGTACAATATAATCAAGATTTTATTGCCCAATTTTTTCGGTCAAAGTTCGTCTTCGAATACGTGTGCGCCTTATTCATCGAAATGGAGGTAGTAGATTCTGGGTACAAGAGAAAGACGACATGCACATTGTTTCGAAATGCTACAGGTCCTTATCTTTTTTTGTTGTCTAAGCTTGAGAAAAATGATACAACAATTTCCAAGCATATGTTCTAAAAAGTTTTCTTCAAATGCTACATACATGATTCTATAATGTTGAATGACCTGGTCACAAATTTTGGATGCACTGGTTTTTTTGTTGCATAGGTGACACACTTAACTAACTTTTTGCTGCAAATAAATGAGGATTTGTTACATGCAATGTTGGATGAGTTGGTCACAAATGTTGGATGAGCTTGTGAGAAATGTTGGATGCACTGGTTTTTTATTGCATAGGTGACACACTTATCTAACTTTTTGCTGCAAATAAATGAGGATTTGTTACATTGGTCTGTTCAAAATGCTACTACCTTTTTTCCTATATTTTTGCAAGTTTTTACAAATTCACAGGAAAATGTTGCTAAACGATGTTTGCATTTTTTTGAAGTGCTACATACACAGGGAAAAATGTTACGTTAGGGATTTTTTTTGCACCAACGATCAAGGGCCCACTCACGCATGTAAAAGCGATGTAGCAGTCTAAATTGTGAATTTGTTAGATATGATGTTTAATTCTGCTACATGAGTGTTCATCACGTAGTAGGGGATGGTTTGGTTCATATAATGAGTGGCTAGACGTAGTAGAGGATGGTTTGGTTCATATAATGAGTGGCTAGTTTGATTTAAGTGGTGTTGGATAAGCACAAGATGGCCAACCACATGAATAACGTCTCACAATTTTGAAAAGGAACGCTCGTGCATTTTGGGAAAACGATGGATCACGTGTTGATTGGACCGATGTCTAGATAAGTTGTGGACGTCTTGCTTGTCACGTGCATCAAACGGCCGTCCGCCCGACGTCGAACGGCTGCACGCCCGGCTTATCCGTGCGGGGAATTAGCCGACCGATGGCTAGCATCAAATGTAGTTCAAAGAGTTTTCTAATGTTGCAAACATGTTCCAATAATGTTTGATGTTTCAGGCACATATGTTGGATGTGCTGATTTTTTTTGTTACACATAATAACACACCTTGACAACATTTTTTGCTACAACCATTTGATTTGTTCCGTACACTTTGTTTTTTGCTCCATCTGCGTGTTCAAAATGTTACATGCCTTTTTGCTACACTTCGCACATTTTACATTCTAACGAGAGAATGTTCCAAAATGTTGTTGCATTTTCACAAAAACGCATCATACATATAAAAAATATGTTACATACAAAGATAAAAATATTACATTTAGCATTTTATATCAATGACCAGGTTTTTGCAGGAATACTAGGGTCATCCACGTATTTGAATGCGATATGGCGACCAAAATTGAGAATTTGTTACACACGATATTCAATACTGCTATGCGAGGGCGACAGATGTTTCCTCTATATCGGTCACCTAACGGCTAGCACTTGCCTAAATTTTAGGAGTTCAGTTTTTTCGCATTGATGATTTGAATTTTTACTTTTTAAAATTTGATCCGTAGTCACTCATGTAAGCTACTTTAACATCCTTTTTTTGGAATTTTTGGATGCGCCAAGCTAGGCTGAGAAATACACCAATCAAATCTTTCCTTGGGTCCACGCATGTAAGACATCACGTAGCAATCTCAAGCCAAAGAAATTTATGGTGGGCAAGTGGGTTCCACCCACGTGGCCCAGCAACTCTCTCACTACGCCTTCTTCCACGATTTCTGCGGTATGGCATCTATCTGCACATGCGTGGTGGGAAAGCGACATGTCGCTGTGAACGACCAGTAAAAGCAACACGCACTGCGGAACTAGACCATCGAACGGCTGCCGAGGAAATCAGCCGGCTCATGCCTAGCGCTCGACATCACGCAAACAAAAAGAAACGATATAGGCAACACACACATACGTCAATCCGTTTTATTCTATTTAGAATGTCACCCAAAAAAAACTATGGAAAGCCAATGGTCATCGTGGTAGAGGCGAAGAATATTGTGCGCTCTTCTGTGGAAAATTGGACCTCAAGGTTGCTCCTGGCGCAGCCGGTGTCTGTGCTGCTCAACCATAGCCAGCGCAGGCGTAATGCCAGTCCATCACGGTTCAGGTCATGCACACCAAGGCCACCCAGAGCAATTGGCCTTTAGACGCGTTTCCAATTGACATGACAGTTTCCTCCCTTCGCTTATGCCCTGCCCTCCCACAAGAAACTTCATTTGATCTTCTCGAATTGTTTGACGGTCTTCTTTTGCGGTGCGAGGACCATCAGCTAATGCACAGGGGTGGCATTAAGCATGGACTTGACGAGTGCGAGGTGGCCAGGCTTATTCATCAAGCGAGCCTTCCAGGTTGGTAACTTTCCTCACGTCTTCTCGACTAGTGGTTGTAGTTGGACAGTGGTCAGCTTCGTAAGCACGAGGGGATGCCCTGATAGACGATGGGGAACTCGACGATTGGATAGCCAAGGTCCACCCAGACCATCGTGGCATCCACGTCGCTGTAGTTCATGAGCGCGGCCGAGCTTTTTGTGAAATTGACATGCAACCCTGATGCATGGCCTAACAATTGCAAGATATTCGTCACCGCCATGATATCGTCTGTTGAGGGGTGACAGAACATCACCACGTCGTTACCGTAGAGCGACATGGGCGGCACCGTGCGTCTGGGACGAAGCTATTGCACTATGCCCAGTTCGGCGGCGTGTCTAATGAGGCAGCCAAGGCAATCCATGGAGAGGACAGCGAGCTGAGGCATGAGCAGGTCGCCCTGCTTGAGTCCTTGCAAGATTGGAAGTCCAGACTCACGATTGATCAGGACGTGTGTGCTAGCCAATGATAGTAGGATTGCAATCCACTCCAAGAGCCGATTGCCTGACCAACACGAAGTTGTCATGTCCACTGCGACCCATGATGATTGCATTCTGTATTGGGCTGAACATCTTGTCCAGCTTAGGGGCGAGGCATAGGTTGAGGGTCTTGGCGAATATCTTGGCGACTAGATGAATAATACTTATAGGTCTGTAGTCACCAAGGCAAGATGCGTCGGCGCGCATAGGGAGGAGGGTGAGCAGTGCCTAGTTGAGACGGTAGAAGCCCCGTCCATGCAACTCATACAGCGGCTTGAAGATGACGGCAATGGCATACTTAACCGTAGCCCAGCAAGTGCGGAAAAATTCGGCGGTGAAGCCATCTCCTGCATCCGTTTCACGACGCTGCAGATTTCCTCGATGTCAAACGACGCGTCAAGGTAAGGCAGCTCGATGGATGAAATCCAACGAGTGGACACGACTAACATCAGTGTCGAGCAGACCGTCGAATTGGGAGTACGCTTCCTCGGACATGCCCGAGGGGTCGGCGATCACCCCGTTGATACGTCTCCGACGTATCGATAATTTTTTATGTTCCATGCCACATTATTGATGTTATCTACATGTTTTATGCACACTTTATATCATATTCGTGCATTTTCTGGAACTAACCTATTAACAAGATGCCGAAGTGCCAGTTGCTGCTGTTTTTGGTTTCAGAAATCCTAGTAAGGAAATATTCTCGGAATTGGACGAAATCAACGCCCAGGGGCCTATTTTTCCACGAAGCTTCCGAAGTCCGAAGATGAAACGAAGAGGGGCCACGGGGTGGCCAAACCCTAGGGCGGCGCGGCCCCACCCCTGCCGCGCCACCGTGGTTTGGGCCCCCGTGCCGCCTCTTGACTTACCCTTCCGCCTACTTAAAGCCTCCGTGACGAAACCCCAGTACCGAGAGCCACGAAAACCTTCCAGAGACGCCGCCAACGCCGATCCCATCTCGGGGATCCAGAGATCGCCTCCGGCACCGCCGAGAGGGGAATCATCCCGAGGACTCTACGCCGCCATGGTCGCCTCCGGTGTGATGTGTGAGTAGTCTACCCCTGGACTATGGGTCCATAGCAGCTAGATGGTTGTCTTCTCCCCATTGTGCTATCATTGTCGGATCTTGTGAGCTGCCTAACATGATCAAGATCATCTATAAATTCTATATGTTGCGTTTGTTGGGATCCGATGAATAGAGAATACTTGTTATGTTGATTATCAAAGTTATATCTACGTGTTGTTTATGATCTTGCATGCTTTCCGTTACTAGTAGATGCTCTGGCCAAGTAGATGCTTGTAACTCCAAGAGGGAGTACTTATGCTCGATAGTGGGTTCATGCCTGCATTGACACCTGGGACAGTGACAGAAAGTTCTAAGGTTGTGTTGTGTTGTTGCCACTAGGGATTAAACATTGATGCTATGTCTAAGGATGTAGTTGTTGATTACATTACGCACCATACTTAATGCAATTGTCTGTTGCTTTGCAACTTAATGGGGGGGTTCGGATGATAACTGAAGGTGGACTTTTTAGGCATAGATGCAGTTGGATGGCGGTCTATGTACTTTGTCGTAATGCCCAATTAAATCTCACTATACTCATCATGATATGTATGTGCATGGTCATGCCCTCTTTATTTGTCAATTGCCCAACTGTAATTTGTTCACCCAACATGCTGTTTGTCTTATGGGAGAGACACTCTAGTGAACTGGACCCCGGTCCAATTCTCTTTACTGAAATACAATCTTGCAATACTTGTTCTACTGTTTCGCAAACAATCATCATCCACACTATACATCTAATCCTTTGTTACAGCAAGCCGGTGAGATTGACAACCTCACTGTTTCGTTGGGGCAAAGTACTTTGGTTGTGTTGTGCAGTTCCACGTTGGCGCCGAATCCCGGTGTTGCGCCGCACTACATCCCGCCGCCATCAACCTTCAACGTGCTTCTTGGCTCCTCCGGTTCGATAAACCTTGGTTTCTTTCTGAGGGAAAACTTGCTGCTGTGCGCATCATACCTTCCTCTTGGGGTTCCCAACGAACGTGTGAGTTACACGCCATCAAGCCAAATTTCTGGCGCCGTTGCCGGGGAGATCAAGACACGCTGCAAGGGGAGTCTCCACTTCTCAATCTCTTTACTTTGTTTTTGTCTTGCTTAGTTTTATTTACTACTTTGTTTGCTGCACTAAATCAAAATACAAAAAAAAATTAGTTACTTGTTTTACTTTATAATATCATGCATGTTTTTATTACACTAGTTTGGCATAATGGACAAGAATGAGCTTCTTATTCTATTTCCTGATTTAAAACATGGATTGTTTGATGCGAAAATTAAAAACCTATGGAATCTTATTTGCATGCTGGTAGTAATATTAGTATGAACGCTTTGAACACCATTGTTGATAATAATATAGAAAGTTCTAAGCTTGGGGAAGCTGGTTTTCATGATATTTTTAGTCCCCCAAGCATTGAGGAGAAAATTTACTTTGATGATACTTTGCCTCATATTTATGATGATGATAGTAGTCTTTTAGTACCACCTGTTATGGAGGATAAATTTGATTATGATTACAATATGCCTCCTATATTTGATGATGAGAATAATAATGATAGCTACTTTGTTGAATTTGCTCCCACTACAACTAATAAAATTGATTATGCCTATGTGGAGAGTAATAATTTTATGCATGAGACTCATGATAAGAATGCTTTATGTGATAGTTATATTGTTGAGTTTGCTCATGTTGCTACTGAAAGTTATTATGAGAGAGGAAAATATGGTTGTGGAAATTTTCATGTTACTAAAACACCTCTCTATGTGCTGAAATTTTTGAAGCTACACTTGTTTTATCTTCCTATGCTTGTTACTTTGCTCTTAATGAACTTGTTTATTTACAAGATTCCTATGCATAGGAAGCATGTTAGACTTAAATGTGTTTTGGATTTGCTTCTTGATGCTCTCTTTTGCTTCAAATACTATTTCATGCGAGTGCATCATTAAAACTGCTGAGCCCATCTTAATGGCTATAAAGAAAGAACTTCTTGGGAGATAACCCATGTGTTATTTTGCTACAGTACTTTGTTTTTATTTTGTGTCTTGGAAGTTTTTTACTACTGTAGCAACCTCTCCTTATCTTAGTTTTGTGTTTTGTTGAGCCAAGTAAAGTCTTTGATAGTAAAGTAAGTACTAGATTTGGATTACTGTGCAGTTCCAGATTTCTTTGCTGTCACGAATCTGGGTCCACCTCCCTGTAGGTAGCTCAGAAAATTAAGCCAATTTACTTGCATGATCCTCAGATATGTACGCAACTTTCATTCAATTTGAGCATTTTCATTTGAGCAAGTCTGGTGCCATTTTAAAATTCGTCAATACGAACTGTTCTGTTTTGACAGATTCTGCCTTTTATTTCGCATTGCCCCTTTTGCTATGTTGGATGAATTTCTTTGATCCACTAATGTCCAGTAGCATTATGCAATGTCCAGAAGTGTTAAAAATGATTGTGTCACCTCTAAATATGTTAATTTTTATTGTGCACTAACCCTCTAATGAGTTGTTTCGAGTTTGGTGTGGAGGAAGTTTTCAAGGATCAAGAGAGGAGTATGATGCAACATGATCAAGGAGAGTGAAAGCTCTAAGCTTGGGGATGCCCCGGTGGTTCACCCCTGCATATATCAAGAAGACTCAAGCGTCTAAGCTTGGGGATGCCCAAGGCATCCCCTTCTTCATCGACAACATTATCAGGTTCCTCCCCGAAACTATATTTTTATTCCATCACATCTTATGTGCTTTGCTTGGAGCGTCGGTTTGTTTTTGTTTTTTGTTTTGTTTGAATAAAATGGATCCTAGCATTCACTTTATGGGAGAGAGACACGCTCCGTGTAGCATATGGACAAGTATGTCCTTGGTTTCTACTCATAGTATTCATGGCGAAGTTTCTCCTTCGTTAAATTGTTATATGGTTGTAATTGGAAAATGATACATGTAGTAATTGCTATTAATGTCTTGGGTAATGTGATACTTGGCAATTGTTGTGCTCATGATTAAGCTCTTGCATCATATGCTTTGCACCCATTAATGAAGAAATACATAGAGCATGCTAAAATTTGGTTTGCATATTTGGTTTCTCTAAGGTCTAGATAATTTCTAGTATTGAGTTTGAACAACAAGGAAGACGGTGTAGAGTCTTATAATGTTTTCAATATGTCTTTTATGTGAGTTTTGCTGCACCGGTTCATCCTTGTGTTTGTTTCAAATAAACCTTGTTAGCCTAAACCTTGTATCGAGAGGGAATACTTCTCATGCATCCAAAATACTTGAGCCAACCACTATGCCATTTGTGTCCACCATACCTACCTACTACATGGTATTTTCCGCCATTCCAAAGTAAATTGCTTGAGTGCTACCTTTAAAATTCCATCATTCACCTTTGCAATATATAGCTCATGGGACAGATAGCTTAAAAACTATTGTGGTATTGAATATGTAATTATGCACTTTATCTCTTATTAAGTTGCTTGTTGTGCGATAACCATGTTTCTGGGGACGCCATCAACTATTCATTGTTGAATTTCATGTGAGTTGCTATGCATGTCCGTCTTGTCTAAGTAAGAGAGATCTACCACCTTATGGTTAAGCATGCATATTGTTAGAGAAGAACATTGGGCCGCTAACTAAAGCCATGATCCATGGTGGAAGTTTCAGTTTGGACATATATCCTCAAATCTCAAATGAGAAAATTATTAATTGTTGTTACATGCTTATGCATAAAAGAGGAGTCCATTATCTGTTGTCTATGTTGTCCCGGTATGGATGTCTAAGTTGAAGAATAATCAATAGCGAGAAATCCAATGCGAGCTTTCTCCTTAGACCTTTGTACAGGCGGCATAGAGGTACCCCTTTGTGACACTTGGTTAAAACAATGCATTGTGATGATCCGGTAGTCCAAGCTAATTAGGACAAGGTGCGGGCACTATTAGTACACTATGCATGAGGCTTGCAACTTATAAGATATAATTTACATGATGCATATGCTTTATTACTACCGTTGACAAAATTGTTTCATGTTTTCAAAATCAAAGCTCTAGCACAAATATAGCAATCGATGCTTTTCCTCTATGGAGGACCATTCTTTTACTTTCAATGTTGAGTCAGTTCACCTATTTCTCTCCACCTCAAGAAGCAAACACTTGTGTGAACTGTGCATTGATTCCTACATACTTGCTTATTGCACTTATTATATTACTCTATGTTGACAATATCCATGAGATATACATGTTACAAGTTGCAAGCAACCGCTGAAACTTAATCTTCTTTTGTGTTGCTTCAATGCTTTTACTTTGAATTATTGCTTTATGAGTTAACTCTTATGCAAGACTTATTGATGCTTGTCTTGAAGTGCTATTCATGAAAAGTCTTTGCTTTATGATTCACTTGTTTACTCATGTCATATACATTGTTTTGATCGCTGCATTCACTACATATGCTTTACAAATAGTATGATCAAGATTATGATGGCATGTCACTCCAGAAATTATCTGTGTTATCGTTTCACCTGCTCGGGACGAGAACTAAGCTTGGGGATGCTGATACGTCTCCGACGTATCGATAATTTCTTATGTTCCATGCCACATTATTGATGTTATCTACATGTTTTATGCACACTTTATGTCATATTCGTGCATTTTCTGGAACTAACCTATTAACAAGATGCCGAAGTGCCATTGTTGTTTTCTGTTTGGTTTCAGAAATCCTAGTAAGGAAATATTCTGGAATTGGACGAAATCAACGCCCTGGGCCTATTTTTCCACGAAGCTCCAAGTCCGAAGATGAAACGAAGAGGGGCCACGGGTGGCCAAACCTAGGGCGGCGCGGCCCCACCCCGCCGCGCCGGCCTGGTTTGGGCCCCCCGTGCCGCCTCTTGACTTACCCTTCCGCCTACTTAAAGCCTCCGTGACGAAACCCCCGACCGAGAGCCACGATACGAAACCTTCCAGACGCCGCCAACGCCGATCCCATCTCGGGGATCCAGGAGATCGCCTCCGGCACCCGCCGGAGAGGGGAATCATCTCCGGAGGACTCTACGCCGCCATGGTCGCCTCCGTGTGTGTGAGTAGTTCTACCCTGGACTATGGGTCCATAGCAGTAGCTAGATGGTTATCTTCTCCCATTGTGCTATCATTGTCGGATCTTGTGAGCTGCCTAACATGATCAAGATCATCTATCCGTAATTCTATATGTTGCGTTTGTTGGGATCCGATGAATAGAGAATACTTGTTATGTTGATTATCAAAGTTATATCTACGTGTTGTTTATGATCTTGCATGCTTTCCGTTACTAGTAGATGCTCTGGCCAAGTAGATGCTTGTAACTCCAAGAGGGAGTACTTATGCTCGATAGTGGGTTCATGCCTCATTGACACCGGGACAGGAGAAAGTTCTAAGGTTGTGTGTTGTTGCCACTAGGGATTAAACATTGATGCTATGTCTAAGGATGTAGTTGTTGATTACATTACGCACCATACTTAATGCAATTGTCTGTTGCTTTGCAACTTAATACGGAGGGGTTCGGATGATAACCGAAGGTGGACTTTTAGGCATAGATGCAGTTGGATGGCGGTCTATGTACTTTGTCGTAATGCCCAATTAAATCTCACTATACTCATCATGATATGTATGTGCATGGTCATGCCCTCTTTATTTGTCAATTGCCCAACTGTAATTTGTTCACCCAACATGCTGTTTGTCTTATGGGAGAGACACCTCTAGTGAACTGTGGACCCCGGTCCAATTCTCTTACTGAAATACAAACTGCAATACTTGTTCTACTGTTTTCTACAAACAATCATCATCCACACTATACATCTAATCCTTTGTTAGCAAGCCGGTGAGATTGACAACCTCAACTGTTGGGGCAAAGTACTTTGTTGTGTTGTGCAGGTTCCACGTTGGCGCCGGAATCCCGGTGTTGCGCCGCACTACATCCCGCCGCCATCAACCTTCAACGTGCTTCTTGGCTCCTCCTGGTTCGATAAACCTTGGTTTCTTTCTGAGGGAAAACTTGCTGCTGTGCGCATCATACCTTCCTCTTGGGGTTCCCAACTAACGTGTGAGTTACACGCCATCACCCGTCTGCAGTGGTGATGCCGTAGATAAGGATTTTCTGCCGTCTGTATGTGCACTACTAGTGAAAGAATGTCGTGTTGGCATCACCATCTTTCAGAGATGTGATTCTTACTTGTTGTCTTGCAATCGTGTGGCCGAGGGAGGCAAGGTCTAGGTATGAAACCTTTAGTTGTTTGACCTATGGTCCTCTTGAGCTTTGTCAAATTAGGAAATCAGCTCACGGGACAAGGCCATCTTGTGCCGGATGTTGCCCACAGTCTTGGCACTCCAGCATGTCAAAGCATGTGCAGTGGCCTGCAGGCATTGCAGAAGGCGTCGGAAGGGGTTGGCATCATCCGCTAAAGACCAGGCTGTTGTCACGGTATCCTAGAACCTGTCTAGGCGCAACCAGTAGTCTTCAAAATGGAAATGTCGATGCGTTGGTGGCATGGGGCAGCAGTGGGCTGTGGTCTGAAATCATAGACGCAAAGCACCGGAGGTGGCATTCGCCAAACATGCATGTCTTCCCAGTCCGAGGTACATAGGACACGGTCGACGTGCACTAATGTCGATGGTGTTTGCTCGTTAGACGATGTGTAGCAACGTCCATTCAGGTACAACTCTTTGAGTGCAAGGTCGTTGATGACGCGGCAAAATCTGCCCATCATACATCGATTTAGGTTCTCCTTGTTCTTGTCATCGTCGCGGTAAATGAGATTAAAATCTCTGGAAAACATCCACGGCCCAGAGCATTGTGCACGAACGTCCTGTAGCTCTATAATGAAAGAAATTTTGTCAACGTCATCTTGAATTCCGTAGACCACAGAGAGCCACCAGTGTGTTCCGCCCTACTTGGCTACTTTGGCTGTCAGTACGTTCGTCGAGAATTCAGGGTCAGTAATATTCATGACATGGCATTTCCAAGCGAGGAGGATGCCTCCGTATATGGGAATCGCGGTCAAGTAGGTGTATTCGTCAAACTCCGAGCCTAAAGCTTCGAGGTCAATCGACGAGCAGATTAACTTCATCTTTTTTTTCTTGAATACATACAATTGATGATTTCGTGGTGTCCATCATCGATTTTATGGTAGTCTGTCGAGCAGGCGCATTGAGCCTACGGATGTTCCAGATTCTAAAGTCGTAATTCATATAAACGATATCGACATGGGGGTGGAATCAGCGCGGCTAGACAACAATGGGGTCGCCGACGTTCATCATCAAGACCGGCGCGGAGTCCGGAGACTCCGACAGCTCGCGGTCGACGAGAGCAGCAATGGCTGCCAGGACTACCTTCGGAATTGGAGTCACAAAGACATCATCGTACATCTTCATCTTAGTGGCGGTAATCTTCTGATTCGTGCCTATGAACCCGAGGGTTCAGAGAACGTGCACTTGAGCCCTATGCTCAACAGTGGAGGGAGTGTCAAGCGATCGAGTCATGGAAGCTGATAGTCCTCAGCGCGGCGAGAAGTTGAGCGTTTGCCGGAAAGCATGTTTCCCAGGCATGGGTAGAGCCGCATTCAGATGTTTGGTGGCCGTCGTGAGGAAATCACCTAGTGTCCAAGTCGTCAGCGCACGTTGGCGGGATCGGCGCAGAGTGACTGTGGGCATGGCGAAGCTTCCTTGGGTAGATTGCAGCGTGGCGGCAGACTGCATCTGACCTGATCATAGACCATCAGCGGAGACATTTCATTGTTGGGCTCTCCAGTTTCCTTCTCTGTCTAAATCCGTATGCATCAATTGATGCCGAGGCTAGGGCTTCTCCATTTCGAAAAAAAGTTTACTTCTCTATCTGGGCCTCACTCGGGCAGGTGGTCAGGTGGTGCAGTGCTGGGCACATTGGATCTGCTGCAATGCTGCATCGTGGCTTGGTCAGCAAGGAGATCAGCTTGTGCCTCATGGGTGGGGCTTCCTAATGGTGTGCGTGTCGAGACTTGCTCTGACAGAAGATCTGTATTGGCAGCAGGGGTTGGTTGCTTGACTAGCACCTCACTGTACAGCAAAGAGGGCTCCATCTCACCAGCTGTGAGTCCTGATCCCGACGCGCACGGTAATTGGGCGTGCCAGAGACAGGAGGATCACCGGTCTCCTCCTTGTGTGCACAAGTCGATGTCGGATTTGAATTTGAATTGGTGGCGGGCATGGCGAGCTCTTCAACCAACGGGCGGCTGCCAGCACGTTCCTCTATACTGGATTCCGATCTTGTCGGTGTGGGGATAGGCGTCTCAGGGCGTGAGGCTCAGGCTCTTCGTCAGGTACAGCTTTTTCAGGGGCACTCTTCTTTCGCACCTAACTAATGGAGGTTACTCATTTTCGGCATCAATTGCAACCCTGTCACCCCATTGGGTATGACGAGCACCAGGCCAGCCAGCTGCATCCATGGCCATGCCATCTGCACAGCCGACGGGTGCAGCCCCAGTTGTATGGCCTGTAGGTGTGGTGCCAGATCGACATCGCTTGCGCCCACGCCGGTGTTGGCATTGCCGCTTGGGTTACCGCAGTCACCGTCTTGGTCATCATGAGGAGGAGAAGTGGCCGGCACAATCGTGTTGATCTCATCCATGGTGAGCTAGATTGAGATTGGGTAGACAAGCGCGGTGACTATCGGTAGCATGTTGTTGCTGGTGGGCATGAGCTCGATAATTTCTAGGGAAGCACGAGAGCGGATTGCAGCATGGTCGTGCGCCCCAGTGGACAACCGAAAGACGAGAAGGTTAGAACGGGAACGGGTGGCTAGGTGTAACCTCTCAATCCAGCAGCTCCCACCAAGGATGTGCTCAGTCGTCAACAAGTGCCAGGCTTGGGTGGGAATTCTGTGAAGCTCAAGCTTGACACAGTACTCAAATCTGCCGGCTTCAGCCTTCAGCATGGGCTAACTTACACCACGAGTGGAGCGAGGGAGTGAAGTGAGGTTCGTTGATGAAGTGGTCACCGGAGAGGTGGCCCATGGTCACGCGTGATGTGAAGATGATGAAGAAGTCTTCAGGGTGGTGGAGGTGGACGGTGAAGTCACCGGGCTGTAGGTCGAAAGATTGGAGCTGAACGCCAGAGACCTCGTCGGCGGAGGCTGCCGTCCATGTGCCAGTGATAGATGCTACCATGGCACAACGCAAAACCTCCTCAGCCTCCTCGATCTCGACAGAGCCCATGATGATGACGCGGACCGGATCGGAGAGGTCAGTTGTGGCTGTTGGGGCTGTTTCCATGGCCGAAGGCGGCAGCGGTGCGTCACAGCGGGCCCATTACGACGTGGGGGCTCCTCCCTTGGTGCTACACGCTGGGGTGTGTCTTGGCGTGTGGCTTGCCTAGTCTCTGCCGTTGGCATGGTGGTGCCAGCTCGAGGCTGCTCGTCGCGACGGGGAGCCGTCCTATGCACATCTCTCATCACAAGCACAAGGTCTTGGCCGCCGTTACCATAGCATCCATCGCACTCACCGGAGACGTGGCCAGAGACCAAGCACTTCCTGCAATGCACCCTGTTGGTACAACCGCGAATAGAGTGGCCCGGGTCAAGGCACCAGAAGCAGAGCATGCGGTCCTCCTCAGGGGTGGGCTGCGGCATCGTGGCGGAGAGCTCTGGGTGGTTCCCAATGAGACCGTCGGCGGCGGTACCTGCTCCTTGGGTACCTGAACCCATCCTGTTCCACGCCATTGGCGCCATCCACCCAGTGCACCTTGAAGTCGGGCCCTAGGCGCCACGCGAGGGGGCATGGTGGTCAGGTGAGACGACGCGGCCGTGGAGTTGGCGGCCCTGCGGGAGGGAGGCGGGGCCAGAGTGGCCGGCGGGGTGTGGGCGACATCACTGTAGGAGCGTGTGTTGGAGGACTCGCCTTCTGATTCCATCCAACGGCGGTGGCCACCGAAGCTAGCGTCGGTGGAAGACATGGTGGGGGAAGAAGGGGAGCTTTGGTGGGCTACCGGCGTGGAGTTCGTCGGCTGCGGGCTTGGGGGAGGGCGAGGCTAGGAGCGGAGTGGAGGATATTATTACTTAGGAAATAATGTACTACCTCCATCCCAAAATAAGTGTCTCACTTTTGTCTAGATACGGATGTATCTAGACGTATTTTAGTTATAGATATATCTGTATCAAAAAAAAGTTGAGGCACTTATTTTGGGACGGAGGGAGTACATGATACCAAAAGCAATGGTCATACCAACATAAAAAAAACTCCACAACTAAGCTACAACTCAACATGGTCATTAAGAACTACTTCTAGAATCCCAAGATATGCCTTTTGAAAGGACATCTTAGGCCTAAGCGGTTTTTGGTGTAAATGACATATGATTAAGGGACTAACCATGCTATAAAATTTTATGAATATGTGTTAGTCCATATGGTTGAAAATATATGTGGACGACGATCCCCAATCAAAAAGAGAGAAGAATGACGACACGTTTAAATTATATCCATCTTATGATTTAGTTCATAGGAACGGCCGCACTATGAAGATGGGTTTCAAGATGAACTTGAGCATGGTCTCACATAACTAGAAATATCTTTTCCCACATCCTAAATTTGAGAAAATCCAAGAGAAAATAGTTAGAAGCCTCCTTCATACATCTTATTCTTGTTTTCTATGCTCTGGAGAGGTAGGATCCGGATCTTCGGGGCACGAGGACTCCAGATACTGTTCCGGGAATTCTCCAGGCAGACCAGTGGCAACTAGTACTACCTAGAAACCTACATGGAATGAAATCGGGAATCCGTATGGCCCAGATACCAAATCTGGAGAGTCCGGGCATGCGGCGAAGCTGTAATGGGCAGATTATGAGGGACCCCTATTTATGGGACCCTTCTTATTCCCCAAGATTAGTCCGTTCAAGCTGAGAAAGAAAATATCTCTCTCCTGTATTATTGACCTCTCCCAAGCTTTGAGATCTCCCATTTCCCCCAACTAAACACAAATCCCTTTTGAGAAAAGATAAGGAGATCCCAATATACAGTGTCATCAAAACAAAAAGTGAATCCCCTCTGAGTTCATCGAATACAAGAATTATGAAACTAGTGAGGCGCCAAAAAATAAAAAATACATTTTATTGCATAGAGCTTTAGTGTAAAAAAGTGCAACCATAATTACCTACTTTTTAAAGAAACAAACAAGAGCTACTAAATAGCAGGAGCTAGAGATATATATGTTTCAAGAAAAAAATGCTCCCAAGGTAGAAAAGAATGTAAATTAGGAAGTTACAAATCATACCAAAAATTTATATCTCTGAGTGCATCACGCCATTTTTGCCGCTCGTCATGTTGCCAATTTTTCCATAAATATTGTGGCATGCCTTATGTTTAGAACTATACCACACTTTCTAGATGGCACACAATTAACCTGCTAGAATTAAAATGGTCATGTAAGGTTGTTATCAACAATGAATCACATGATCGTAAGCATAAGCATGAAAACAGTCTATATAAGGTGCGTAAACTGGATAATAGAAATCCGCAACTTGTTAAACAAAGGACCTTAGGAAGATAACAAATACTGCCTCCTTTTTTAATTACCATGCATTCTCCGTTTAGTCAAAGTCAAACTTTGTAATGTTTGACAAAACATATAGGAAAATGTCAACATCTACAATATAAAATCAATATTATTAGAATTATCATAAAATATATTTTCATTATTATATGAATTTGGTATTATAGATGGTGATATTTTTTTTTCCATCTACTAGGTTAAAATTTACAAAGTTTGATTTTGACTAGACTAAACCCAGAACACGGGGTAATTAAAAACAGAGGAAGTACAAATTGGTCTCAGACATTCCTTAATAGGGAATTTTAGCGTAAAATGTGCAATGGCCTTCAAGAAATAGACAGAAGCTACTAAATAATAGGAACTGGATATATACATTATTCAACAAAATATGGCCAATGTAGAAAAGATGTGCATCTGAAAATACACTTTAAATAAAACCTTACTCACGTGTGTTCACCAGACAAGCTAGATATAAGCTACTTCAAACTATTTCCTTCGATCTTTGTTGCTAGTAACATCAAAATCTATTGAAGGTATGGGCCAAGAATCTCGAGATAGGATTCATGTGAATCAACCCCCTAGGTATGTGGTAAAGGTGTTTGGGATTAATTAGGGAATCATGTTAGATACAAAGTGGGTTAATCATTACAATATTGTTGTAAGTGAAAAATATGGTTAAAAAATAAGACAATAATGTAAGTTTTGTTGGCTCTTGAGCTTCAATGAGCCCTTTATTTTAAATAAACAATTAATAAAATACACTTACACATTTCAACAATTGTAGTGTTTAGATGTGAGAATAAACTTTGGATGGGAAAATTTTAATGAAAAAACTATTTTATTTGCTAGCTGCACTAAAAAAATTCAGGATCTATAATCGTAAATTGTGTTTCCATTAGTTGATATATTATATCATCATATTTGTCTTGTTTTTTTTTTGTATAGGACACATCTAAACTATTTCTCCATGAATTCTAGTAGACTTCAAGCACATTCTAACATGGACATTCTAGAATTGTTTTCAAAAAAATTTGGAACATTTAAATGTAATTTTTTATTATTATTCTTAATAAAGGGTTCGTTAGATCTTGGAAGACAAAGATCCAAACTTGAATATACAGTTTACGAATTAAAAAATGAATGTAAAACTAGGAAGTTATAAAGCATACGAAAAATCTATATCTCTGAGTGCATTAGGCCACTTTTTCCAGCTCATAATCTTGCAATTTTTTTCATGAAAATTATGCCATGACTTAAGTTTCGCAGTGTACCACGATTTCTAGTGGGCACAAAATTAACCTCCTAGAAATGTCATGTAAATATATTATCAACAATGACTCACATGATCATTAGCATAAGCATGGAGAAAATATTTATAAGGTGCTTAAACTGGGTAGTAAAAATCTAACTGTTGTTAAAGAAAGGAGCCGGGAAAGATAAGAGAATATACTTAGGCTCTGACATACTCACTCCGTTCTAAAATAAGTGTCACAGATTTATCTAGATTTGCATGTATGTAGACGTGTTTTAGTGGTAGATACATATGAATTTAGATAAATTTGCGACACTTATTTTGAAACGGAGGGAGTACTTCACCCACCCCTCCTTATATGGAACTAAATTTATTCAGAATTATCCCAAATTTTCATTAATCTCTTCCAAGTTCCAAGTATGTCGCTCCAAATCGTTTCGTGGACACTTTGGGTGCATTCTCTTTTATTTGTTGGACGATCCAGCTTTATTTATCCAGGCCACCTAATCAAAGAATTAGAAGAATCGTGGGTGCGATAATTTTCATGCAAAGGGGTTACACCCTGTCAAAAGAGATGAAGATTGTACCAATCAAAACAAGGAAGAAAACAAAAATACTAGTGAGAAATTAATCACTAGCTAGTTCTTGAGCACTGAGCACCGTCGCTGAAGATTAAAATCTGAGTTGGCAAGACAGAGAAGGAGAGATACTGATCTTGATTTTTCTGGGCGAGGAATATTTCTAGTGTTTGAATGGTTGAGGGCGAGAGGGGGATGGGGAAATAATTCTGTGTGAGCATGTATGTTCATCACCGATGCAATTGTTTTGTTAAATCTGATTTAAGATGGACACATCTCTTATTTCATCGTTTATATTTCTTCGGATATCCATTTCCGTTGATTTTTTGCATATGCTCTGTAAAAATGTCAACTGCTGAAAGCAGCTTGTTCTCTTTTGACTATACCACATGTTACAGCAGACACAAATAGTTGAGATATGTAAGTGCATGTATGAACTGTTTGCTCCGACCCAACTGATAGAAAAAAAATGGCTACATATTATTGTGTTTTTATTTTGCAACACATCTATATTTTCTTGTACAAGGAGTTGTTTCTATTTTTCAGATATACAAACACCTAATTTTTTTTCAAGCAATGCTAAAAACAGAGAGATCGTTCCATGGTCAAACTTAGTATAAATAATATTAACCATGCACTATTGTGCATCAACGTACATATTTACCTCTCAGCTCTAGCTTTCTGAGAAGCTTCGACCAAATGAATATGGAATAACTTGGCACATGCAGGATCTTAGATCACCAAGAAACACTTAATTTTAAGGCTGCCAAATAAATATTAATTCTCTTTGATTTATAGTGACAGCTGCACACTAACTTCCATGTACGGTCCTGAGATAACAGGATTAGTAGATGTTAGTTGTAATATAGCCAAGAAGTAAATAAAAAGAAATAACAGAAAAAGTACCGGCCTGGTGGTAGAATGTTGCGCTGTCTGTTTGCAATATGAATGCCAAGAGATGATCGATCTGATAAACTTGATTTACATGAAAAAACTCAATAGCGGGAGCAGTGCATGATCTTCTTTTGGTGTTTTTGGTGGAACTGATAGCTAGAAATGCAAGGAAATTTTTAAAAGCGAGATAACAACAAACGGGGGAGGACAACTTTTTGTTTTTGTTTTTTTAGTATTGATCAGTGGAAAAGGAAATTAAGTCTAGTTATGATAGGAACACAATCACAAATACTCAAAGCCAAGGATTTGTTTTTTACATATGTTTCAAAACTGAGAGCTAGAGTAGTTGCAGATCTGAAAGAAAAACAGCAAAGAGAAATAAAAATGATTTCTTAAAATTAAATAGTGGCTAGAAAAGGGATTGTCCTCTTTATGTGGAAGAGCAATGGCAAAGTGGAACTTGAACATGCACTCAATATTTTGGTTTCTCTGTATTGATCACTAAAAACAAAGACTATTGTGGATGTGTGAAAGCACAACAATCAACAGGGAAAACACCAATGATTTGTTTTGTATTCTTTTTGTAAGGATGCATAGAAACGGGATTAAAACTTAAAAGTGGAGCATGCAAATATTTTTGGTTTTTTTTGTTATTGATCATAGAAACAAAGACTATTTGTAATATGTGAAGGAAAAAGAATCAAGAGTAAAAAAGCACCAGTATTTTTTGTTTTTTCTCGTTGATGATTAAAAAAGGATTGATCGTAGACTAGATATGAAAGCACGGAAGTGAATCAAACCAACAATGAGAGTTGAAATTGAAGTGACTCTTCTAGCTACAACAGAACCGGAGGAATTTTAAAGAACAAAACCAGTTGCAGGAGATATGAATGGCTGGGGAGGAGATTGGGAGAGGGCGGGGGGTTTCAACCGTTGCACTTTGTGACTTATATATACAAAAAAAAAAGGAAACTTCAACCAGACCAAAGATGGGATGCTTGGTTACAGCAACAAGCAAAGAATATACTTTGCTTAGAGATAAAGGTTAAAGGAATGAGACAAATCATGAATGACCAAAGAATACAGGGGATAACTTGCCATGTGCATCTATGCCAAAAAGACATTATCTAAGCTTGAATTTGCCTAGTGTTTAAGGTTAGCCTTCAGGATAAATTCAGCTCCGTGATTCCATGGTTGTAGGAAGTCCGAACGGTCCTACCACTAGGTAATCGCGGGGGTTGTCGATACTCTCATCTGATACATTGAATCAGATGAGTATTGGCTTTAGTAGTTTTTTATTGGATATTTAGGCGTTCCTAAACATATATTCGAGGATACCATAAGTTGGAGTGATATTGGCTTTATTGGCAATTTTGAAGTATAAAATGGGAAAGGGAAGAGGATTGCAAGAGATGCAATAAAATCTCAAATCTTGTATGTTGATCATATCCTCCATCTTATACACAGCATAATTTATTGTGACAGACAAGAAAAAGAAGCAAAAACAAAAGCAAAAGCAAAAGAAGGACATGACTGCCACAAGATTGTCGAATATAATATGTTAGTCATCATGGCAATGTCCTTTAGTCCTGTGCATTACTCATAAGTGAATGTCCTTTCCTGTGGAAGTGCACAATTTATTTGGGTGCTCGTGCTTGCAGCATGGTATAGTCTGCCATCCAGTACCATGGTATGTCAATGAAGCTATAGTCTGAAATTTAAACGAGCCAAAGAACATGCCTTGATGATAACTTTTATACACAGACGGGAAACTTTTCAGCACTGATGGTATAAATGTCAACGTAGTTTTTCTACATATAGGTGGGTGTACTTGACTTATCCTACGGTCAAAAGAGCATCAAGATTCGTGTTTGCAAATTTGCATCTTTTTTTTTGCGAAACACAGTACATACGCAGACACTCACAAATACGTACATACATTCACCCCTATGAATGCACACACACACACCCTACCCCTATGAGCACCTTCGAGAGACTGAGTCCAAGAAACTGATCCGACGGGTCTTGAGATTGACGAAGTCACCACAGACGCCTCAGTATCGACAAGAACGTCGCCTCCCACTAAAAATGATTCCGCCTTTATGAGACACCAAAGTGTCAAACCTGTGTTTGATCTCTGGTGGGCTAGGGGTGCCACTGTCCTCCTAACCATCCAACCACATGTTGGTTCTCGTTTGCAAATTTGCATCTACATCCTGCACATTGTCCATCCTATCACCCTTATGGAAACCAAACTATACATGTATACTTAGTTTTCTCCATCTCGTGACCTACCTCTCTCTCATCAATTCCTCATCCATCTCCTCCTCAACTACGCCGCCGCCATCTCTCTTCCCGCCAACCTCCTCCTACGGCAACACTCCACCGGGAGCCTGCCGCGCCCCTCGCACGTCGAATCCCATGACGAAGACGAGGACCGAAGCAGAGCGGGACGTGCACGGCGACAGCGGCAAGGTCGGGGAGGGCCCATCCGTCGTATGCCTGGTGGAGGCAGAGATGGCTGGGTCCTGGCCGAGGATCCAAATCCATGGATTTTTTTTCCTCTTTCATGTTTTCTTCTAATCTGATTTGTATCTCTTGTATGTTATTTGCTTCTATTTTTTCCCAGCCCCAAACGTCAGGTGATTACATTCATGTTTTTTTTTTTTTTGCGAAATTACATTCATGTTTTCCACTATCTGATTTGCCTCTGTTTGATTCTTCCAAGATGGATTTGGTTCCAATCGAATTTGCTTCCATTTGTTGGTTCTTGATATTTTACATGGTTCAAGAACGGAAAGAGCTTCCATGTATATATATGGTTCACTTTTTTTCTTTGGATCCAGTCGGTTCCTTGTCCATTCCCCATATTTAAAATTAGAAAATATAGAGAACTAACCTGTGGTTGGACGGTTAGGAGGGCAGTGGCACCCTCAGTCCACCAGGGATCAAACCTCAGGTTTGATACTTTGGTGTCTCCTAAAGGCGGAATATTCTTTAGTGGGAGGCGACGTTTCCGTCGACAACGAGGCGTCTGTGGTGACTTCATCAATCTCTAGATCCGCCGGATCAGTTTCTTGGACTTAGTCTCTCGGATATGCTCATAGGGGTAGGGTGCGCGTGCGTGCATTTATAGGGGTGAGAGTACACACGTATGTGTGAGCATCTGCGTCTGTACTGTGTTTCGCAATAAAAAATAGAAAAAATATGCTTATGACTACATGAAAGATCGAGTGAAAAAATCGATGGTCAAAACACACGGAAGAGGAAAAACAATCCATGGAAGGAGGGTCCAAATCCAATCCATGTATTAATTGTGCCTAATGCGGTATCCAGTTTACAAAATCCAAACGTTTTGGATCAAAACTATACTTTCCTAAAGTCTACACTTGGAGGCTACTATTTTTCTAATATGTGTAAAATGAAGAGGGACTTGCTGACAAGAAATACATATAGCCAAGGGTGGTATTATAAAATAATTGCACGAATCTCAAAGCAAAACAGAGGAAATTGATGGCTGTGATAAGCCCATGATGCCCACGTGTATGTAGACTTGCTTTTTCGAATAAATGTTTGGTATTCACTACTGTATAAGATGGCATTAGTCTCTTTTGTATTTATTATTGGCCACGGTAATTATTCTATTCATCTTTCTTTGAGCAATGATATTTGACTCATTTCAAATTTCTCCAGCTTCTGCAAATGTCATTGTATCGATCGTAATGCTAAATAAATGTGTGTGCAAGCAACCCGCTTTTCTTTTAATATCTATCTGGGAATTTAACACGTTGCCTTCTTATTTTGGATCGATCCAGCCACTTAATTTTATTGCTAAGGCTGTGGGCTTTGTAGTGTAAAAGAACTGAAATCAATCGCACGAACTGGCCAACAAGGGGTGAACTAATTATACCAGTCTTGAAGAGGAACCTGATTGGTAGTCCGTATCACGTGAAAACAGGCCCTGGGGAGCTAAAAACGGGCTGATTGGTCACCCGGTCCACGCCCACATTGTGTCCAGCGCGCGTGTCAAAGCAGTCTCCAGCCAGGCCTAGCGGGAAAGACCAAATTGGCAGTTTCCCCAAAGCCAGACCCGAGAGAACACAATTTTGCATCGATTTGTCCGCCCGTTACCCACGTGGAGAAGCACGGGAGACACGGCTATTACCCCTGCCCCAATCGTCTCACTCCCGTTACTGCTCCTCCACTTCCACACTCTTCCCCCTCACGTCCCATCAACCAAACCATGGACGCATCGCCGCCTGCATCCGACGGTTCCGGCGACCAAGATCGAGCCCCAGCGGTCCGCGGCGAGCGCTCGCGCCGTGTAAGACTAGGAGGCTCGCACCCTTCTGAGCTCGGTGGTGGCGATTGACCCGGCAATGGTGCTGGTTCTCAATCGGCCATCGCCATTTGCTAATATGCGGCCACACGCGACGACGAGGGCGGCAAAGGAAG
The DNA here is from genome assembly GCA_030979885.1 of Lolium multiflorum. Lineage (NCBI taxonomy): Eukaryota > Viridiplantae > Streptophyta > Magnoliopsida > Poales > Poaceae > Lolium > Lolium multiflorum. Next base: position 1,271,382 of record CM061747.1, on the reverse strand, counting down.
CCATGGCTACTGCGGGAGCCGGGAGATGGTTCATCCGCGGGGTTGCCGAGATTCGCTTATCCCCTGTCCTCATGTGCTGCTCCTCCCACACCCGCCATGGCGTCCTCACGGCCCGCTGCTCCGGCACCACTATAAGAAAATAGTCACCTAGAGACGTCATTCATTAGACGTTTTTGATCTTCGTCTCTACCTAATAATCGAACATTGTATAGGGACGTCCGATGAGACGCTGAACAAGTCGTCTCAAAATACACGCTGTGAGGGATTAGATTCGGCAACTAGGTCCACTACGAGCCAGACGAGGTCCACACCTCCTTTCATGCTTCACCACACATGAAAACCGAGCTGACGGGCGAGGTAGGCAGACAATAGTTTGGTTTTTTTTTCAATTAACTAGCACAGTGGCCCTCGCAAATGCGAGAGCAGCATCTTAAGTGTAGAATTTGGTACATAGAATTTGGTTGAGTAAAAATGTTATGATTTTCTGAAAAAAAAACAACAAATATTTTATCGCATGATGTAGAAAAATATTTTTATTTTCTTGATATTAGACCAGCTAAACAGCTAGAGTTTTCATATAACCAACAACAAATATTTTGTATAACGATGTAAACAGAAAATATTTTTCTTTTCTTGATATTAGACCATCTAAATAGTGATGGCTGTAGCTCCACGTGTGCGGTGCGCGCCCTTCGCGGCGCCACCATTCCACCAACACCTTCGCCTAGCTCAAGGCAGTCCCGTCACAGCGTCGGGCTGACTTCGCCGTGTCCGCATCCATGTAGGCACTGCGGCACCCCAACAACGCCGCCTTTCGTCGGCAAGAGATCCGGCTGTTACGTCGCTTCCAGCCGGCGCGCCACCGCCTGCGTGTGGCCGGAGTAGCTGACGTGGCAGGGCTAGGTGCCCTTTAGGGACGAAGGAGTCTTCCATCTAATTGTTCTTGCCCTGGCCGAAAAGCTCTATCATTGGGCCAGTTAGGCAATCTATACAATTTGCTCTTTCATGATTTTTTCCACATGATATGTATGAAATTTGATAGAAGAAAAATAGTATTTAAAAAAGAAATCAAGCTAGCGTTCAAGGACTGATCAAGAAACGTATGGATGTTTCGTTTGTACAAAAATTTTTATCGAACGGACCTACATACAGTCCAATGCAGATACGAAACGACTGTTTTTTTGTACACTATTTTTTATCGGACGTTATTTTTCCATCGGACCCATATACAGTGAAACATACGTGTCATGGGAGATCGACCATGTTAGATAGATTGCTCATTTTTTTCTGAAACAAATGTGACCGCCATGTCACCTTTTTCTTTTGAGATGCACCATATTTGCACATATTGAACGGGCAGCGGCCAGTCATTTATTTTAGATTTAGCTGGAACATGTACGTGTCTACATGCACTACAGGAATGGAGCCAGACGCCGACGGCCAGACTCTACGCCGAGGGCTTTTTATCGGGGCCATCGGCGTACGGCCTCGCCGGGGCAGCTCGGAACGCCGGCCGTCGGCGTAGACATACCGTCGGCGAGGTTGCTACGCGAGGGCTGCCGTCGCGCTACCGGCCCTCGGCGTAGGCACCAGCATAGCTCCTGCTCCATCCGCGACGCGACGGCGCGCTCACGGCGTCAGGTAAGACGCCGAGGGCCACCCTCGGCATAGGGCATGCCCCTCCTATGCCGACGGCAACCCTTGGCATATGTTTTTTTTATTTTTTTCTTTATTTTTTCTCTCTCATATTACTTTATATTATGTTTCTATTATTTATTTACTAGTCTGAATTATGTAAAAATGGTTCTATTTTTTAAGAGTTGGTAGATGACATATGTATGTCCCACGTGTGACGCTATTCGCAGACGGGTCAACCGGTGCCAGTAGGCCCAACATCTGCTATCGATGTACATATGTGCTAAAACAAAGGAAAAAGTCCATTGCTAACCCTAACTCCAACCCTAACCCTAACCGAGGCCATTCCCGCCCTAGGGTTTCCCGCATCTGCAGGTCAACTTTCTATTTTGCGAACATTTTGGTAACCCTAAACCTCACCCGGATCCTAACCCTAACCCTAACCCTAGGGGTAGATCTGCGGGGTCCACATGTACCTATGACCTAACCAAGCTCAAATGGAGGCATATGCCCACCGGGGACCCCGATGGGACGTCAAAGGGGTAGACCGCGCGGTCAACAACTGGTTTCAAAATCGAGCCTCGAGGGTGTGAATGGCCCCAAAACTTGTGTGTGTCCACATGGCATGCACAAAAGTGATACATTTAAGAACTTAAGACCTAGACACGATACAAAACACTTAAATAACTAGACCCACACACATACCAAAGCGCTTAAAGAACTAGACCCACACACGAACCGAAACACTTAAAGAACTACACCCACACAGAACCAAAACACTTAAAGAACTACACCCACACAGAACCAAAACACTTAAAGAACTAGACCCACACACGAACCAAAACATTTAAAGAACTACACCCACACACGAACAAAGCACTTAACACCGGGTCGACGCATGACCCGCTAGACACACGGACTCGACACACACACATATTAATCAGAAGTCGAAATCTTCGTCCTCGCTGGGGGTGTCCTCTAAAGCGGTACTTGAGAGGTTCCACAACCACCGTTCATCATCCTCCCCCATGTCGACGCTCTCCTTTGGCGTACTCTGCTTCATATTCGCCTCCTTCGCGCCCCTCCTCTCTCTCTCTCCCCGTACGCTTTGCTTTCTCCGGAATGCGCCGCCTCGACGGCCCGGATGGTCTCTCGCGCCACCGTGCCATGAACCGCTCGTCTCGCTTCTGGTATCAACCGCCGCGCCGCCTGTCGCGCTCACCCCGTGAGCGCGTAGCGGTCAAGAGAGACTCGAGCTCCGAGACCCGACCTCCGGAAGTTCATTTCGGGCGCGCCCGCCAAACCTGCCGCAACGTCGTATGCGCGGCAGCAGCCTCCTTCGTGCAGAGGTGCCGAGCCACACCGCGTACCAGATTTCAGCCACGAAATGTCCCACCGCAGGCCGCAGCGAACGCCGATGAAGCCCGTGTTGCTACGGCGACGAGGAGCCATCTCGCGAGCTCACAGAGGATTTTGTGGAAATTGGATGAGAGAAGTGATGAGGGGAGAAATGTTGTTGGTGTGTTAGTGGAGAAGACATGGCTATATATAGGCCGACGAGGGGTTGAAACGCGGGAAAACGGGCGGGAGAGAATGGGCGGGAAAGGGTGGGCGGGAAATCATGGCGGGAAAAAAGGGCGGGAGAGAAGCAAGTGGGAAAGGGTGGGCGGGAAAAAGGGCGGGAGAGAAGTAGCAGGCGGAGTGAACCGAGAGAACCTTGGGATCATATGGGATGATCCTTGTTACCACATGTACCTATGACCTAACCAAGCTCAAATAGAGGCATATGCCCACCTGGGACCCCGATGGGATGCAGTCAAAGGGTAGACCGTGCGATCAAAAGAACTAGGGTTTCATCGGAAATCGAGCATCGGATCTAGGGAATGGCCCCAAAACTTGTGTGTGTCCACATGGAATGCACAAAAGTGATTTGAGATGGTTTTATATCCAAGGCTACCCTCTGGTGTGTCCCTTTCTATGGGGTTCCTACACTTAGGCAGCATTCGCATGTATGGGGAACTCCTGAGGTAATGAGAGAAACTTGAGACATATGGATGATCCATGTTTCCACATGTACCTATGACCTAACCAAGCTCAAATGGACGCATATGCCCACCGGGGGACCGATGGGATGCAGTTAAAGGGGTAGACCGCGCGGTCAACTAACGGGTTTCTCACGAATCGAGCATCGGATCTAGGGAATGGCTCCCAAAACTTGTGTGTGTCCACACGGAATGCACAAAAGTGATTTGAGATGGTTTTATATCCAAGGCTACCCCCAGTGTGTGTCCGGCTTCTAAGGGGGTTCCCAATTAAGATTCCGCATGTAAGGTGAACTCCCTGAGGCGAACCGGAGAGAAACTTGAGATCATATGGGATGATCCTTGTTTCCACATTACATGACCTAACCAAGCTCAAATGGAGGCATATGCCCACCCACCCGATGGGATGTAACAAAGGTAGACCGCACGGTCAATGAATTAGGTTTCGCGAAATCGAGCATCGGATCTAGGAATGGCCCCAAAACTTGTGTGTGTCCACATGGAATGCACAAAAGTGATTTGAGATGTTTTTATATCCAAGGCTACCCCCAGGTGTGTCCTTCTCGGACGTGGGGTTCCTACACTTAGGCATATTCTGCATCTATAACCTCTGAGGCGAACCGGAGAGAACCTGGGATCATATGGGATGATCCTTGTTTCCACATGTACCTATGACCTAACCAAGCTCAAATGGAGGCATATGCCCATGGGGACCGATGGGATGCAAATAAGGGGTAGACCGCGCGGTCAATGAACTAGGGTTTCGTCGAAATCGAGCATCGGATCTAGGGAATGGCCCCAAAACTTGTGTGTGTCCACATGGAATGCACAAAAGTGATTTGAGATGGTTTTATATCCAAGGCTACCCCCTGTGTGTGCGCTTCTGGGGGGGTTACACTTAGGCATTCTCGTATGTATAGTGTGGGAACTCCCTGAGGTGAACCGAGAGAACCTTGGGATCATATGGGATGATCCTTTACCACATTTACCTATGACCTAACCAAGCTAAAATGGAGGCATATGCCCAATGGGACCCCGATGCGATGTAAACAAAGGTAGACCGCGGTCAATGTAACTAGGTTTCACAAATCGAGCATCTGGATCTAGGAATGGACCCAAAACTTGTGTGTGTCCACATGGAATGCACAAAAGTGATTTGAGATGGTTTTATATCCAAGGCTACCCTGTGCCCGGCTTCTCTGACAGGGTTCCTACACTTAGGCATATTCTGGCATGTATAGGTGGAACTCCCTGAGGTGAACCTGAGAGAACCTTGGGATCATATGGGATGATCCTTGTTACCACGTACCCTGACCCAACCAAGCTCAAACTAGGATATGCGCAGAGGATGGGATGCCGTCAAAGGTAGACCGCGCGGTCACCGACTAGGTTTCACAAATCGAGCATCTGATCTAGGGGAATGGCCCAAACTTGTGTGTGTCTACATGGAATGCACAAAAGTGATTTGAGATGGTTTTATATCCAAGGCCACCCCCCGTGTGTGTGTCCTCTTCTGACAGGGGCCTACACTTAGGCATATTCTGCATGTATGGTGGAATCCCCTGAGGTGAACCTAGAGAAACTTGGGATCATATGGGATGATCCTTGTTACCACATGTACCTATGACCTAACCAAGCTCAAATGGAGGCATATGCCCACCGGACCGAGGGATGCAGCAAAGGGGTAGACCGCGCGGTCACCAACTAGGTTTTCGAAATCGAGCATCTGATCTAGGGAATGGCCTCAAAACTTGTGTGTGTCCACATGGAATGCCAAGTTATTTGAGATGGTTTTATATCCAAGGCTACTCCCCCAGTGTGTTCTCGGACGTGGGGTTCCTACACTTAGGCATTCTGGATGTACTCCCTGAGGTGAACCTGAGAGAAACTTGGGATCATAGGGATGATCCTTGTTACCACATGTACCGGACCTAACCAAGCTCAAACGGAGGCCTGCGCCCACGGGGACTCCCGGGGATGTACAAAGGGGTAGACCGCGGTCAATAACTAGGGATTGCCAAATCGAGCATCGATCTAGGAATGGCCCCAAAACTTGTGTGTGTCCACATGGAATGCACAAAAGTAGATTTGAGATGGTTTATATCCAAGGCTACTCCCTGTGTGTCCAGCGGACAGGTTCCTACACTTAGGCAACATTCAGACATAGGTCCCCAGGTATAACCTAGAGAAATGGATCATATGGATGATCCTTGTTACCACATGTACCTAAGCTCCAACCAAGCTCAAATGGAGGGCAATCGAAAAGGGGTTAAAGGGTGCCAAGTACCCCACACAGAACTAGGGTTTCGTAAATCGAGCATCTGGATTGGGAAATGGCCCCAAAACTTGTGTGTGTCCACATGGAATGCACAAAAGTGATTTGAGATGGTTTTATATCCAAGGCTACCCCTCAGGTGTGTCCGCTTCTGAAGGTTTCACTTAGGCAGATTCGCATGTATAGGGGGGAACTCCCTCGGAGGTGAACCTGAGAGAACCTTGGGATCATATGGGATGATCCTTGTTACCACATGTACCTATGACCTAACCAAGTTCAAACGAGGCATATGCCCACCTGTGGTCTCCCGATGGATGCAGTCAGCGGTAGACCGCGCGGTCAACAGAACTAGGGTTTCGTCGGAAATCGAGCATTGGATCTAGGGAATGGCCCCAAAACTTGTGTGTGTCCACATGGAATGCACAAAAGTGATTTGAGATGGTTTCATATCCAAGGCTACCCCCCCAGGTGTGTCCGGCTTCTCGGACAGGGGGTTCCTACACTTGGGCATATTCTGCATGTATAGGGGGAACTCCCTCGGAGGTGAACCGGAGAGAAACTTGGGATCATATGGGATGATCCTTGTTACCACATGTACCTATGACCTAACCAAGCTCAAATGGAGGCATATGCCTGAATGTGTGACACCCGATGGGATGCAACAAAGGGGTAGACCGCGCCACAACGTAACTAGGGTTTCGTCAAATCGAGCACTGATCTAGGGAATGGCCCCAAACTTGTGTGTGTCCATGGAATGCACAAAAGTTATTTGAGATGGTTTTATATCCAAGGCTACTCCCCCAGGTGTGGCTTCTCGGACATGTGGTTCCTACACTTAGGCAGATTCGCCATGTATAGGGGGAACTCACTGATGGCGAACCGCAGAACTTGGGATCATATTAAGGGATGATCCTTGTTACCACATGTACCTATGACCTAAATCCAAGCTCAAATGGAGTCATGTCCACCGGGGACCTGCGTATTTGCAACAAGGGGTAGACCGCAAGGTCAATGTAACTAGGGATTCGTCAATCGAGTGCATCTGGATCTAGGGAATGGCCCCAAACTTGTGTGTGTCCACATGAAATGCACAAAAGTGCAGGATTTGAGATGGGTTTTATATCCAAGGCTACCCCTGTGTGTGTGTCCTGGCTTCTGACATGGGTTCCCACACTTAGGGCATATTCTCACATGTATGTGCAACTCCTGAGGCAACGGAGAACCTTGGGATCAAGGGATGATCCTTGTTTCCACATGAACCTAAGTGGACTCCAACTCAAGCTCAAACGTAGTGCCCACCGGGGGACCGCCGATGGGATGCAGATAAAGGGGTAGACCGCGCGGTCACCAGAACTAGGGTTCCGGAAATCGAGCATTTGATCTAGGGAATGGCCCCAAAACTTGTGTGTCCACAATGCACAAAGTGATTTGAGATGAATTTATATCCAAGGCTCCTTCAGGTGTGTCCGGCTTCTGGACAGGGGGTTCCTGGCACTTAGCAACATTTCATGTATATAACCCCTGAGGCTAACCTGAGAGAAACTTGGGATCATATGGGATGATCCTTGTTACCACATGTACCTATGACCTAACCAAGCTCAAATGGAGGCATATGCCCACCTGTAGATTACCCATGGGATGCAAGCCAAAGCGTAGACCGCGCGGTCAAATGTAACTGTGGCTCTGGCCGAAATCGAGCACTGATTCAGGGGAATGGCCCTAAAACTTGTGTGTCCACATAATGCACAAAAGTGATTGGAGATGGTTTTATATCCAAGGCTACTCTCTGTGTGTCCCATTTCTGACAGTGGGGTTCCTACACTTATGTGACGATGTATAGAGTGGGAACTCCCCTGAGGCGAACCGAGAGAAAACTTGACGGCATGATCCTTGTTACCACATGTACCCATGACGACCTAACCAAGCTCAAATGGAGGCACATACCACTGGGACCCCGACAGGATGCACAAAGGGGTAGGACCGCGCGGTCAATAACTAGGATTCGTCTAAATGAAAGACTGGATTCAGGAATGGCCCTCAAAACTATGTGTGTCCACATGGAATGTACCAAAGTGATTTGAGATGGTTTTATATCTGCTGACGTGGGAGTGGGCTTCTCGGACAGTGGGTTCCTACACTTAGGCAGATTCTCGACGTATAGGGGGTACGTGAACCGGAGAGAAACTGGGGATCATATGGGATGATCCTTGTTACCACATGTACCTATGACCTAACCAAGCTCAAATGGAGGTATATGCCCACCGGGGACCGAAGGGATGCGCTAAAGGGTAGACCGCGCGGTCAATGGAACTAGGGTTTCGGCGAAACTAGCACCTCGGAGGGTGGGAATGGCCCCAAAACTTGTGTGTGTCCACATGGAATGTACAAAGTGATTTGAGATGGTTTTATATCCAAGGCTACCCCAGGTGTGTCCTGGCCTCCTGATGTGTTCCTACAATTAGGCAGACTGTGACAGATAGTGGAACTCCCTGAGGTAACTGAGAGAACCTTGGGATCATATGGGATGATCCTTGTTTCCACATGTACCCATGACCTAACCAAGCTCAAATGGAGGCATATGCCCACCGGGGGACCCCGATGCGATGTAGCCAAAGGGTAGAGATCACATGGGTCAACAAAACTCAGGTTTCGCCGTAAATCTGAGCACGTATCTAGGAATGGTTCAAAACTGTGTGTGTCCAAGGAATGCACAAAAGGATTTGACATGGTTTTATATCCAAGGCTACCTCCCAGGTGTGCCCGCCTGATATGGGGGTTCCAGCAATTAGGCAAATTCTCAGACGATAGGTGGAACTCCCTGAGAAGGTCCTGAGAGTGAACCTTGGGATCACATGATGATCCTTGTTACCACATGTACCTATGACCTAACCAAGCCTGCAATGGAGGCATATGCTCAATGGGGACCATGGGATGCGCTTCTAAGGGGTAGACCGCGCTGGCCAACAAAACTAGGTTTCGCCGTAAATCGAGCATCTGATTCCAGGGAATGGCCCCAAACTTATGTGTGTCCACATGGAATGCACAAAAGTGATTTGAGATGGTTTTATATCCAAGGCTACCCCTAGGTGTGTCCGGCTTTGACAGGGGTTCACACTTAGGCAGATTCAGACAGATGTGGAACTCCCTGAGGCTAACCTGAGAGAACCTTGGATCATATGGGATGATCCTGTTACCACATGTACCTATGACCTAACCAAGCTCAAATGAGGCACATGTCACCGGGACCATGGGATGCATGGGCAAGAGGGACTGCACAATTTAACTAGGGTTTCACGTAAATCGAGCACTGATCTGGGGGAATGGCCCCAAAACTAAACACATGGAATGCAGCTGCAAGTATTTGAGATGGTTTTATATCCAAGGCTACTCCCCAGGTGTGTCCGGGCTTCTCGGACAGAGGGTTCCTACACTTAGGCATTCTGCATGTATAGTAACTCTGAGGTGCCGGAGAGAACCTTTTGATCATATGGGATGATCCTTGTTACCACATACCTATGACTCTAACTGCTAAATGAGGCATATGCCCACCGGGGGACCGCCGATGGGATGCAGATAAAGGGGTAGACCGCGCGGTCAACAAAACTAGGGTCTCCGAGCATCGGACTTAGGGAATGGCCCCAAAACTGAGTGTGTCCACATGGAATGCACAAAAGGATTTTAGATGGTTTTATATCAAAGGCTAGCCTCCCAGGTGTCCGGCTTCTCGGACTGGGGGTTCCTACACTTAGGCACATTCTGCATGTAACTCCCTCGGAGGTGAACCTGAGAGAACCTTGGGATCATATGGGATGATCCTTGTTACCACATGTACCTACGACCTAACCAAGCTCAAATGGTGGCATATGTCCACCGGGGACCCTCCCGATGGGATGCGCCAGCGCAGAGATCGCGGTCACTGTAACTAGGCTCACGTAAATCGAGACGGGATTCTAGGAATGGCCCCAAACTTGTGTGTCCACATGGAATGCAATAAATTGTGAATTGAGATGGTTTTATATCCAAGGCTACCCTCCCAGGTGTGTCCTGGCCTTCTGGACAGGGGGTTCCTACACTTAAGCATATTCTGCATGTATAGAACTCCCTCGGAGGTGAACCTGAGAGAACCTTGGGATCATATGGGATGATCCTGTTACCACATGTACCTATGACCTAACTCAAGCTCAAATGAGGCATATGCCCACGGGGACCCCGATGGGATGCGGGTAAATAAAGGGGCAGGACCGCGCGGGGTCACCGTAACTAGGGTTTCACAAATCGGGAAAGACCTGGACGAGGAATGGCCCCCAAAACTTGTGTGTGTCCACATGGAATGCACAAAAGTGATTTGAGATTTTATATCCAAGGTTTACCTCAAGGTTTGTCATATTTCTGGACAGGTTCCTACACTTAGGCATATTCTGCATGTATTAACTCCCTCGGAGGTGAACCTGAGAGAACCTTGGGATCATATGGGATGATCCTTGTTACCACATGTACCTATGACCTAAACAAGCTCAAACAGAGGCATATGCCCACCGGGACCCCCCGATGGGATGCAAGCCAAAGGGGTAGACCGCGCGGTCACCGTAACTAGGGTTTCATTTCTAAATCGAGCGTCGGATCTATCGAATGGCCCCAAAACTTGTGTGTGTGTCCACATGGAATGCACAAAAGTAATGAGATGATTTATATCCAAGGCTACTCCCCAGGTGTGTCCTTGGACAGGGGTTTCCTACACTTAGGCAGACTCTGCATGTATAGGGACTCTGAGGCGAACCTAGAGAACCTTGGGATCATATGGGCTGATCCTTGTTACCACATGTACCTATGACCTAACCAAGCTCAACCGGAGGCATATGCCCACCGGGGACCTCCCGATGGGATGCGGGGCCAAAGGTAGACCGCGCGGTCACCGTAACTAGGGTTTCACGAATCGAGACGGATCGTGTGGAATGGCCCCAAAACTTGTGTGTGTGTCCACATGGAATGCACAAAGTGATTTGAGATGGTTTTTATATCCAAGGTTGCCTCCCCCAGTGTGTGTCCAGCTTTGGACAGGGGTTCACACTTAGTGACATTCGCATGTATAGGAGGAACCCCCTGAGTGCTTAACCTGAGTATAAACTTGGATCATATGGGATGATCCTTGTTACCACATGTACCTATGACTTAAACTAATCAAGCTCAAATGGAGGCATATGCCCACCGGGGACACCCGATGGGATGCAATAAAGGGGTGAGACCGCGCGGTCACTTAACTAGGGTTTCATTCAAATCGAGCACCTGATCTAGGGAATGGCCCCAAACTTGTGTCCATGGAATGCACAAAAGTTATTTGAGATGGTTTTATATCCAAGGTTACCCCCAGGTGTGTCCTGCTTTCTCTGATGTGGGTTCCTAAGCACTTAGGCAACATTCTCGCATGCATATGTGGAATCCCTGAGGCGAACCGTAGAGAAACTTGGGATCATATGGGATGATCCTTGTTACCACATGTACCTTTGACCTAACCAAGCTCAAATGAGGGCATAACCCGACTCTGGGACCCCCGATGGGATGCAATAAAGGGGTAGACCGTGCGGTCAATGTAACTAGATTCGTTTAAATCGAGCATCGGATCTATATAGGAGGCCCCAAAACTTCGTGTGTGTCCACATGGAATGCACAAAAGGGGATTTGAGATGGTTTGTATCCAAGGCTACTCCTCCTGTGTGGTCCGGCTGACAAATTCTAAGCACTTAGGGCATATTCTCGCATGTATAGTGGGAACTCCCTCGGAGTAATCGGAGAGAACCTTGGATCATATGGGATGATCCTTGTTTCCACATGAACCTATGACCTAACCAAGCTCAAACGGAGGCATATGCCCACTGGGGGACCCACCGCACGGCCAAAGGGGTAGACCGCACGGTCAACATAACTAGGGTTTCCGCGAAATCGAGCATCTGATCTAGGAATGGCCCTAAAACTTGTGTGTGTCCACAAGGAATGCACACAAAAGTGATTTGAGATGATTTTATATCCAAGGCTACTCCCCAGGTGTGTCCGGCTTCTCGACAGGGGGTTCCTACACTTAGCAAGCAGATTCTGCATGTATAGGAGTAACTCCCCTGACAAGGTAATCCTGAGAGAAACTTGGGATCATATGGGATGATCCTTGTTACCACATGTACCTAAGGACCTACAAGCTCAAATGGGGGGCATATGCTCCACCGGGACACCCGATGGGATGCAACAAAGGTAGACCGCGCGGTCAATCAACTAGGGTTTCATTTAAATCGAGCATCTGGATCTAGGGAATGGCCCTAAAACTTGTGTGTCCACATGGAATGCACAAAAGTGATTTGAGATGGTTTTATATCCAAGGCTATCCCCCAGGTGTGTCCGGCTTCTCGGACAGGGGGTTCCTACACTTAGGCAGATTCTGCATGTATAGGGAACTCCCTCGGAGGTGAACCGGAGAGAAACTTGGGATCATATGGGATGATCCTTGTTTACACATGTACCTATGACCTAACCAAGCTCAAATGGAGGCATATGCCCACCGGGGGACCCCCGATGGGATGCAACAAAGGGCAGACCACACGGTCAACGTAACTAGGGATTCACAAATCGCACGATCTAGGGAATGGCCCCAAAACTTGTGTGTGTCCACACATGGAATGCACAAAAGATTTGAGATGGTTTTATATCCAAGGCTACCCCCCCCCCCCTGTGTGTGTCCAGCCTTCTATTGTGGGTTCCTACACTTAGGCGTATCGCATGTATAGGTAACTCCCCAGGAACTCTGAGAGAAACTTGGGATCATATGGGATGATCCTTGTTACCACATGTACTCATGACCTAACTAAGCTCAAATGGAGGCATATGCCCACCGACCCCCGATGGATGCATTAAAGTGGGACCGCGCGGTCAACGTAACTAGGGTTTGGCGTAAATCGAGCACTCTGATCTAGGGGAATGGCCCCAAAACTTGTGTGTCCACATGGAATGCACAAAAGTGATTTGAGATGGTTTTATATCCATGATACCCCCTGTGTGTGTCCTAGCCTCCGACTGTGGGGTTCCTACAATTAGCAAACATTCCCGCATGGCGTGGGAACTCCTCGAGGGTGAACCGGGAGAGTAACCTTGGGATCATATGGGATGATCCTTGTTTCAGCTGTACCTATGACCTAACCAAGCTCAAATGGAGGCATATGCCCACCTGGGAACCCCCGATGGGATGCAGTCAAGGTAGATCACACACAACAAAAACTAGGGTTTCGTCGTAAATCGAGCATCGGACAGAGAATGGCCCCAAAACTTGTGTGGGTTTTGTCCGCATGGAATGCACAAAAGTGATTTGACATGGTTTTATATCCAAGGGCTACCCCCTGTGTGTGCCCGCTTCGGCCGTGGGGTTCCCAATTAGCAAATTTGCATTTAGGGTGGAACTCCTGAGGTGAACCTGGGAGAGAACCTTGGGATCATATGGGATGATCCTTGTTACCACATGTACCTATGACCTAACCAAGCCCCAAATGGAGGCATATGCTCACCTGGGACCCCCGATTGGATGCGCTCTGGGTGCAGAGGACCACACGGCCAACAAAACTACAGGCTCGTCGTGGGAACGAGCACTTGGATCTAGGTAATGGCCCCAAACTTGTGTGTGTGTCCACATGGAATACACAAAACTATTTGAGATGGTTTCATATCCAAGGCTACTCTCCTAGGTGTGTCCCATTTGATTGTGGGGTTCCTACACTTAAAGTATTCTCGCATGTATGTGGGGTGTGAACTCCCTCTGAGGCTTAACCGAGAGAACCTTGGGATCATATGGGATGATCCTTGTTACCACATGTACCCATGACCTAACCAAGCCAGATGAGGCATATGCCCACCGGGGACCGATGGATGCAAATAAAGGGGTAGACCGCATGTCATCGTAACTAGGGTTTCGTCGTAAATCGAGCATCTGATCTAGGGAATGGCCCCAAATCCTGTGTGTGTCCACATGGAATGCACAAAGTGATTTGAGATGGTTTTATATCCAAGGCTACTCCCCAGTGTGTCCTGGCTTCGATGCAGGGTTCCTACACCAGGGGGCGGCATTCCCGCATGTATAGCAGGGAACTCCCTGAGGTGAACCGAGAGAACCTTGGGATCATATGGGATGATCCTTGTTACCACATGTACCTATGACCTAACCAAGCTTAAATGGAGGCATATGCCCATCGTACCATGGGATGCACACAGACCGCGCGGTCACTGTAGAACTAGGGTTCGCTCGAAATCGAGCATCTGGATCTAGGAATGGCCCTAAAACTTGTGTGTCCACATGGAATGCACAAAAGTGATTTTAGATGGTTTGAGATCAAAGGCTACCTCGTGTGTCCGGCTTCTCTGACAGGGGGTTCCTACACTTAGCAGATTCTGCATGTATAGGAACCCTCGGAGGTGAATCGGAGAGAACCTTGGATCATATGGGATGATCCTGTTACCACATGTACCTACGACCTAACCAAGCTCAAATGGAGGCATATGCCCACCGGGGACCCCCGATGGGATGTAGTCAGCGGGGTAGACCGCGCGGTCACGTAACTAGGGTTTCGCTTAAATCGAGCATCTGGGACCTAGAATGGCCTCAAAACTTGTGTGTGTCCACATGGAATGTACAAAGTGATTTGAGATGGTTTTATATCCAAGGCTACCTCTGTGTGTGTCCCATTTCTGGATGTGGGTTCCCTACACTTAAGCATATTCTCACATGTACAAGGTAACCTCTGAGGAACCTGAGAGAACCTTGGGATCATATGGGATGATCCTTGTTACCACATGTACCTAAGACCTAGACCTAACTAAGCTCAAATGGAGGCATATGCCCAACGGGACCCCCGATGGATGTACAAAGGTAGACCGCGCGGGGTCAACAACTAGGCTTGGCCGTAAATCGAGCATCTGATCTAGGAATGGCCCCAAACTTGTGTGTGTCCACATGGAATGCACAAAAGTGATTTGAGATTTTTTTATATCCAAGGTTTACCCCCCCAGGTGTGTCCGCCGGACAGTGGGTTCCTACACTTAGGCATATTCGCATGTATAGGGGAATCCCCTGAGGTGAACCTGAGAGAACTCCTTGGGATCATATGGGATGATCCTTGTTACCACATGTACCTATGACCTAAAAAAGCTCAAAATGGGGGCATATGCCCACCGGGGGGACCCCCGGTGATGCAGTCAAAGGGGTAGACCGCGGGTCAACGAAACTAGGGTTTCGTCGAAAATCGAGCATCGATCTTTTGGAACGGCCCCAAAACTTGTGTGTGTCCACATGGAATGCAATAAAAAAGTGATTTGAGATGATTTTATATCCAAGGCTACCCCCCCTGTGCGTGTCCGCTCGGTAATTGTGGTTTCTACATTAGCAGCATTCTCGCATGTATAGTGTGAACTCCCAGGTGAACCTGAAGAAACTTCTGGGATCATATGGGATGATCCTTGTTACCACATGCCCATGACCTAACCAAGCTCAAATGGAGGCATATGCCCACCTGGGGACCCCGCGGGGATGCAACAAAGGTAGACCGCGCGGTCACGTAATCCAGTTTCACAACGCATCTGACCCAGGGAATGGCCCCAAAACTTGTGTGTGTCCACATGGAATGTAATAAAGTGATTTGAGATGGTTTTATATCCAAGGCTACCCCCTGTGTGTGTCCGGCTTCCCTGACAGGGGTTCCTACAATTGTGCGTACTCCCGTATGTATAGTAAAATCCTGAGCAACCTAGAGGTCCTGACTGCAGGATGATCCTTGTTTCCACATGTACCCATGACCTAACCAAGCTCAAATGAGGGCATAATTCCACCGGGCCATACGGTACCAAAGGTAGACCGCGCGGTCACCAAAACCAAAGGTTTCGTCGTAAATCACATCGCATCTATAGGAATGGCCCCAAACTTGTGTGTCCACATGAAATGCACAAAAGTGATTTGACATGGTTTTATATCCAAGGCTACCCCCCAGGTGTGCCCGGCTTCTCGGCCAGGGGGTTCCTACAATTAGGCAAATTCTGCACGTATAGGGGGGAACTCCCTCGGAGGTGAACCGGAGAGGAACTTGGGATCATATGGGATAATCCTTGTTTCCACCTATGAACTAACCAAGCTCAAATGGAGGCAGAGCCACTGGGGACTGGCGGGGATGCAGTCAAATGGGTAGACCATGCGGTCAACAAAACTAGGGTTTCACAACATGGGTCGGATCTAGGAATGGCCCCAAAACTTGTATTGTCCACATGGAATACACAAAAGCATTTGAGATGGTTTTATATCCAAGGCTACTCCCCCAGGTGTGTCTTCTCGGACAGGGGTTCCTACACTTAGCGATTCGTATGTATAGTAACTCCCTCAGGAACTGAGAAACTTGAGATCATATGGGATTATCCCTGTTACCACATGTACCTATGACCTAACCAAGCTCAAATGAGGGCATAATTCCACCGGGGCCCCGATGGGATGCAGCCAAAGGGGTAGACCGCGCGGTCACCGTAAACTAGGGTTTCGTCGTAAATCGAGCATCGGATCTAGGAATGGCCCCAAAACTTGTGTGTGTCCACATGGGAATGCACAAAAGTGATTTTAGATGTTTTATATCCAAGGTTACCCCCTCAGGTGTGTCCGGGCTTCTCAGACAGGGGTTCCTACACTTAGGCAAGACATTCTCGCATGTAATAGTGGTGGGGAACTCCCAGGTGAACCGAGAGAACCTTGGGATCATATGAGATGATCCTTGTCACCATGTACCTATGACTTAACCAAGCTTAAATGGAGGCATATGCCCATCGGGGACCCCGCGATGGGATGCAAGCCAAAGGTAGACCGCGCGCACAACGTAACTAGGGTTTCGTCGTAAATCGAGCATCGGATCTAGGAATGGCCCCAAAACTTGTGTAGATCCACATTGAATGCACAAAAGTGATTTTAGATGGTTTTATATCGCTACACTTCTGTGTGTCCTGGCTTCTGGGACAAGGGGGTTCCCTACCTTTTCGTATAAAGAATAGTTGGAAGCAAATTCTTGAGTAACCTGAGAGAAACCTCACCATATATAGGATGATCCTTGTTACCACATGTACCTACGACATAACCAAGCTCAAAATGGAGGCATATGCCCACCGGGGACCCCGATGGGATGCAACAAAGGGGTAGACCGCGCTGTCAATAGAACTAGGGTTTCGTCGTCGAGCATCGGATCTAGGTAATGGCCCCAAAACTTGTGTGTGTCCATGGAATGCACAGTGATTTGAGATGTTTTATATCTGCTACCTCCCTGTGTGTGTCCCTGGCTTGATGGGGTCTTGGCACTTAAGCATATTCTCACAGATAGTAACCTCTGAAAGAATCCCAGAGAACCTTTGGGATTACATGGGATGATCCTTGTTACTACATGTACCTATGACCTAACCAAGCTCAAATGGCGGCATATGCCCACCGGGGACCCGACATGTGCATTAAAGGGGTAGACCGCGCTACTACCGTAACTAGGTTTGGCCGCGTAAATCGAGCATCGGATCTAGGAATGGTCTCAAAACTTGTGTGTGTCCACATGGAATGCACAAAGTGATTTGAGATTTTTTTATATCCAAGGTTTACTCCTCTAGGTGTGTCCTGGCTTGACAGTGGGGTTCTACACTTAGGCGTTGGTCTCCTCGCATGGGATAGTAGGGAACTCCCTGAGGTGAACCGGGAGAGAACCTGGGATCATATGGGATGATCCTTGTTACCACATGTACCTATGACCTAAACAAGCTCAAACAGAGGCATATGCCCACCCGGGGACCCCCCGATGGGATGCACAAAGGGAGACCGCGCGGTCACCGTAACTAGGTTTCACAAATCGAGCATCGATCTTGGGAACGGCCCCAAACTGTGTGTCCACATGGAATGCACAAAAGTGATTTTGAGATGATTTTATATCCAAGGCTACTCTCTCTGTGTGTGTCCTGCCAATGGTTTCCTAAAGACTTGTGCGCATTCCCGCATGCATAGTAGGGAACCCCTGAGGCGAACTCTCCAAAGAAACTTGGGATCATATGGGATGATCCTGTTACCACATGTACCTATGACCTAACCAAGCTCAAATGGAGGGCATATGCCCACCTGGGGACCCCCCGATGGATGCAGCCAAAGGTAGACCGCGGGTCAGCGTAACTAGGTTTCGTCGTAAATCGAGCATCGATCTAGGGAATGGCCCCAAAACTTGTGTGTGTGTCCACATGGAATGCACAAAAGATTTGAGATGGTTTTATATCCAAGGCTACTCCCCAGGTGTGTTCTCTGACAGGGGGTTCCTACACTTAGGCAGCATTCTCGCATGCATGTAACTCCCTCGGAGGTGAACCTGAGAGAACCTTGGGATCATATGGGATGATCCCTGTCAAAATGTACCTATGACCTAACCAAGCTCAAATGGAGGGCAATCGAAAAGGTTGGTTAAACCCGCATGCCAAGTAATGCCTTGACCGCGCCGCCACCGTAACTAGGATCTGCCGAAATGGAGCATCGGACTGTGGAATGGCCCCAAAACTTGTGTGTCCACATGGAATGCACAAAAGTGATTTGACATGGTTTTATATCCAAGGTTACCCCCCAGGTTCTCGGACGTGGGGTTCCTACACTTAGGCAAACATTCGCATGTATAGGAACCCCTGAAAGGAACTGAGAGAAATCCTGGGATCATATGATGATCCTTGTTA